>CM055827.1:32849392-32908183 GCA_029582265.1 Zoroaster sp. YZ-2022 | reverse complement strand
GAGATTCAAGAAAAAAAAAGTTCGACGTTTCACCAAAGGCAAAAAAAGTTTTCAGAAACAATACGTTCCAATGGTCTTTTAGTGCGGGTCCATTACCCAAAATTTTTTTTCACTAAACCCCATAATTAGACAGTTGCAGGGCAGCCACGGGGGGGGGGAAATGTCACAAATTTAGTCCCCCCCGGGAAAAAAAATCCTCATAGTCCCCTCAAAAAAAGAAAAGGAAAACCCATCCCCCTCCCCCCTTCCCCACTAAAAAGCGTCCCCTAACAAAAAAGTCCCTCCCGCTGGACGAGAAAAAAGCTTCCTCCTTTTCTACAGTTATAGATTGTTTTTGGTCCCCCATTTTTAAAATTTAAGGACCATAAAGTGGTTTTTCACATAATTTTTTTATGAACTGAAAAAACCTAAAAGATACGGATTGGATTTGGGTTTTATTTTGGGGGAATGCCACCAAAAAAACCCGCCGGTGGGGCACCCCAAATTTTAATAATTTTTTGAAATTGTCCAAGCAGTTTACATACCTTTGCTAAGGGCAAAAAAAAATGCTTTTCATTTTTTGTATTTTTTAAGTTGGTGGTGATATCAAACATTTTTAAATATTCTTTGGGGGATTATTATATTATGAAATAAACCAATTATTTATAAACAATTTGACCCTTGAGAAGATAAAATTTAAAAAACCCAGTTGTTTGAAATGTACTGTCAAATAAACCCTCCAGTATGTTGACAAATTTTTAAAAAAGAAATCAAATTTAATTTTCCCCAATTTTTACAAAAGGGATGACCGAATGGTTTAATTTTCCCTGATTTTGTATTTGTATGTATTGATCCTTTGGGTATTAATGCCCCAATCCCTTTTTCCAATAGTGTATATTTTGGCTACAGAATTACAACAATTTCCCGAACACAAAATCTGGGGAGAATATCCGATCATCCCCATCAAAAAACTTGGAAAAAAGGCCTTTCCCTGTTTTTCAGCTGTCGGTGGGGCATCAGTCTGTTTTTATTTTTCATTTTGGGTTGAAATTTTTATTTATTTTATAATTTATTCTGTTTCCTTTTATTCCTTTTTCCCCCTTTAAACATAAGTGTGAAACACGATAAATTTGGGTTTTTTGTCAATAACCCATATATGAAGGGTTTTTTCGCAGATAACAGGTTCAACCAAATGGCCCAAACCCCCCCAAATTTTATAACGGTTAAAAATTTTAGTATCACCGAATTTACAGAAATTTTTATCTGGAACAATTTATTTTTAAAGAAACAATTGGGAAAAAAAACGATATAAATTAAAAATACACTTTAAAAATAATATGAGAAGATTGTTTACATAAATATGTGAACATGAATTTATTTGATCCTTTTTATGAATGCAAAAACAACTTTTTTGGGTTTTCCTTTATAAAAGTATAAATCAATTTTCCCGATGAAAGAAAATTTCCCAAATTTTGGGATAAAATAGAACAAAAAAAAAAAAATTTTTTAAAGGGTTTTCCCCAACTTTAAAAAAGTTTTTTTTTATTTCTTTTGGGTAATTGATAAGTATTTCAATGGTTCTTTATAGACTAACAAACCCGCCCGAAATATCCACAGGATTGTTGGAAAATCATCTGGAAAACACAAAAACAAGGGTAACAAACCCCTTTTTGGTAAAAAGGGTTTTGCGGGACCTGTCTTGGGGGTGTTTTGGTTGGACTGGTTGGGAGTGACGGCATTTGGTTGGTGATCTCAACATATTGTTGTTTTTCAATTAAAATTTTCCTGGCAACTATGAATTTCTTTAGGGGTTTTAAAACTCAAATCGTTAATTAATGGGGGTGTATTTATTGTGAAAAAAAATTTTTTGTACTTTATGCATTTTACTTATGATTTTCTTTTAATAAATGCTAGGACCTTTTTTCTCGTTTAGAAAAATTTTGAATATAAAATTGAAATATAATTTCACAGTGGTTTTGGTGCCCTGTTAAATAAATTGATGAGGGGGTCCGTGTTGGGCGTATGAACAAATTTCATGCACACTTACAGTTTTAAAGTTATAGACTTTGGGTGTAGCCCACCCTCAAAGAGGGAATAGCCCATGTTTTTTGGATATTACTGTAATTTCAACATTAAGTTGTTTTCATCGGAACATTGATCATATCATTTGAGAAAGAAACCAAATACTTTGAAGGGGACTTTTTGCAAAACAGTACCCGGAAATTGGTTAAACATAGTTATGTCAAAATGAATTCATGACGGGACCCACAGTGAATTATTATTATTTTGAGAATAGTGAGTTTGGCAAAATAGCAGTGGTCTGATGAAAAAAGAAAATGTCTTATGTAAAATAGTGAAAAACACGGGAAGGATATGTTCTTACTTTAGTGGTAAAAGGGCCCAGTCACCACTGATGTGGTATAATTCCATCGATACCATTCAAAATACATGGAAACTCGTAGAAGTATTTATGATTACACCGAGCCCTTGTATATAAAGTGTCTGAATGTGACGCCTCAAACCTGAGATGGAGTCTATGTTCCTAAGTTTTTGTCAGGTTGAACAAGGAATATCTTCTTCCTTGAGCTTCACTTTCAATATTGTAAAAAAATGAAAAGTGGTGAATGGTAGTCTTCCGTCACATTGTGTATTTAACAAAACTTGACTTTTAATCTAAAAATGACAAACGAATTTTTTAACAAATTAATTATGCAATAATTTAACGATTATTAATACCAATTATTTATATGTTCGACCATTCTGTTGGTGCTTTTAAGGGCCCCCTTTTCCTGCAAAACTTAGAGGGAAGTCATTTTAACATGGGCTACGCCCAACCAAATAAAAGTAGTTAGATCTTTAAAATATGGATTTATTTATTTAGACATCTTCTGAAGTGATAATTTGATACTTGACGGCTGTGAGTGCTCGATGCTCTGAGATAAAAAACCCTTTGAACTAAAGCGATCACCCTCAGACTAAACTTACGTGGTTATTTTGCCTAAGTCTGATCAAATATAGTGACAATTATGCAGATAAAACATCTGAGAATATTTACACTGAGGTGAGGTATTGTGAATTAAATGAACAGAATTGTCCTTATACTTGTAAGAAGTGAAGACAGTGTAAAATTCTATAAATCTTCGTTCAACATGTACTATGACACAAAGCGAAATCTACAGGTTGAATAAGAATGGTCATTTAGACGCCGTGGGGGAGCTCTAAATGGCAGGACGTATCTTATTTTACAGTTTACATTTTTAGACTCGTCACATTTATAATAATGGGTTCATATATTTTTTACCAGGGATCATGGAAGAAGCGAACTTAAGCCCTCTTCATCGCAATTTGCTATTATTATCTTTTGTCCCTGGAGGTTGCCTGAGTTCGCGCGAGTTGGGAGATTTTTGTTACGAGGTCATTGATCTGAGGAGTTTCGTCACAGCGATGCCAGACGATACTGCGAAGAGAACGGCGGTAACCCTTCGTACATCGAAACAATGGACGAGTTGAATTATATTGCACTGAATTGTCCAATAGTGATTATTATTGGATTGGTCTGACTGTTGTACGGGTTACAGATGGATGGATGGTTCACCGGTTTCGTATCGTCCTTCAGCCAAATAATGGTAACGACGAGAATGAGTTGTTTCGGATGGTGGACGATGACTTGGCTGAATGACAGAGGTTGCAACACAGACCATGGCTATATTTGTGAACGAAGAAACATAATTACATCACCTATTCCAAACGTTAGGTGGTGAGTAGGATGTTTACTGATAATCAACATGTGGAATGATTTATTGCAATACTAATTTAGTACATTTTTCATAAAAAAAGAACTACCAATATAAATTTTAATCTTAAATTGTATTTAAACAAAAGTATTGTCTAACTCCTCCTGTGCTAAATATCGGTGGTCCTGTCAATCTCGGCCAAATACTTTTTACTTTTAATTATCTTTATAATTTGCGCCCATGTTAGAATCTGGCCGGTGTCCATTCGATTCCCATTGATTTGATGCAACCAGTCAGTCTGGTTCCCCTGTGTATCGATGGAGACGACACGCCTCCCATACTGCAGTTCATGTGACACAAGGATGGTATTGATGAATGCGGTTGTGTCAAGACCATAAGCACTACTATTATGTAATATTTTAGAATATATCACAGACCTACATTATACATGCTTTCATATTATGTCGTTTATCATTGAAAATTACATCAGGTCAGCTTGTATAGGATTAATAATTAAACATATAACCAATTGCTCGAATATTTATCTGAAAATTACTTAGTTTTATGGTTTTTATTCTTCCCAGAAGTAATGTTGTCTGATGTGCTGTCACTGTGGTGTATGTGTGATTATTTGCGTTTGAGTTTGTCAAAATACCCTCCTTTTTATTACTATTTGTTGATTATGAAGAAAAGTTAAATTATTTAACAAATATAATAAGGGAAACTTATAGATTGGGTTTTTATGATTCAAATTATTGCCGGTAAATGTTTACACGGGGTCTGAAATGGCAATGAAGGACATAATTATAAATCAAGCTTCATTGTACGTAATGTTTGCAATACCCTTAACGTTTTCTTTCTGGTTTTCAACTATAACGTTCTAAATTCACAAATATAACACTACGAAATAGGAGTTCAAATTCAGCACCCATAGGGGTATATCGTTGATATAATAGCAGCACTCTGTGGTGCAGTCAGACTTGTTCTTTGAGGTGCAAATTGTACTGTAGGGGAGGCAGCACCGGGGGTGCCAAGTCACCAACTTTACAGGGGTGCTGCTGTTGTATCAATGATTTGGGTGCAGATTTGAAACCATTATTTCTTAGTGTATGGTTTGACATTTTGAATTCTATTTTAATTCTGTATGCACATTAGTGATGGTGTTGCTAAGATGCAGTTGGTGGTTCTGCAATCTCACTTTCAACGGAAATGGTAAGTTTACAGGTTTCATATTAAACTTAAACCCCCCAAAACTGGGGTGTTTGAATAAATTTAAAACAAATTTTATCTTTTGTATTCTTCTGTTGTGTTCATATTGGGGCTATTTGCAGAATGAGAACATCAATGGTGTAGTTGTTACCCCCCAGATTTAGATGTGGCACCCGTGGTTTAATGCATACATTCCATGATACATTTGTACTTGGTATCACTTTTTGACTAATTTTGTTTGATTTATTTTGGCACAATATATATTATAATTCAAATCATTCATATCACAGAAATAAAGACAACTTATAGAAATAGAAATAGCTAGGCACGCAAATGTGTCGTCAAAGGGTCGGGGATGATTCCAAACGTTCAATTCCAGTGACTGCCTCGAACGTCAACCCTGACTCCAATCCCTCCAGCGCTGCCCAAACTGGATCCCAGCAATGTTTATTTAGACTTTAAACAAAAATCATTATTCGAAATGGGTAAGTTTTAAATAATTGTTCATACGTACTATAAAGTGCTACCGAGGAGTGTGTATTAAACATTGGGTATATATTGCAAATTTATCCCCAGAATTCATCAATCCATGTTAGCTGTATCATGGTACAATTATGACATCGTGGTTTTATTCCTCCTGTGATCTCTCTTCCCCTTAGATGAGATATGGCCGTCTCCATTTAGCTGTAATTTCCTGCTCACATAGCCTTGGGCCCAACAAACTTCGATGTCATCGTAGAGCAGGGCAATAGCAGATGCCCGTCATCTACGACAGTAGCAGTCGCTGTTGGAACTACACTGGCCTTATTGTTCCTATTGGTGGCGCTCGTTGCCTGTTGGGTATGGCGAAGGAAAGGTATGGTTACATCTTTATATCAAAAAGCCAAATACGTGAAACATCTGGCGAGACGCACTCTTATCCCAACATTTCCGCAAAACCTCCGCTACGGTAATATGGCTGTCACCGTGAAAACTACCACAAAATAGGCAACGCCGTCACTGGCTTCTCGGAAATGTGCACTTCTTGCCAGTCGTTTGCAGGCCAATTTGTATGGTTTACTTAAAAAGGTATAGGGTTACTTAACTTTGATGCTTCATTTTGCCGACAGAGGCTGTAAATACCGACTGAGAAAAAATTTATTAAAGTCACACCACACACCCCTGCTCGCTACGGCACCGAACCACAACCAGCTCCCAAAACCCTTTCATATTGTTTTCAATTTTGCAAAACAGACAGTAAAACTGAACAATGGAGCTGTCTGGTATCATCAACGCTGCATTCACTGACGATCATGCACCAGACACAGACGCAGGATACGAGGACCCAGACACAGGTCATAATGTGGCTGCCATTTGCCGACATCCAGCTAGAGAACGGAACGTCCGGGGCCATTCTGATTATGAAGAAGCAATCAAACGTCCTCTGACATTTTCCCCTCACAAACCCAACCAAAATTCAAGCAATGATGAGTAAGGACTATGTTGCTGTGGATGGGTCACACTTGCGTTGGATATCGATTCGGATCGAAGCAGGGGTTATGTTAACGTCAAATAAAGTTTGTTCATGAAAGGCAATCACATTCCCAAAACAGTAATAATAGCAAATAAGCTAGCATGGAAAATTCCTCAGGTCTTTCCCTAAATTGAGGATCTAAGACCAAATTTGGTAAGTAAAACATTTCACAGAGTAAACCTTAAGAAAACAAACATTCCCTTTTTGTGAATTTATATCTGTTGAGGGCGCCTTCAGCCTATTTTAACAAAATATTTATGACTGAGCTTGTTTTACAAACTCTAGTTGAGATTTTGATCACTGACGGTATGAACTGATAACCTCTCTATATTTTTTTGTCTTCAAATATTAGTTTTTAACTGAAATGAGTTTTTCACTTCCACATCTCATCTCTAGGAAAATGGCAACCCATTATTTTAAACCCTGGTTCTCGACATATGCCACATCAAATACTTGATTCTGATCGACCGTTGAGACGTTGAATAACTTTTTAATATAGCCACCTAATAACAATACCCCCCATAATTCATGCAATACTCCATTATTTCATGGCTTATGCTGATGGAAAAGAAATAGCCAGTCTTAGTTTTATTAATAGTTATAAACTGATGGCAGAAGGACTTGAGATCATTAACTGATCAGTTTGCTATGATCCAAACGTTAAACATTCTGACATTTAAGGCATGAGTGTAATTAAGGGTAATAAGTTCATTTGCTAGGAAATTGACAGCATGTAATTGGTTTGAAATTCATTGTTTTGTTTGTTTTCTTCTTTTAATATTTTTAATGTAATGTATTTGTTATGTCCATATCTCAGTCTTTGCCTGTCGTAGTGAAAAGCAAAAAAATAAAAAATAAAATAAGTAGAATAAAAAATTACATTTTGGTTTATTCTTTTAAAATGTTCATTGTATAAATCCTGATAGTCTGTAATGTATAATGTAACACTTGTAATCAAGATGGAAATTTACTTTGTTGTCATTGTATAAATCGATAGTCTGTGATGTATGTATACACACACTTGGTGATCAAGATAGGTGCAATTTACTTTGTTGCTGCCGCATAAATCCTGATAGTCTGTAATGTATATGTAAATATTAATTTGGTGATCAAGATGGGAATTGCATTTCTTGTTGTCATTGTATAAACTCAGATAGTCTGTGATGTATGTTAACACACTTGTGATCAAGATGGAATTGCATTTCTTGTTGTCATTGTATAAATCCCGATAGTCTGTGATGTAAGGTATAACACACTTGTAATCAAGATGATTGCATTTCTTGTTGGTCATTGTATAAAACTCTGATAATAGTCTGTAAGTGTATATGTAACACACTTGTGATCAAGATGGGGAATTGTATTTTGTTGTCATTGTTATAAATCCCGATAGTCTATGGTATATGTAACACACCAGGTGATCAAGATGGAATTGCATTTCTTGTTGTCATTGTATAAATCCCGATGATGTGATGTATAAACCTGATAGTCTGTAATGTATATGTAACACACTGTAATCAAGATGGAATTGCACTTTCTTGTTAGTCTATTATTGTATAATCCCGATAGTCTGTAATGTATATTATATATAATTCTTGTGGTCAAGATCGGGGTGCATTAATCAAGTGATGGAATTGCTTTTCTGTTGTCATTGTATATAAAATCCTGGGAAATAGTCTGTAGTATGTAACACACACTATTCTAGATAAGAGATGGAATTGCATTTTGTTGTCATTGTATAAATCCCGATTAGTCTGTAAGGTATGTATATGTAACACTTATAATCAAGATGGGAATTGCATTTCTTGTCATTGTCATTGTATAAACTCGATAGTCTGTGATGTATATGTAACACACCTGTGTGATCAAGATGGGAATTGCATTTCTTGTTGTCATTGTATAAATCCCGATAGTCTGTGATGTATAAGTGCATACAATACACTTGTGATCAAGATGGAATTGCATTTCTTGTTGTCATTGTATAAATCCCGATAGTCTGTGGGTGTATAGGTAAATATTAACACACTCTGCAGATCAAGATGGGAATTGCATTTCTTGTTGTCATTGTATAAATCCCATTGATAGTCTGTAAGATGTATATGTAACACAATTGTGATCAAGAGGGGGAATTACTTTTGTTGTCAGTATAAATCCCGATAGTCCTGTAATGTATATGCTAACACACTTGTGACTAATCAAGATAGAATTGCATTTTAAGTTGTCATTGTATAAACCCGATAGTTTAAGGTATATGTAACACACTTGTGATCAAGATGGGAATTGCATTTATTGTTGTCATTGTATAAATCCCGATAGTCTGTGATGTATATGTTAATTAATTTGTAATCAAGATGGAATTGCATCAATCAAGATGGAATTTCTTTGTTGTCATTGTATAAAATCCCATAGTCCTGTGATGTATACAAATATACTTATCTTTGATCAAGATGGGAATTGGCATTTCTTGTTGTCATTGTATAAATCCCTGGATAGTCTGTAAAGTATGTATATATAACACACTTGTAATCAAAGATGGGAATTGCATTTCTTGTTGATCATTGTATAAATCCCGGATAGTCTGGTGATGTATAAGGCAACACATTGTGATCAAGATGGAATTGCATTTCTTGTTGTCAGTCATTGTATAAACCCGATAGTCTGTAATGTATATGTAACACACTTGTAATCAAGATGGGAATTGCATTTCTTATTGTCATTGTATAAATCCCGATAGTCTGCAATGTAGGTTGCTGCAATGTAACACACTGCCTTGTAATCAAGATGAATTGCATTTCTTGTTGTCATGTATAAATCCCGATAGTCGGTATGTATATGTAACACACTTGTAATCAAGATGGGAATTGCATTTCTTTCTGTTGTCATTGTATATAACCCGATAGTCTGTGATGTATATGTAACACGCTTACGCATAATCAAGAGGGGAATTGCATTTTTGTTGTCATTATATAAATCCCGGATAGTCATAATGTATGTATATGTAACACACAATTTGTATGATCAAGATGGGAATTGCATTTCTCTTGTTGTCATTGTATAAATCCCGATAGTCGGTATGTATGTATGTAACACAATTTTGTAATCAAGATGGGAATTGCATTTCTTGTTGTCATTGTTAAAATCCCGATAGTCTGTGATGTATGGCGTGCAACACACTTTGTAATCAAGATGGGAATTGGCATTTTGTTGTCATTGTATAAACCTGATAGTCTGTAAAGGTATATATAACACACTTGTAATCAAGATTCAAGATGGGAATTGCACTTTTGCTTGTCATTACAAATCCCTGATAGTCTGTAATGTATAGTGTAAACACACTTGTAGTAACCTAAGATGAATTGTAGCCTTTGTTGTCATTGTATAAACTCTGATAGTCTGTAATGTACATTAACACAATTTAAATTTTGATGGGAATTGCATTTACGTTGTTGTCATTGTATACAAATCCCTGATAGTCTGGTATGTATATCTAACATTACACTTATGAAATCAAGATAGAATTGCATTTCTTGTTGTCATTGTATAAACCTGATAGTCTGTAATATGTATATGTAACACACTTGTAATCAAGATGGGAATTGGCATTGTATGAAGTCATTGTATAAATCCTCTGATAGTCTAGTAATGTATAAACTTAACACACTTGTAATCAAGATGGGGAATTGCATTTCTTGTTGTCATTGTATAAATCCCTGATAGTCTGTGTAAATGTATATTGTAACACACTACCTATAATCAGATGATGGGAATTGGCATTTTGTTGTTGTCATTGTATAAACTCTTCTGATAGTCTGCTGTAATGTATATGTAAATACAATTTGGTAATCAAGATGGATAAATGGTATTCTTGTTGTCATGTATAAACCGATATTTGTAATGTATATGTAATACTTGTAATCAAGATGGGAATTGTTTTTGTTGGTCATTGTATAAATCCTGATAGTCTGTGATGTATATAACACTTGTAATCAAGATGGGAATTGCATTTCTTGTTGTCATTGTATAAATCCCGATAGTCGGTATGGATGTATATATAACACGCTTGGTAATCAAGATGGGAATTGCATTTTTGTTGTCATTGTATAAACCTGATAGTCGGTATGTATATGTAACACACTTGTAATCAAGATGATTGCATTTTGTTGTCATTGTATAAACCCGATAGTCTGTGATGTATATGTAACACACTTGTAATCAAGATGGGTGAATTGTATTGTTGTCATTGTATATAATCGATAGTCTGTAATTATGTAACACACTTGTAATCAAGATGGAATTGCATTTCTTGTTGTCATTGTATAAATCCCGATAGTCTGTAATGTATATCTAACACACTTGTAATCAAGATGGGAATTGCATTTCTTGTTGTCATTGTATAAATCGATAGTCTGTAATGTATATTCAACACACTTGTAATCAAGATGGAATTGCATTTCTTGTTGTCATTGTATAAATCCGATAGTCTGTAATGTATATGTAACAGACTTGTAATCAAGATGGGAATTGCATTTCTTGTTGTCATTGTATAAACCATAGTCTGTAATGTATATAACACACTTGTAATCAAGATAGAATTGCATTTCTTGTTGTCATTGTATAAATCCCGATAGTCTGTGATGTATATGTAACACACTTGTAATCAAGATGGGAATTGCATTTTGTTGTCATTGTATAAATCGATAGTCTGTAATGTATATCTAACACACTTGTAATCAAGATGGAATTGCATTTCTTGTTGTCTTGTATAAATCCCTGATAGTCTGTAATGTATATTCAACACATTGTAATCAAGATGGGAATTGCATTTCTTGTTGTCATTGTATAAACCGATAGTCTGTAATGTATATGTAACACCTTGTAATCAAGATGGAATTGCATTTCTTGTTGTCATTGTAAATCCCGATAGTCGGTATGTATATGTAACACACACTTGTAATCAAGATGGGAATTGCATTTCTTGTTGTCATTGTATAAATCCCGATAGTCTGTGATGTATATGTAACACGCTTGTAATCAAGATGGGAATTGCATCTTGTTGTCATTGTATAAATCCCGATAGTCGGTATGTATATAACACACTTGTAATTAAGATGGGAATTGCATTTCTTGTTGTCATTGTATAAATCGATAGTCGGTATGTATATGTAACAATTGTAATCAAGATGGAATTGCATTTTGTTGTCATTGTATAAATCCCGATAGTCTGTGATGTATATATACACTTGTAATCAAGATGGAATTGCATTTCTGTTGTCATTGTATAAACCCGATAGTCTGTAAGGTATATAACACACTTGTAATCAAGATGGGAATTGCATTTCTTGTTGTCATTGTATAAATCCCGATAGTCTGTAATGTATATCTAACACACTTGTAATCAAGATGGGAATTGCATTTCTTGTTGTCATTGTATAAATCCCGATAGTCTGTAATGTATATGTAAATACATTTGTAATCAAGATGGGAATTGCATTTCTTGTTGTCATTTGTATAAATCGATAGTCTGTAATGTATATGTAAACTTACACTTTGTAATCAAGATGGGAATTACATTTCTTGTTGTCATTGTATAAATCCCGATAGTCGGTATGTATATGTAACACACTTGTAATCAAGATGGGAATTGCATTTCTTGTTGTCATTGTATAAAATCCCCGATAGTCTGTGATGTATATGTAACACACTTGTAATCAAGATGGGAATTGCATTTTGTTGTCATTGTATAAATCCCGATAGTCTGTAATGTATATCTAACACACTTGTAATCAAGATGATTGCATTTCTTGTTGTCATTGTATAAATCCCGATAGTCTGTAAGTATATGTAACACACTTATAATCAAGATGGAATTGCATTTCTTGTTGTCATTGTATAAATCCCGATAGTCTGTAATGTAACACACTTGTAATCAAGATAAATTGCATTTCTTGTTGTCATTGTAAAACCCGATAGTCGGTATGTATATGTAACACACTTGTAATCAAGATATCAAAATTCAACATTTCAATAAAAACAAAGTTTGTGTTGCCTTTATAAAAGATCTAAATATTTAGTCACTATTGTGTTTCTCATTAACGACTTTCTCAGGAAAATAATCATAATCTATAAAAGCCGTTTTGTTAACATAAAATGTTGTATCTTCCCTTTAAGGTTCATTACTAATTGTTTGGGAATGTTTTATGTTACACTGTTCCTTCAAAATAGTAAAAATATGAACTTGATTAATGTATATAATAAGATGATTTGAAGCATTGTATGATTGAGGTTGGTAATAATAAACAGGATTGTCACACCATGTATACAAATACATACACTACAAAAACTGTGTGTTAAAACTACACCCATACAGTGGTGTTTATATTTGGCAACTTATCAACACGAATACCATGGAACAATTAACACCCTGGTGTTATTTTAATTTAGTTCACATGGTATTTATATATTGACGGTAGTATTAGGTACAGTAGCTCTCCCAGTATGTAGAGTAATGAAGAATATACATAGAATAACCGGTAAATAGTAGTGATGAATATACATAGATTGATTGATAGACTTTAAACTACAGTTTATGTTTTTTTAACTGAGGGTAACTTAGATGGTATATGCAATAAGGTATACTTTAAAGTATTAAAATCTTTAAAATGTTTTTATTTCCACCTTTTGATAATTATTTTCCTGATGTATGTATGTGCACGTTACAAAATTTTATCTAGGCCTGGTGTGTATATAGGTTTGCTGTACTAAAACCCAAAATGTAAATATGGCTGTGATCTGCTATGCCCGTTCAAATAATTGAGCTAAACATAAAAGGTATACTCTTTAATCTATTTTTAGATATGACGTCATTCTTAGCTATGTAGGTAAACAGACGTCACGAGAAAACTTCTGTGTACCAGGTTGTTTACAGTTGAATGTCATTAGTTTCCATATCGATGCGCCATAAAGGAAACGGGTTCATAGGGTTGTAGTATATAGAATATGCCATTCACTGGCCAAAGTATTGCAACATGCTCAAAATCGCACTTTACAGTAACAGGTGAGATAATCATTTAATCCGATTTCATCGATCGTGTATTACCTAGCAAGAACAGTAAAAAGAACATTGACTTCAAAACACAGGCACTGTCAAGAAGTCTTAAGTAGTGTAAATAAAATAAAATAAATTATTGTAACACAGTTCCTCAAACTGAACTTTGGTGTGAATTTCAATGTTGCAATACTTATGGCCAGTGAGTGTAGAATAAACACATGTGGAACTTAAAATCCACTACATATACATGATTGGAAATCAAAGGAAATAAAAATATTTGGTGTAAATCGGGTGATGATATCAAATCTTCGTTGAAAGTTATCTTGTCTTTCCTGTTATCATTTGAGTAAAATTACGGTACTGAAAAACATTATTTCCAAAATGAATTTTCATTTTGATCAACATTTGATTTCAGACTGCATACGACAAATCTGAATGAATGTTCACTATTTCACGGTAACGACATACCGTAATGAGCTATAATTATAAGCTGAACGATTACTTGTTGAATGTGAACCTGATTAAAAGAGAGTAATTATATTCGTGCAAGTAGTTTTTGTCAATCTTAACAACTTGTTTACATTCGCTTTAAAAGCTGAACACATCATTGTATACGTGTGAATATTTGCTCTAAAAAGAGGAAGCACTCGGAAGTCGATCGATTGAACCATTGCATGCCTTTCAATAGATTTTAAAACAGTTACGGTTTCAGATTATATAATTTCAAGTTAGAAAATATGCTCTGAGGCCATACACAAAAGTATTCCACTAAGTACTACGTAGGCCATGCGAAATAACAAATAGTAACTTACACATAATGGTTTTATGATATATTTCTAAACACCTCAATATTTTGAAAATTGTCCAGTTTTCTGTAATCATAATCAGCTGAAAAGATGGCATGTACGCACAGCGGTCTGTGAGCAAGATCACCCCCATCCCCAATGAACAAGCGAGGCCAGTGTGCCTAACACTAACATAACATACCGGTAACATAAGCAGGAGGTCGTGGGTTCGAATCCCGCCCAGGTCGCCTGTAGTTTTTCCAGACACTCGGAAAGGACTGAGTATACAGTGCTATACACACGTCGGTGTAGGGCAAAATTAAATCAATTGTTTATCACCCAGACGCACGAATTTCACCAATCTACAAACATAATTATAAGAAATTACACACAAATATGAACATTTCTGACTGCCGAATGTATAGTTCCATTTCTCTCCAATAAAGTAAAACGGCTTTTTTTTCACTCAAAATCACATTTTATTAAGACACGTAGCGGCCGCAGCATGTTTACTTATCGGTGATGTTCCGTTTTAAATATGGCGTCATTTTAAGCTACGAAAATGGATAATCGTCACAAGGTAAACTTTTGTGCGTGTTACAGTTGAATACCGGTAGTTTACGCATGGATGCATCGAAAGGGAAAGGTATTGTTAGGCTGTAGTCACAGAATAGTTGAACGAACTTATGATCAAAATTTTTGTTTAAAATAACTTGATAGGATATTAAACATTCCTTGTTTGTTTTGACACAGGGGAGGCTTTCATTTGATTTAAATTTGAACAATTATTCCAAACTTATTTTTCATCTTCATGAGATGAACATTCCGTGTTATATTTTGAATGCATTTTCATTATTTTCTCGTTTATGACACTGTACGTAACAATTAAGTTGTTTTTTTAATGTTTATCTTGATTCAAAGAAACCATACCCAGTGAAAAAAGTTAGGCCTATGTATACAATAATTATGTCGTACCTTGGATATGTTAACACATTCACTGGCTACTTGCATAATTGCTGAGAAAAGGAAGCACTCAGGAACCATGCAGGCCACTTTTGATGAGTATTGTTGTGCTTTCGAAAGGCTTTAAACAAAATTCTTGTTTCAGATAAATTGGACAATTATTATCAGGCAAACGGCTATTTTTTTTTAAAATTCCAGTTTCGTTCGGTTCGGTTCTGTTTCTCTTTCTGGCAACTATACGTACACGTGTGAAAGAGTCCACACAACTAGGACTGTCGCAGACGAAAGTGCCTCAAACACATTCAATTTATCTTTAAAACAAATAGTTTTAAACAAAGTCCAATTGATAGGAGCTTCGCGCTGAACTAAAAATTCCTAGTTTAAACAAATGATAATTAATATGATGCCAAAATTTGGCAGACGAATCAACGGCATGCCCCTGGAGATGACGCGCACTGAACAGAAACAAATTGCATTATTGTTTCCTCGATGATGCAAACAACTTGGGCTTGTCTAATTACGAAAATTTAAAAGTGACCCATAACCTACATCTTCTTGAATTAGTCTTTTGTATTTTTCAGAATGACACCAGATTTGTAGCTTATAGAACTGAATAAATTTCATTCAGAGGAAATTTAGAGTCATATTATATTAAAGGGTATACCTTTAACTTGGGCATGTTTAGTATTAAAACACTATGGGTAAACGGCTAGGGAATAAATACATAATAAAGGCGGAAATAAAATTCGTAATGGTAACTACCATTATTTGAGTAGTGAACTCTGCACACAAAGTATTTAACACAAAAGAGTCTTTATTGATATAGTCTACTGTGCATTGTGGTCACATGATGTAGGCCCTAAGGTGCATGAAGGATTCTGTACGAGCGATACTTCAGTAAAAATAATCTGACTACATGTATGTTTATCCATGGTTTATCCATGCTGAACAGTGCAGGTCTGAACACCTGCAGTCCCGAATTCTGTTATTTTGAGACTAATATTTCCTTCATCTTGTACGAGTTTTCACGGATGAATTTGTGAATAACACCTTAAACATGACTTCGAAACCGTCTGAAGTTTTGTTAATAGTCATTTCTGTGTTGGTAGTGATATGTGTACATATCATCTCGGTGGCATGAGGGAAACATCGGCGGTGAAGCCCAGGCAAGGCAGCGCCGACAAGACGGGAACAGGTAATAGTTTGGGATAATGTTACCCACAATCCTTATGGCGTTGATCAGCTCTATAGGGGTATATGTATGTCGCATCGGGGGAGGGGTTTTGATGGAGGGCAGTGGGTAAAAGTAGCCTCATGAAATCACCACTAGTTTTGTCACACCGTGCAAATTACGTAGGACTGTATTACGTAGAAGGACTGTGTTTCAAAAGCTTCACTCGAGACTGAATGTTGTCATAATAGTATACTGTCTTAGATCTATTACATTGCATTCTGTGTTGCTATTTATTTATTTATTTATCTAATTTGTTTAATACTTTACCACAGTCTGATATAAATTATGTACCGGTACTGTACATAAAATGTAAATGCAAGGGCAGCATTGAAATAAATGTGAATGAAATGAAAGAAAACGTGTAAAGATTATGATCGTTGTATTACCAGAGTGGTGTTCCTTGTATTTCCCACACATTTGCAATATGCATGAGTACCGGGTAATGTAGCTCCAGCACTGGCTCTGGTTTCCATGTGGAATTAACTGTAGTTTGGATTAAGTTTGGATACTCATGTTCCAGTTCCATCCGATGTTTATTGTGGGATCGAATAAAACTCGCCCAATATGTACCACTGATGTCGGTTGTAAAACACTGATGTCGGTTGTAAAACACTGATGTCGGTTGTAAAACACTGATGTCGGTTTTAAAACCTTAGTTTGCAGTATAAATAATAACCGCTCTCTTTTCTAAATGAAAATGTTGAGGAATGATTTACATGATTGTCGTAATGACTGGCTCACAAATCTGAAAATGGTTGAAAGCTCTCATCATAAATTGTTGATAGCTTTGGAGGGCGCCATGGAAATTCTTCAAGAAACATTTGCAAATTTGGTCAATTTCAAATAATCTAAATGAGAATTACCCTCTTGTCCTTTCAAATATGGATAAGTCTTTGGCCGTATTTTTGTAATAATCAAAACTTATAATTTTGTTACAGTGATGAAGACACGACGACTACGTGTGAGTGTGCGGCATCATCGTCACGTCTGACTTGTAAAACACCTGTCAACGGTATGTACACGCTGATTCTGGTCCACTCAATCCATTCCGAAGAGCTTATTTTCATTTTCTTTGTTTTGTGAATACGCGATATTGAAAGGTAGATTGGATGTTTCCATTTAATGATCTTTCTCGAAGGCAAACAAAAATAAATTCAGTAAAAATCTGAATTGTGGCCACATGAAGGCCCGTTTCAATAGGCAGTGTTAATTTGTTGTCCACGGCACCGGTAATTAACCTCAACATCCTCAATCCTATAACCGGAATAATTTGAGTTTTTACAAAAGTTAGTATTTATGTGGGGTTTTCAGCCAGGACTGTTTTGCCGTAGCCTACTGTTGTTCCCGTATCAAGAACATTATGATACCCATACCGCATGGATTTTTATGGGAGGAAGGATAATTCAAACATCAGCTTATAACATTTGGCATACTGTACACAATCCTCCTCATCCTCCTATACACTATTGGTAATTGTGTAAAACATTAAATGTTCACCTGAAAGCGAAGGCTGCTTGGTGTTATGTTTTTATTTGTATGTTTGTTTGTTTGTCGTTGTCCCCCGCTAGAGGGGGCGGTAAGGGGTCGTCTGGGTTCAGCTGGGAGTGGGGGACATTCGGCATAATATTTGTAGCTTTATATAACTACAGTGGTTTGCTGTTTGCAACCATTCTACAGTGCAATTCTCATAATATGTATATTTTGTTTCCCCAGCCTTTGTGTATTTTTGATAATTTGTATTGTGATGTTTTATCCTGGGCACCTTTAAAAAACAATATTTTATTGAAAGGTCTCCCCAATTAAAATAAGAAAGAAATACATAATAAAATAAATAAATTGTTGATGGTATCAAATATCCTGGTAAATCACTCTGCCTAAGGTGATATAATTATAGAAATATACAATCAATCTTCACTCCTTGCGAAGATAACATTAAATAATAATTAAACAAATAAAACTAAATAAATCGTAATAATAATCCAGTATTCCCAATTGTTTTCCGTACTGAGGGCTATACCTTTTGTAGATTGGTTTCAATTCGTATGTATTGATCCCTGTGAAGTATTAATGCACTTAATCACCTTTCACCAATAGTGGTAATAGCGGTTTAAAAGTGCTACCGAGGGATTTGCCACAACATTTTCCCAGAACACAAAATCTGGAGAGGATGATCCCATCCCCAAAAGTGGAAAAGTTCCCTATACCCCGTTCCCATGAATGTGAATCTTTATTTACTTCCACTATTTCACCCTATGAAGCAAAAACTCTAGAAAAACAATTAATGTTGGGTTTGCTTCGGTCAATAACTCATATATGAAGGGAGGTTTTTGTCGCTATCAACTCCAAATGGCCCGTACTCCATACACTTATACGGTTAAATTTGTCTCGCTTGCTATCTTACCGGCTATGATCTTTTTCATCTGAACAATGCTATTTCAACAGAGTAAATTTAAAGGAAAAGAAGAACTGCTTTAAAGTTACAAGTTTCTTAAAAGAATCATGACAATCATGATTTTTACAGTAAATTGCCTACAGGTCTATCCCAACATGAATTATTGTGGATCCAGGTATAAATTCATTTTAGCACTGAATTATTGTTATATCGAGCTTCTAACAACTATTATTGGAAAATGTCTGTTCAAAGTTTTTGTGTCTTTGTCTTAAAAATAACAAAAAACATGGGCGATACATATTTAAGGTTGCCTTAATCGATTTATTTTTCTTTGTTGTTTGCATTTTTAGACTGTGGATCGGATGAGGTACGTCACGGTGATTCTTGTTATAGATTCGTCACAGACAGTCAGAGCACACGTAAGACACTCATTGAGTCCGTGCAGGATTGTATAGAGCATAACAGTCATCTCGTGTACATCGAATCAGCGGATGAACAAATCTTTCTGGTAAACCATGCGTCGTCTGACTCGTCTTTGAATGAGAGTGATTGTTGGATTGGACTGGTTGCCGTGGACGTGACGTACATTTGGTCAGATGGGTCTCAACAAAATCCCGAGTTGTTTTCAATTAATACTTACTATGGCGGCTATTGCGTTTCTGCTCGTCGGGCGATATTGTCGGGAACTCTGTACTTTTACACGGAGAGCTGCAACAGTGAGCGGTATTTCATCTGTGAATTACCAATTACATCAACGGGTAAGTGTCAACATGACAACAAGAATACTTCTGGTAACATAATTCCGAATTGTTTTCAATTAATATGTGACTACATCAACAATTTCCGAATTGTTCATAATTTATACTGGCGATGTCGGTAATTGCGTTTATGCTTATCGGTTTTGGGATGGGGGAACTCTGATTTAGTTTTATAGAAGGAGATGCAATTCGGAGCAGCGTTTCATCTGTGAATCAACAAACCATCTACGGGTAAGTATCAACCATAAAAGTTCCAATGTCACATTACGTAAAGCTTTTAAATCGTCTAGATTGCATGGACCGGTTGAGGTACTATTGGATTGCATAGAGATGACCGTTAAACAGTCAATATCGTGTACAATGAATCAATGGACGAACAAACCTTTCTGATAAACCATGCGCAGTGGCGTAACTATGGGGGCACGGGGGCACGTGCCCCCAGCCGAGGTCCATACCCCCAGGTGCTCCCCATTCAGAATTTTGAAAAAATAGGTCCCTATTTGAGACTGCAGGATTCAAGTATTGACATGCCCCCTAGAAAAAGTTGTCTGACTCGTCTTTGAGAGACAGTCATTATTGAATCGGATGGATTACTAGTGTGGACGTGACGTACACATTGGTGGATGGAAGTCAACAACAATAATACTGACAGTGGCGGCAATTGCGTTTAAGTTTTATGGGATTTATATATCTGCCCTTTCGTACAAGTAGCTGCAATTTGGAGCAGTGATTCTTCTGTGAATCACGATAAACATGGGTAATAAACTTATCAATTGTTCACAATTGTTGTATTTAAAGGGCTAATGAAATGTAATTTTATGTAGATACACATTTTAGGATATTTAGCAAATATCCATGCCTCTGGACAGTTTTAACAAAATTGGAAAACTATTTTAGACGTCGAGTAAGATTGAGTGTACGATTTAGTTGAAATGTACATGATTATCCTTGAAACACGAGGGCGCTGTTTTGTCAGATCAAATCAAGAGTTCAGCACAGCAGTTCTGAAGAGCACAAAATCAATACCCCATCATAATTTATAACCCCAAAAAACCTAAGTAGGCAAAGCTTCATTAGCATAAAAACCAACGTAAAAAAGTGCCAACAAAGATATCAATACACCAACAAATTGGCAAATAGGTAGAAAAGTTATACAGAGTTGTACACAAAGTAAACAATCCTATTTCATAAGTCCTTTAAAACAGAGGCGACCACTACATTATTATGCTTATGTGCGTCAGCTAATGGCAGAGCCACCGCAAAAGTTTTTTATTTTATTATTTTTTTTATTTCTAAAAAATTATTTGACTTAATAAAAACACGGCAGACATTGGTTTCCGGCAAAATTCGGTATTGTATTAATTTGAACAATTATGTTGAAAAATATAATCATGCTGTTTTGTTTTTCTCGCAATTTCTTTTTTATAATTATTAATACTGGCCTTTTTCTCGCAGGAAGGAAAACAGTCAAATAATTTGAAAAAAAATGTTTTAACAGTGATTTTGGTACAATTGATGCCTTTTAAATAAATTACGATGGGATCCCTAATATTGAAATATGAAATAATGCCATGCACACTTGATGTTTTCATGTTATAGGCTTTTGAATGTAGCCCCCTCCTTAAAGATGTATCGACCGTATTTTTCGTTGTTTAATTGTTCGTGTTTTCATCGTAAATTTGTTATCCTTTTAGAATGGAAAAAGAATACTTTACAGTGGGATATTTCATAAAACAGTTGTCGGAAGCCCAAATTATGAATTCATAAAGGAACAACAATAAATTAATTTTGAGGAATATCTACCGTAAAACCATGTTTCTCATTGTTTTATTTTGAGAAATGTGTCACTTTAAAGCATTTGTTTTCTTCTCCTCAGGTAAAAATAGCAGTTTTCTGATGAAAAAGAAATAGTAGTTTTCCGATGAAAAAGAAAATGTTCAGAAAAATAGCAATAACACGGCCGATACATATTTATTATCGAAAAAGGAGCAATGCCTACCAGCTGATTTACAATTCCATCAAAAACTAGAAAAGCACTCTTAAAGCGCAAACCTCCACCATGTAGACCTTTTTCAGAGAAAATTTTTTTTCCTAGAAGTCATCAATTACGCTATTTGATTATGCTGTACTCGTAGATAAATTTTGTTTATTATAGATTATAAGTAAATAGATCATTAGTGCGCCCCCTATCGGTTCTACTTATTAGCTCACTGATCCGCGATAAGGTTAACGTTAGAAACGTTAGATATGGTCCTAAAAACACATTTTTCCGAAATTGTATCAAAATCAAGGAATTTCTTTCTCTTCTCGACTTCATTTTTGTAATTAAAAATGAAGAAAAGCAGAATGGTGGTCTTCGGTCAACATTGTGTATTTCAAAACGTGACTTTTAATATAAAATTACAACCACAAAAAAAGTTTCAAGTTTAAGAATTAATTATGTATTATAAACAATAATGGTTTCCATGTTCGATTGTGCTTATCAGGATTCTAATGACCTTCACACCTGTGGCGTGGTTAATAAGATGGGTTACGCTCCGACAAAATAAATAACTAGAATTATAGAACTTTAATATGTGTTATTTACTTAGAAAGTGTTTACTTTCTTGAGACTATTAATTATCTTAAAAGTTTAAATCTGGTCTCCCGAATCGTTCTATCACCCAGTGTTGTGATGGCCAGAACATTGAGTCTATCCGTATAATGATATATGTGTTAATTAAAGTAGCTAGCTGCTATATTATTGACTGTATTCTTGACTGTATTCCTGACCATATATCTTCCAAGGGTGTAACATAAATCACTCTGTGAAAAGCGTAGTATACAAATACAAATTGTGAAATTTGATGCTAAACAACCAATAAAAACGATCTCTATTTCACTCCAAGAATTCAAGACAACACAAAACATGCAGTAACATGGTACCAAATCCGCCACACAGCAGTAGATAATAGAGAAATGGTATAATCGAGCAAAGTTATTCAAACATGATCATATCATAACATGACATAACAATGTCTCTGGAACCATTATTTCAATACAATATCAACATATCTAATAAAACTTTAATAATATAATTAACCTGGTGAAGAACTATTTCAGCTAGGCGTATTTATATAAAGCAAAGCGCTGGCAAAGGTTGTGACATGGATTGTGACAAGAGTTAAAATGGAATTATTATAATTAAAGGGGATTTTTATACAATTATCACTTGGCGGCTGTTATTATATGTTCGATGTCGAGATAAAACTTTAAAACTAAAGCGATCACCCTTAGACTATAAAACTTACATAATTATTTTATTTTGCCTCAGGCCGATAAACGAAATTTTTAAAAATATTACAGCAATGAAGATAATTCATAGGCCATATGAGCGAATATTTGCTGAGGGTAATGTTTTGGTGAATTAAATGAATATAATTATCATTATAACTATAGGCGAAAACATTCAATTCTGTTATAGTAAGTCTTCGTTCAACAGTTTTATGACATGAGGCGAAATCTTACAGGTTGTGGACACTTCCTTATTAAGCAAAGGATGGCCAATAAGAATGAACATTTAGATGGGGAGTCTAAAATGGTAGGACGTATTTTATTTCACACTACACATTAATTTAGACTCATCACATTTGTAATAATGGATTCTTACACTCTTTTTTACGAGAATCAAGAAAGAAGGAAAATACAACAACAAACTGTAAGTTTTCAACCGCAGTGTGCTACTATTATTTGTTTAACCATGCAGGTTGTTCGGATCATGAGTTTGGAGATTCATGTTACGAGATCGTTGAGCAGGAGAAAAGTCACAGCGATGCCAGACGACACTGTGAAGATAATAATGGTCACCTTCTGTACATCGAAACAATGGAGGAGTTGAATGACATTAAGACTCAATTGCCTATTCGTGTTTATTATTGGATAGGTCTGACTGTTGTACGTACATATAGATGGATGGATGGTTCACTGGCTTCGTATCAGTCCTTTGAATCAAGTAATGGTGAAAACGGAAATAAGTGTTTTCGGATGAAACCTGATGACTTCAATTGGAATGACATAGGTTGCAACACAGATAATGGCTATATTTGTGAACGAAGAAACACAATGACATCACCTACTCCGACGTTAAGTGGTAAGTAGAAGAGTTTACATCTGATGGTTAAGTTGTTGCTGGCATTCACATGGAATGGTTACTCGTCTTGGATTAAAAGTACATGGATACCTTAAACTCCGCATATAAATGTTCAAGGAATATATCAACTAATAATATTTATTCCTCATTTGGTTGTGTGTACAGTGTACAAAACGAAAATTTTCCTATTTTGTAAAATTTGAACTAAACATGCATGTGTCTCAATGAGGTTACGGAATTCTGTAGTGATATTTTCGATGCTTAATATTTTAATCGGAATAATTTTGACTCTCATCTATGAGACTCAAATTTCAAAACAGTGGTTTCTTACACATTTGAATATATATTTTATATCAAATTTGGACAACGAAAGTTTATGTTACAGTGCTATCTTAGTCTCTGTATTTCAGAGTGCACCAAGGTTTATTCAGTGATTATTGAATTAGTTTAATACTTTCCAGCCATTTACAGTTCGTCTACGAAACAACTAACATCGTACAACCTCGCTTAATAAAGGTGGTGTAGTGTGTATACCTTTGAAAAGATATTGCTGGGTTGGGTTCATATTAGTGAGCGCCAACAACAATCATCAAGGGTAAACCACTATTTATCTTCTATACTGACTGGATAGAGGATCATAGGCAAGTTTGAAAACAGACTATAAGAGTTGACAAAAATGGTTAGTACATTTACGCTGGAATGACCATGGTTGATAAACCAACAAATCGTCAATGTTTCCCAGCCGTGCTTTGATATTGTCAGTGACAAAACGGCAGGCCAGCGACGTAGCCATTCCACTGAGGATGCTTCCAATTTGTTTCTTGACCGGGCTAGTCGACCTGCCAACGTTTCGGTCGAGTTAATGGAACTTAAAGAGAAGGAATAACATTGATAGTGTTGACCAAACTGCCTCTATGAATATGATTACTTTCTGTGAATCAAGATATACAGCTGTAACAGTTTCAGTTCTATGCAGTCAAATTCATGAAAGTGTGAAAAAACATTCACAATGTTTACTGAAAACACTTGGACCGGTAACCTTTTTTTTTAATGTGAATATTTATTCGTGTTTTATCAGGATGATTGTACCTTTAACAACTTCACATCAAGTTAGATTTCGGATTTATTAGGTCATTACAAATGTTGTACCTTCCCCTTTTAGTTGAAGGCACTCAACTGCCATATTGGTACTCTCTTATGAGTCGCCATTTTATATGGATTCCGCTTGTGTTCATTTTGTATGTGGAGTGCTAAAATGTCCGCAAAGCAGCTTCAATAATACCAACCCTCTATCCAGCCAATATACAAGAAAGCAGTGGACAGAACCCAATCAAGCTGAATGCTTATTTATGTCTACATGAATTTAATATAACTGTTTGCCCACGTTAGAATCTGTTTGGTGCCCATCTTCAATTCCCACTGATTTGGTGCGGCTGAGTCAGTCTGGTTCTCTGTGTATCCATGGAGACGACACGCCTCCCATACTGCGTTCATGTGATACGGGTGATGGTATTGATGAATGCGGCTGTGTCAAGACTAAGTAAGCACGTAAACAAAAACATACATAAAAATTAAATTTTTTGTTTTCAAAATGGACTATTATCGTTAAATACAATTTTCGATACAAATTTCAGATGTCCCTAATTTGAAGAAAAATCAGCACTTCAAGCATTGGTCATTATTTGATGACACCAGGCCCCCTAGCTTGGAGTGGTGGGTGAGAAGACATATTCTCTGCGGCTCAGCCCCACTGAACGAGTGAATTCCAATTTAAAATTTTTGGTTCAATTTAAATAAAAATTTAAATAAATATTAAAATAATTTCTTTATGTTTTTCTTCGAAAACGAAGCAGACTGTACTCAAACCACCTGTAGCCTACGAGCCTAGAGGAAATCAATTTGCTCAAGGGGAAGATCACGACGGCACTTTAGCAACCAGCAAACTGAATCGATTAAGCCTAATCTGTTAATTTTAATTAAACTGGATATAAACTCACTACTGAATTTATTATTGGAGTATATATCAATTTCTTGGAAACATAGTGAATCTTAACTGTTTCTCAATCGTTCTGAACTGTTTTGTAGTCAAAGTGATGGAGTTACACAATGCAGTTGTGGGTCCTGCAAGCTTACTACCAACGGAAATGGTAAGCATTCGTTAAACATGTATATATGTCAATCCGTTCTTCTGTCTGTATCTGTCGATATGTTTTGACATTATATCTCGTCTGAGTTTGTTTCTGGTGCAAACCGAGGACTCATAACAAAAGGGAACAATGGATCCTCGGTTGGCCGTTATTGTTTGAAAATGTCCTCAAACGTGGACAAATCAAACATGAGCTTCCTGTGTTGTGTAATTGTAAGAAACAGAAGCAGAAAACGATTTGAATGAAACGTGTATAAATAAGTCTATAGAGCTTTCTTTCAGTGGTGACACGACGTCTAAAAACATGCTTTCTAGGAAAGCTTAATTGGCCAAAAAAGTCTCCGATTTCTGGTCATCGGCCAGCTTCAAAATCGGTGCGGTAACGCGCTTTTTTTATTTAAATTTTTTTTCCAACAGGGAAATGTATACGCGGGACCAAATGTCCAATAGACTCTATACAAAGTATGGTGGCTAAGACAGGCCTCACAAATCGGCCAAACGTTCATACCCCTATGTGAAAACCTCATTTAAAACACAGCATGGCAGAATTCCAATCAATCCAGCAATTTTGGCTGCAATTGGACATCGTTTCATAGCAAAAAATAAAATAAAATAAAAATGTAGACGCGCGGGTCTGAGGCGACGCGTGCGGAGACCAGACACTGTTTTTTTAATTTTTTATTTAAATTTATTTATTTATTAATTTTTTGCCTAAGTATAGAATTTGCTGGAATGATGATTTTGTTAAAAAAGTGGGACACCTTCGGTATAGCCGGAGGATAGTTGGCGGGTGGTGTGATGGGCGCCCCAGCGTCTAGCTCGTGCGACCTGAAGATGATCGAACTTGATCTAGAAGTAGGATTACAGAGGATAGAATCGAGGATAAGAAATGCGTGTGGAAGAAGGTGTGTGGTTCTTCAACAAATCACTGGCAGACTATAGTGTTAAGAGAATTCGCTGAGCGTCAGAAAGATTTTTCCTGTTGACCATGAGTTTTATGCAGATTCGTCCAGGAGTTTTAACTTCAAGTTAAGCTGTAAATAATACAGTTAGAAAGAACTCTCCTTTTAGTCGAATTAAAACAATGTTAGTGGGGTTGGGCATAATAATTGCGGTTCTTTTCTTTTATATATAGGGCTTGATCCCTGGCTACTCGGCAGATATGGTTTGGCCTCTGACCTGGCCCCATAGAGCAATAGATAATTGGCATAAGTGGACCGCCCACCAACACAGGGGCTGGTAATAGCTCAGTTGGTAGAGCGCTCGTACGGTAACCGAGAGGTCGCGGGTTCGAGTCCGGCATCAGCTTTGCTCGCTACCCGTTTTGTATATATGTTTACTTTTTCAGTCATAGGGCGACCGACTTCTTTAGAAATTGCTATTTCTCTGCGTTAAGGCGACCGTTGCCGGTCGCCTTAACGCTCAGCTACCCTTTAAAGTCATAATTTTGTCATAAAGTCTAAAAATCATCGCTTCCTTAGCCTCTAATTAGTGTAAACATCTTATTTCCAGAGTTTTGGACGGTTGGAGGATATATAAAAAAAGGGAAAGGTAAGAGGGAATTTTGTGCACGTTTCTATGGAGCGGTCGCCCTATTGGTGGAAAGGGAGTTATATATATATATATATATATATATATATATATATATATATATATATATATGTATATATATATATATATATATATATATATATATATATATATATATACTCTGAACCATGTTTTGGATCACACAAATCTTTAAAATTTCAGAGCTGTGATGTTAGCACAAATTATAGGCCCTTTGCGCTCCTTCAAAACATCCTGATGACGAGTATGATTTCAACATCAATCAACAAAACCGTCATCAAATTGTGCTTGAATTTCCTTTTCCTCCATTTACTGATTGTGTTCAGATGAGATATGGCCGTCTGCATTTGACTGTATCTGCTCACGTGGACTTGAGCAGACAGACTTTAATGTCACCGCGGAGCAAGGCAACATCAGATGTTTATCGGAAAGCCTGCCACCTGCGACCACTAGGACTGAATTAACAACCAAATCGCCTGCAGAAACTGTAACAATGGGGGAACCTGCTACTACAAAAGCAACGACAGGAGGAGTTGCTGTTGGAGTCACACTGGCCTCATTGTTCATATTGGTGGCGCTCGTTGCCTATTGCGTTTGGCGGAGGAAAGGCGTGAAAAAGTTTTGGAAGAATTCCGAGAGGTAATTTACTCGAATGTTTAATAGAAAAAAGTGAAGGGGCTTTACTGAAACTGCTTCATGTAAAATCACGTTGTTTAAACTTTCTCTGAAATTGTTTGACTTTATTTTACAATTTTATTTTTTTTTTCAAAATAATTATAAAACATTTTAAACTAGCATTATTAAATGTTTGTAATGAGCATCATTAACTTTCTGTAATTGCCCAAAAATTATCAAAGTCGGTCAAATCAAAGTAGGCCATTAAAAATAATTATAATACAAACATGCATTTTACATGTAGTACTGTTACACAGAGAATGGAGGAATCTTCCTCCATGCACAGAGTACGACAGCACTTAACATCTATATATTACTAAACAAACAAATGAGAAAAAAATATTAGAATGAATGATGGAAAATGAAAATCAAATCAAATTGTGTACGCAGCTGCACCAGGCAATGAGACAGGAACTTCGTTGAAGGATTATTGGGTCACAAAATAATATTCTTCCTGAAGAATTTATTTAATATATAAAGACATAATACTCTTAACAAATTTTACATTGGATTTTTTAAATATAAAACACAAAAGTAACGTCTTTGATCCATTTATGATTTGCAGACTTCGAAAGCCGAAGAAACCATCTGCCAATCTCAAAGGTATGTTTATATCTTTATATCTTAAGCTAAATGCGTGAAAACATCTGCGAGGCGCACATTATTCCAACATTCTTGTAAAATATAAACTTCTGCCACGTGTAATATGACTTTGTCACTTTTGAAACCACCACAAAATTATTGACTTCACGAAATATGCACTTCTTTGCCCGTCATTACTGTAGACACATTTGTATGGCTTTACACTTCAAAACTATATAGGGTTTTATAACTACACCGGTCATGTTGATATTGGGCAACTCGCCCTCTGTTAACACCTTGGCAGAATAGAGTTGCCATCACTGTTGGTATTTTACATCTCTATTTTTGCCGAGTATATGGGGAAATATTTTTAAGACCCAGCTAAAATTGAATATTTGAAAAATTGAGTATATGTGGCCATAATGTTACCCGGCTAAAACTGAATAATAACAAAAGCGGCTCATTGAAAACCAGACAATTACTGTAATACTAAAAAGTCTCATAATGAATCAATTATTACCCTGACCATACTGTAATACCACAATTGAAATGATGACTCTGACTTTGGTTATTCTATGTCACATGACAAATTTGAGCCAATCATAATAATCACCAACTGTGGTTCAAATTGCAACTCATTACTGTACGTTTTCCTCACCATATCCCTATACTTGCTGCGTGCTGGATGTTGACATAGATCGTATTAACCGCACCAACTCCAAATCTTCTTATATTGTTTTCAATTTTGCAAAACAGATGGTAACCCTGAAATAAATGAGCTTTCTGGTACTCAACACAACGCTGCATTCACTAACGATCATGCACCAGACACAGACGCAGGATACGAGCACCCAGACACAGTCATAATGCGGCTGCCATTTGCCGACATCCAGCGAGAGAACGGAACGTCAGGCGACCATTCTGATTATGAAGAAACAATCAGACATCCTCCGACATTTTCCCCTCACAAACCCAACAAAAATTCAAGCAATAATGAATATGACTATGCTGCTGTGGATTGGTCAGGACTTGCGTTGGATATCGATTCCAGATCGAAGCATGTTAATCACGAATCAACTCCAGGTCGCCATCCAGACAATGTGCATGACGAGAACGGTGGACCAAAATACGAGGACCTAGATATAGCCATAAGCCGGCTGCCACACACCGAGAAGAAGCCCAAGAACGAATTGTTAGGGAAATGCTCTGATTCGGAATTGGTTATCAAGCGTCCTAAAAAATTTGCCTCAGCACAGAAACCTGAACAAAACTCAAGCAATAATGAATATGACTATGCTGCTGTGATTGGGTCAGGACTTGCGTTGAATATTGATTCCGGATCGAAACAGGGTTATGTTAATGTTCAATCAACTCCGGGTCGCCATCTGAACAATCGGAAGCCAAAACAGAGTGCTCATGGTGAGGCTAGTCCTCACGTGATCTCTCCCAGTTGCCAAAACTTATCACCAAGGAATGCCAGTACCAACGCAGAACGAGTTGACACTGTGAGTGATGGCGGTCTCTGTGCTCCTGATCCCCCTCGAGAACCTGTGTATGCATACGCCGCCGTAGATCCTATCGGTACGGTAAGGTTTATCAACGTCCTGAACTCGCACTATAATTCCACAATTCACTCTTGAAATATTATACAAACAAATTACTACTCAGATTTAATCGATATTAATTCCTTACATATGGCTGTGTTTGATATGCTTAGCAGTGGCGTAACTATGGGGGGGGGGGGGGGGTAGGGGGAGCACGGGGTACGTTCCCCCAGCCGAGGTCCATGCCCCCGGGTGCCCCCATTAAGAAATTTGAAAAAATAGGTCCCTATTTGAGACTGCAGGATTCAAGTATTGACATGTCCCCCTAGAAAAAGTCGTACACCCCCTAGTTCCCCCCTGAAAGTTTGACCCTAGTTACGTCACTGATGCTGAGCTGCCCTGTGTGATGCGTGTGATCAAATTAGTTTGTTTATAGCTGGTGTAGGCTACTTCATACATTCTTTGAAACAAAATACACTAAAATGTTCACTTTTAAATAGTTTGTTCGAGTGCAAAATCTGTTCTGATTCTGAGCAAAATTATTACGCAAAGGATATGGGTAGCTTCAATAAAACTACGTTCATTTAGACAATAGTTGATGCCTTGTCTGTTCAAGATTTCTAATTCCTGTGGATTTTTTGTTATCGTGATTTATAGATGGCCAGCATCCAGACAATGTGCATGACGAGAACGCTGGACCAACATACGAGGACTTAGATATAGTCATAAGCCGGCTGCCACGCACCGAGAAGAAGCCCAAGAACGAATCGTTAGCGAAATGCTCCGATTCGGAATTGGCTACCAAGCGTCCTAAAAAAATTGCTCCACCACAGAAACCTGAACAAAACTCAAGCAATAATGTATATGACTATGCTTCTGTGGATGGGTCAGGACTTGCGTTGGATATTGATTCCAGATCGAAACAGGGTTATGTTAACGTCAAATAAACTGCAGATAGCCGTTTGTTCATGAAAGGCAATCGCATTCCCAAACAGTAATAATAGTAAATAAGCTAGCGTGGAAAATAATCTTGTGACCTTCCCCAATGGACCCAAACGGAAGTGTAAAATATTCCACAAAGTAAACAAATACAAAAACATTCCTTTGTGAATTTATATATCTATTGAGGGCGCCCTTCTTGGCCCCTCATTTGATAGACTGAGCTTGGTTTGCAACCGAGGGCAAACTTCAATTGTCAACAAAGTTGAGATTTTGATCACTGCCAGTATTACACAGGCTGTATGAACTGATAACCTCGACATATTTTTCTTCAAAATCTTAATTTTGAACTGGGATGGAAATGAGTTTTTCAATTTCCACACCTCGTCATCTCTAGGGAATGGCAACCATTATTTAGGCAGCACAAACTCCATGACCCTGGTTCCCAGATATATGCCTCATCAAATCATTCAGGTGTAGATCTTGACTGATGGTTGCAACATTGAATAACGTTCATGTATAGCCACATAATAACAACACTCATCATGGTGTTAGACAATACACAATTATTTATTGTATTAATGGTGATGGAAAAAATAGCCTACTCTCTTAATGTAAAAGAGTGAAAACCACTCTTTTAAAGAGCTATATGGCGGACAAGTCTTTTTGGAGAGAAACCCACTCTGATTCGAGTGAAAAATACAGTAAACTGCTACCAATTCACTCTTTATACACTACTAATTTTACTCTTTATCCACTCCAAAAAGACTTGTCCGCCATGTAGCTCTTTGAAAGAGTGGTTTTCACTGTTTTACATTAGGAGAGTAGCTAGTCTTAGTTTATTAAATACTTATAATTGATGGCAGAAGTGATTTGAGATCATTAACTGGATCAGTTTGCTTTGATCCAAACGTTAAACATTCTGACATTTACAGCATGAGGTGATTAAGGTAATTTCAGTTGCTAGGAAACTGACCGCATGTATTTGGTTTAAATTCATTGTTTTATTTGTTTTTTCTTCTTTTAATGTTTTTAATGTAATGTTTTTAATTTAATGTATTTGTTTAATGTCTTTGTCCTATCTTAGTCTTTGTCTGTCGCAGTGGAAAGCAACAAAAAATTAATGATAACAATAAATAAAAATATAACTATCATTGTATAAACCTGATAGTCTGTAATGTATATATAACACAATATTGTAACACAATATTGTAAACAAGATGGGGTTTGTATTTCTTGTTGTCATTGTAGAAATCCTGATAGTCTATAATGTATGTAACATATACTTGTAATCAAGATGGGAATTGTATTTCTTGTTGTTACCAACATAGAAATAAACATATAACTATTGAGTTTCTCGTAACGACTTTCAATGTTTAATATTCAGTTTGGTTCATAGAAAATAAGCATAATCCAGTCGAAGCAGTTTTGCTAACATAACTAATGTTGTATCTTCCCGTTTAAGGTTTATTACTAATTGTTTGGGAATGTTGTATGTTAGAATATATTTTCAAAATAGTAAAATATTAACTTGATTAATGTATATAATAATATGATTTGAAGCATTGTATGGTGAAGGTTGATAATAATAAACATACGGATTGTCGGTTTACCATGTATACAAATACATATACTGCACAAAACACCAGTGGTGTTAAAATTATTTGGCAACTCAACTCAACCAATACGAATACAATGGAATAATTCATTTGACACCCTGGTATTATTTTCACACTCCAGTTTCTACAGCGTATTTATATATTGACCCACTAGTGTTCATATTAGGTACGGTATCTCGCCCAGTATGTACAGTATTGAAGAATATACATAGAGCAACCAGTAAATAGTTAATAATAATAATAATAATAATAATAATAATAATAATAATAATAATAATAATAATAATAATAATAATAATAATAATAATAATAATAATAATAATAATAATAATAATAATAATAATAATAATAATAATAATAATAATAATAATAATAATAATAATAATAATAATAATAAACCTTGGTGGAAACGCAGACTTGAGGGCCAAATTAACGATTTACGCAAAGATCTCAGTAGAATAGAGCAAATGGATAGAGGTGCAATGAAAGATTCAGATATGAGGAACAGATTAATGAAGAAGTATCAAGTAAAAGGAAAGGGGATGAGTGTAGTTAAGGAGGAAATAAAGCAAAGGGTTAAGGCGAAGGCTGCGAAAGTAAAGAGGTACGATGACAGAGTCAAGCAGTTTCATCAAAATCGCCTATTCAATACAAATCAACGTCAATTATTCAAAGAAATGGACGGGAAATGTGACAACTCACAGTGGCCCAGAGCCAGCAGAGGCAAGGAATTTTGGGGTGGCCTTTGGGATCAGCCTGGTGATCATAACAGACAAGCAGAATGGTTAGCCGACGTGAAAGACGAGTTAAAGAATGTACAACAACAAGAGGGATTTCAGATTGATGTGAGCAAGGTGAAGAAACAGTTGAGGAAAGTGCCGAATTGGAAAGCCCCGGACCAGACCAAGTGCACGGATACTGGCTAAAGAACTTCAGTAGTCTTCACGAAAGAATAGCCCAGCAGCTGCAACAATGCTTAGTGCGTGGCAACGTTCCGACGTGGATGACTGAAGCAAGAACGGTTCTCATCATGAAGGACATTAAGAAGGGTAACGTTGCAAGTAACTATCGACCTATTACATGTCTACCCATGATGTATAAACTTCTGACCGGTATCATTGCAGAAGATCTGTATAGCCACATAGAAGATCAGCAGTTATTTCCAGATGAGCAGAAAGGTTGCAAGAAGCGGTCAAGAGGAACGAAAGACCAACTCATCATTGATAAGACGGTGCTAAAGGACTGTAGGAACAGGAAAACTAATCTGGCCATGGCATGGATAGATTACAAGAAGGCATACGACATGGTATCACACTCGTGGATTATGGAATGTTTGGATATGATAGGGGCAGCTGATGCGGTGAAATGTCTTCTAGGTGAGAGCATGAAGACATGGAGAACAAATCTGACGGCTAGTGATGAATGTCTTGGTAAGGTAAACATCAGACGAGGTATTTTCCAGGGTGATTCTCTGTCTCCACTGCTGTTTGTTTTGGCGCTGTTCCCTTTGACGATGATTTTGCGGAAGGTTAGTGCGGGATACGAGATGACGAAGGATGGATGCAAGATTAATCATCTTCTTCATGGACGACCTGAAGTTGTTTGCGAAGAACGAGAAAGAGATTGATTCCTTGGTGCAGACTGTACGGATCTTCAGCGATGACATCGGCATGAAGTTTGGTCTGGAGAAATGTGCTGCGATGACCATGAAGAGGGGTAAAAGGGTACATTCGGATGGAATTGCTTTACCAGATGGCACACAATTGAGGGCGTTGGGTGAAGAAGAAAGTTATAAGTATCTTGGAGTGCTTGAAGCAGATCATGTACTGCACGAGGAATCGAAAGAGAGACTTAAGAAAGAGTATATAAGACGAGTGAAGAAGTGTTTGAAGTCCAAGCTGAATGGAGGGAATATGATAAAGGCGATCAACACTTGGGCTGTGTCACTAATGAGATACAGTGTGGAATTGTCGAGTGGACTAAGGCAGATCTAGATGTTGCTGACAGGAAAACGAGGAAAGTGATGACGATATACGGTATGTTACATCCACGGTCGAGATGTCAGCAGACTCTATCTACCGAGGTCAGAGGGCAGAAGAGGGGTTACTTAGTGTATCAGACAGTGTTAACATCGAGAGAAGGAGCTTGCAGTGTCATGTAAGAAGTACTCCGGGAAAAGTTGTTGAAGGTTGCGCAGAAATACATGAAGGCAGACGAATTAGGTCCAAAGGAGTATAAGAATCAAAGAAGAGAAGAAAGAACACGAGATTGGCAGGAAAACCACTTCACGGCCGATTCCTGAGATGTACTGAAGAAGTGGCAAGTAGCAAGACTTGGGAATGGTTGAGGAGAGGAGAGCTAAAGAAAGAAACTGAGGGTCTGATTACTGCAGCGCAAGACCAGTCTCTGCCGACGATGTGATGAAGGCAAGGATCGAGAGAAGTCAGATGTCTCTTCTATGTGCAGAATGTGCAATGCAGGAGGAGGCTGTATTTCACATTGTCAGCGAATGCAGAGTGCATGCTCAGACAGAGTACAAAGGCAGACACGACAAGTTGTGCCAAGGTGATCCATTGGGATCTGTGTAAGAAGTACGGAGTCAAGGTGCAATCGAAGTGGTACGACCATGTGCCGGAAAAGGTTGAAGAAACGGATCATGTCAAGATTCTTGGGACTTCAACATCCAGACAGATCATGTTATACAACATAGACGGCCGGATGTTGTTGTCTTGGATAAGCATGCAAAAGATGTGTCATCTTATTGATATAGCTGTGCCGGGTGATAGTAGAGTAGCTTCGAAGGAGAAGGAGAAGGTACAGAAATACCAGGATAGCAGAGAGAACTCCGCAAGCTGTGGCAAGTCAAGGTCAAGGTTATTCCTGTGGTAGTGGGAGCACTGGGTACAATCCCGAAGGCGTTGGAGAAACATCTCAAGGAGATAGGAACATCTGTTAGAGTAGAATTACTACAGAAGGCGGCACTCTTAGGGACAGCAAGGATTCTGCGAAAGACACTCGAGATCTAAGGCTACGGGACGTAGCTTGACTCGAGGTGTAACCGGCAGAAAGGAAAACAAGATCTTTCTTTTCATGCTGTGCTAACGCGAAATAATAATAATAATAATAATAATAATAATAATGTGTGGACTTATATAGCGCACGTATCCACCAACTGAGTGGTGCTCAAGGCGCATTTTATTATTACCCCTGCTCATAAGGCTCATAAGGCTCATAAATCATTCCTGAAACCATCTCAGCTCCCTGGGGAGTATACAACTCAATTGCTGCCATTACAGCGCATATAAGGCTAATCAACCAACTCTGCCCTCACAGGTACCCATTTAACCCCTGGGTGGAGAGAAGCAATTATGGTTAAGTGTCTTGCTCAAGGACACAAGTGTCACGGCCGGGATTCGAACCCACATTCTGCTGCTAACACCAGAACTTGAGTCCGGTAAGCTAGACCGCTCAGCCACGACACTTCACTTGATGAATACACAGATGGATTGATTGACTACAAATGCTTTTTTTTTAAATTGATGGTAACTTGAATGGTATATGGAATAAGGTATATTTCAAAGTATGAAAATCTTTAAAATGTTTTTTTTTATTTCCACCTTTTAATAATTCTTTTCATGATGTATGGATGTGTACAATACAAATGTTACCGAAAGCATATCTAGGTTTTTCTATAATAATAATAATAATAATAATAAAGATTTTTAGCGCGCACATATCCACCCTGCTGGGCGCTCAAGGCGCGGAAACAAAGAAAAAACATTAATACAAACAATATACAATGATAGCATAGGGAAAAAAAATTATGTACCGAGATACATGTACCTACAAATTACAATGCAATTACAAATATACATCATCTTTGAAGAGTTGTGACATAAGATGAGTTTTAAGCATCGACTTGAATCTGGTTATACTATGACAAGATTTGAGTTTAGTTGGAAGATGATTCCAGAGTCTCGGAGCTGCGACAGAAAACGACCTATCACCCCAGTTTCGTTTTGAAGTTGGTTCCTTTAGGAGTGACATGTTGCTGGAGCGCAAATTGCGTGATGGAGTGTAGACTTTAAGCAGTTCAGAAATATAAATTGGAGCAATGTTATTAAAAGATTTGTGAACAATTAGCATAAGTTTAAAAACAATTCTCTGTGAAACAGGAAGCCAGTGCAGTTCTTTCAAGATTGGCGTGATATGGCATGACTTTCTGGACAAAGTCACAACACGAGCTGTTGTGTTTTGTATGTGCTGAAGACGAGATATTTGATTCTGCGGGAGACCGTAAAGGAGAGCCTTCCATTGATCGAGCCGTGATGTGACAAACGCATGTATAATTTGTTCAGCAGCACTTTTATTCAAGTATTTCCTAATTCGGCTTATATTTCTGATATGAAATGATGATATGCGAACAATGTTGGAGATATGTGTTTAAAGTCATTGTCGAGTCAAATATAACACCCAAATTACGTGCATGTAATGAGGGGGTTATCTGCGAGTCACCAATTGTAATAAATGGAAGAGAAACTTTAGACAATTGCTGACGTGATCCAAATAGAACAAATTCTGTTTTTTCATCGTTCAATTTCAGGAAGTTTTGTCTCATCCAACTTCGAATCTCTTGAATACATTTCTCCAGTGTTTTAATGCAGGAATCGGCAGGTTCTTGAGAAGATTTAAAAGTAATGTAAAGCTGCGTGTCATCAGCGTAAACATGGTAATTTAAATTATACTTCAAAATGATATCACGAACTGGAAAGGTATAAACAGTAAACCACTGTGGGCCGAGTATTGAGCCTTGGGGTACAGAATAGTCAAGAGTAACAGGCTCGGAGATAGCGTTACCAATACAAACATGCTGAGGCCTATTTAAAAGGTAGGACTTACACCAATCCAGGGCTGTGTCATGTATTCCAAGATGATATTGAAGGCGGGAGAGAAGGATTTTATGATCGACCGTGTCAAAAGCGGCGCTTAAGTCTAACAAAACTAATGCAGTGATTTCCCCCTCATCCATGGCAGATAAAATGTCATTGTTGACGCGAAGAAGAGCAGTTTCCGTTCCATGAAATGGTTTGTAGGCTGACTGAAATGTGTCCGACAGGTTATTAGCACGAACATGGTCAGAGATCCGTGATGAAACAACTCGCTCGATTGTTTTTCCAAGGTACTTAAATTCGGTTGTGATCTGTTATGCCCGCTCAAATAATTGAGCTAAACATGAAAGGGTATACGTCACGAGGAAAACTAACTGTGCTGGTTGTTTACAGTTGAATGTCCTTAATTTCCATATCGATGCGCCATAAAGGAAACGGCTTCATAAGGTTATCGTATAAAATATAAAATAAAAAACATATGGAACTTTAAACCACTACATATATACGATTGGAAATCAAAGGGAATATAAATATGTGGCGTAAATCTGGCGATGATATCAAATCTTCATTGAAAGTTGTCTCGTCTTTGCTGTTTGCTGATGAACATTTGATTTCAGACTGCATCCGACAAATCTCAATGAATGTTCACTATTTCACGGTAACGACATACCGTAATGAGCTAACATTATAAGCTGAAAGATTAGGCCTATAAGCTTGTTGGATGTGAATCCTGATTAAAAATGAGTAATTATATTCGTGCAAGTAGTGTGTGTTACTATTAACAACTTGTATACACTCTAAAACATTTCTTTGTAAATTGATAGAAAGTGCTGTCAACAGAGTTGCCGGCACTTTGCCTGTTATTTTATTAAATTTTTGTAAAATATAATTACAGACCTGTTATTATTTTGCTATAGAAAGCCAAACACATGCACATTTACTACACAACTGCTGTAAAAAACAAAGAATTCGCATAATTCGACTGTATTTTTACAAATTCTATGGTTAAATTATGAAAGTATGGAATAAATGAAAAAAATATGTGAAAATAAATACAATAATATTGACAGATAGGCCTACAGGTTTATTTACATCAAAAAATATGTAAAAGGAAAAAACAGACAAAAAATCTGTGTAAAAATACAGAATTTTTTTACAGTGTACATTCGCTTTAAACGCTGAACACATTACTGTGTATACATGTGTATACTTATTTGCTCTAAAAAGAGGAAGCACTCGCAGGTAAATATTGTCAATCGATTGAACTATTGCATGCCTTTTAATAGGTTTTAACGCATTATGGTTTCAAATGATATAATTTGAAGTTAGAAAAAAATCATAATCAGCTGAAAGGATGGCATGTACGCACAGCGGTCTGTGAGCAAGATCACCCCCATCCCCAATGAACAAGCGAGGCCAGTGTGCCTAAAGCCCCAGTCACACATTCACGATTTTTGCCCCGAATTTCCACGAATACTGCCACGGTTGTTCCCGATTATTAGGAAAAATCAGCATGAAATCGGCTTCACTTGCGATCCCCTCATAAGTACTCATGACTGTTGTAAGTCAATGCTAAGAATGCACGACATTATCCAAGCCGATTTATCCCGAATGCCCAACGAATTAACACGAGTGTAGTACGACTTCTCTCGACAGCGTAACGGTTTATAAACTTTTTGTGCGCGTTACAGTTGAATACCGTGAGTTCACGCATAGATGCATCGAAAGGAGAAAGGCATTGTTAGGCTGTAGTCATAAATAGTTGAACGAACTTTTATTTAGTTAATAAACAACTTGATATAAATTGATGATAGTAGGTACCTATATCAAACATTCCTTGATTTTTTTGTCGAAGGGGAGGCTTTCATTATTATCATTTGAAAAAAATATTTTCAAACTTGAGATGAACATTCTGTGTTATAATGTGAATGCATTTTCATTATTTTCTCGTTTAGGATATTGCGTAACGATTAATTTGGTTGTTTAATGTTTATCTTGATTCAAAAAACCATACCCAGTGAAAGAAGTTATGTATACAATAATATGTTGTACCTTTCCTTGGACGTGCCAAATTAACACATCACTCGTATACTTGCATAATTGCTGAGAAAAGGAAGCACTCAGGAACAATGCAGGCCACTTTCGATGAGTATTAGTGGTGCTTTTCAAGAGGCTTTAAACAAATTCTTGTTTCTGATAATTGGACAATATTATTACTATAAGGCCAACAGCTATTTTTTAAATTCCAGTTTCGTTCGATTTGGGAAGCAGTCTGTTCCCTCAATTATGACTGTCGCAAATAAAGTGCCTCAAATACGTTTATAAAACAAATAGTTTTTTAAACAAAGTCCAAGTGATAGGAGCTTCACGCTGAACTACAAGTTCTAGTTTAAACAGAGGATAATGAAGACTATGCCCAACTTTGGCAGAATAATCCCAACGGCGTGCCTTCTTGAGATGACGCACTGGAACAGAAACCAATTGCATTATTGTTTCCGATGATGCAAAACAACTTGGGCTAGTCTAATTACGATAATTAGAAAAGTGACCCAAAACCTACATTTTATTGAATAAGTCTTTTGTATTTTTTTTCAGAATGACACTAGATTTGTAGCTTTTAGAGCCGAATAAATTTCATTCAGAGGAAATTCAGAGTCATTTCTGATTATTCAACCTTTAAGGTCAGGGTATACCTTAACTTGTATGTTATAGTATACAAACACTATGTGTAAATCATACGTAAAAAGGCGGAAATAAAATTCGTAATGGAAACTACCATTATTTGAGTTATGAACTCTGTACACAAAGCATTTAACACAAAATAGTTTTTTTTATTGACGTAGTCTACTGTGTATTGTGGTCACATGATGTAGGCCCTAAGGTGCCATACAGCCTCACTAACCCCACAGGGAGCAGGAGATGGCGCTTACGATTCGCTCAATTGCATAGGCTTGAATTACCAAAACAACCCGACTATTGAAGGAGAATACAGCCTCACAGTGCCACCAGGAGATGGCTCTTACTACTCGTTCAATCGCACGGGCTTGAATCCCAAAAACAACCCAACTGTTGAGGGAGACTACAGCCTCACAACCCCACCGGGAGCAGGAGATGGCGCTCGTTCAACTCGTTCAATCGCACGGGCTTGAATCACAAAAACAACCCAACTGTTGAGGGAGACTACAGCCTCACAACCCCACCGGAGCAGGAGATGGCGCTTACGACTCGCTCAATTGCGTCAGCTTGAATCACCAAAACAACCCGACTATTGAGGGAGAATACAGCCTCGCAGTGCAATCCAGGAGATGGTTCTTACGACTCGTTCAATCGCACCGGCTTGAATCACAAAAACAACCCGACTGTTGAGGGAGACTGCAGCTTCAAAACTCCACTGGAGCTGGAGATGGCGCTTACGAATCGTTCAATTGCATCGGCTTGAATCACCAAATCAACCCGAATGTTGAGGAGACTACAGACCTCGCAGTTCCATCAGGAGCCAGAGATGGCGCTTACGAATTGTTCAATTGCATCGGCTTGAAACAACGCGACTGATGAGGGGAGCCTACAGCCTCATAACCCCATCAAGAGCCGGAGATGGCGCTTACGACTCGTTCAATTGCACCGGCTTGAATCACAAAATCAACCCGACTGTTGAGGGAGACTACAGCCTCACAGTTCCATCAGGAGATGGCGCTACAACTCTTTAGGTCGCACCGGCTGAATCACAAAAACAACGCGACTGACAATGGAGCCTACTGCCTCACAACCTCATCAAGAGCTGGAGATGGCGCTTACGACTCATTCAATCGCACCGGCTTGAATCACAAAACAACGCAACTGGAGAAGGGAACCTATAGCCTCACAACCCACTGGGAGCAGGAGATGGCGCTTACGACTCGATCAGTCGCACCGGTTTGAATCACCAAATCAACTCTGACTGTTGAGCGAGACTACATCCTCGCAGTTACACACCAGGAGATGGCGCTTACGACTCGCACTTCGTTTGGTCGCTCCGGCTTGAATCACAAAAACAACGCGACTGACGAGGGAGCCTACAGCCTCACAACCCCATCAAGAGCCGGAGATGGCGCTTACGACTCGTTCAATCGCCTCGCCTTGAATCACAAAAAAAATCTGACTGAAGAGGGAGCCTACAGCCTCACAACCTCACTGGGAGCAGGAAATGGCGCTTACGACTCGCTCAATTGCATCGGCTTGAATCACCAAAACAACCCGACTATTGAGGGAGAATACAGCCTCGCAGTGCAACCAGGAGATGGTTCTTACGACTCGTTCAATCGCACCAGCTTGAATCACAAAAACAACCGACTGTTGAGGGAGACGACAGCCTCGCAGTTCCACCAGGAGCCAGAGATGGCGCTTACGAATCGTTCAATTGCATCGGCTTGAATCATCAAATCAACCCTACTGTTGAGGGAGACAACAGCCTCGCAATTCCACCACTAGATGGCGCTTTGACTCGTTTGGTCGCACCGGCTTGAATCACAAAAGCAACGGGACTGACGAGGAGCTTTAGCGCCTCACAACCCCATCAAGAGCCGGAGATGGCGCTTACGACTCGTTCAATCGTACCGGCTTGAATCACAAACACAAATCAACTGACAAGGAGCCTACAGCCTCACAACCCACCGGAAGCAGGAGATGGCGCTTTACGACTCGTTAGGTTGCACCTGGCGAATCACAAAAACAGCACGACTGACAAGAGAGCCTGCAGCCTCACAGCCCATCAAGAGCCGGAGATGGCGCATACGACTCGTTCAATCGCACCGGCTTGAATCACAAAAACAACGCAACTGGAGAAGGAGCCTACAGCCTCACAACCCACCGGGAGCAGGAGATGGCCCTTATGACTCGATCAGTCGCACCGGCTTGAATCACCAAAACAATCCGACTGTTGAGGAGACTACAACCTCGCAGTTCCACCAGGAGATGACGCTTACGAATCGTTCAATTGCATCGGCTTGAATCACCAAATCAACCCTGGACTGTTGAGGAAGACTACAGCCTCAAAGTTCCACCAGGAGATGGAGCTTACGACTCGTTTGGTCGCACCGGCTTGAATTCACAACAACAATGCGACTGACGAGGGAGCCTACAGCCTCACAACCCCATCAAGAGCCGGAGATGGCGCTTATGACTCGTTCAATCGCACCGGCTTCAATCACAAAACAACGCAACTAACAAGGGAGCTTACAGCCTCACAACCCCACCGGGAGCAGCAGATATGGCGCATTTGAAATATACAGGATTTTATTTATTCAGAAGTTAATCCAAACGTTGATCAAAATAACGTTATAATATTGGAGCATTTCTTATATTTTCCCTTTAGATATATATGCAGATCTTAAAACTCCAGTCTTTGTATATAATTATAATGGCATATTTCTATTAATATGGATTTTATAACAAAATGCATAAAATAATATAACATTTATATGATTTATAAATGATGAGTTTGATGTTGTATTTGTCTTTTACTAAATATTATTATTAAAAGAAGTTTTTTGGAAACTGAATAACTACTTGAAAGTGATTAGTTTTGTCAGGTGAAGGTACATGTTTGGTCATTAAAAATTAAGCTAATTGTAAAATTGTAATGTGAAACTTACTAGATATAAAGCTGTTGATGGTGTAACTAGAGTTGGGTCAGTAGGGGGAACTTGGGGGAACGAGAATTGGCGTATACTTTTTCACAGGCCCATATAAATCCTGGGCGGGGGACATCCAGGGCACAAGCCTCGGGTGGGTTACTTCCCATACTACCAGTGGAGGCGCTGTCAATTCGAAAAAATTTAAAACATTTGTGGTTGGAATTTGAGAAATCTTTTCTAAATTTGTTAATTTAATGTACATCTTGATTCAAAGAGAGTAAGATTAATCGTAGAAGCAGTTTTGCAAACATTACCAATGCATTCCCTTTAAGGATTTGTGTCAACGATTCTCCCCTTTGAAATATGTATTTGTTTATGTTTTTAAAATTTGGACAATAACAACAACAACGAATAATCAAAGGTTTACTTAAATTTGTATTTACCTGATGTAGGCCTACAAGTATATGATTAGAATTAGTCATGCAGTTTAACAAGAAAAGACATGAATTTTTTCACTTGCAAATGTACAAAGAATTTAATGTCAAACCTTCCTATGAACCGTTCTGTCTGAAGTGCTGTAAGATCTGTTTTATTTGCTAGCACTGAAAATAAAAAATCCATGAATATTTTCACGTTGTCCCGTGGGAGAATTTAAATATCTTTTCACAGAAATGTGTGTACCAATTGAGCTGAAAATCTCACAGGTTTTTCTAACCATTTTATCTGATCTTCATTTTCTCGTTTACGACGTTCACAGATGAGTGATTCAAAGAGAGTAAGCATACTTGTAGGAGACGTTTTGTCAGCATAACCTATGCTGCACCTTCCAAAACAAATTGCACACACAAATTGCTTTAGTATACTTGAAAACACTTGTTTACATTTGGAGTGCCCTCTAGTGTTATAAAACATATTTCATGGAAGGCAATAGTTTGAATGTTTGTATGGATAGTTGTAAGATATTATACTTAATAAAGACATCCATACACCCATTACGTAAAAGCTTAGAGCATAAGCACCGCCTCTGCGGACGCGTTAGGAGCCACCTCAACAAGCTGAATGAGATTGGCGATGGGTGTTGCCGAGATGCATAAGAAAGTGTACACACGTTGGCAGTGGCGTAATGAGGAAATCAGAGTAGGGACTTTAAATGATTTTGTTTAGTGTTCTGACCCAGAAAGGATTGTATTGGCAACTGTTTTCCTCAGTCTCTCTTGTGGATCACCACTGGAAACCGTGGAATGATGTTAATAATGACTCTGTTGTCGTTTGTGGTTTCCTGTATGTCCATAAATAGGGCCTAAACAGGGCAAAACAAACAAACAAACATATCCTCATTTTCCTTTGTACAAGGACACAAACAAGGAAAAGGAAGCACACTTAGAATAATTAACCTACTAGCTGTTTATGTGGACAGCGAAGCCTGACACCATGAGCAACGAATGCGCTCTAATGAGCCAATCTGTGTCAATCGCTACTTAGAAAGTGAGGGGCACAAATGAATATGAATATGGGGAGCAACCCAGGTTGCACAGTATCTCCTCGCTTTAGACATCATTTTATTTTGGGCAAAACAATTTGCGAGTTTGTGATTTATTTTTCTTTAAAAATAATAAAATAAAATAATGAATGAAAATACGTGTTCTAGTTAATGAGGCAAATGTAAATCTCAATCCAACCAACGACGATTGCAACCCTGTACAAATAAAGCCTGAAGAATACCCTTTTAATACCAGTTGTCATATGGCGTAAATTCTTTTTCCTCATAATATTTGCCTAATATGAACTGATGTTTTAAAGTGTATAAAAAAGAAATATATAATTACAATTGTATTAAAGTTTACATTAAGTGGCTGGACAGTCTCCTCAGAAATACTTGATTGATCAACATTAGTTTCAAAAACGGATAAGTCGTGTAATCATCAGAACTCATCATTAAACATAAATCGATCATGTGGGAGTTGATCCAAAACTATTCACAATGTTTGAACCTTAAAATGACCCTATGAAATAGGATTTTTATACTTGAAACATTTTGTACAACTCTTTATCCATGTTGACATTACTTTTCTATATTTAAATTTCCAATTTCCGGGTGTTTTGATACCTTTTTGCACATGTGTCTAGATTCTAATAGATTTGCATATTCATGAGCAATTTATACTCCTCTGTAGCTTACAGAGTTGAATTAAAGGGACACTACTGTCACAAGCAGAGCAGACTTTCAACAAAACTAAATCGATTCCATGCCCTGTTCATTATGACGATTTTGTCCCTTCAATGTCATTCACAGGAAATTGAGAGTCATGTTTGTGATTTGTCAACGTTGATGGTCTGGGTGAACCTTTTACTTGGTCATGTACATACATAGTATTCAAACACTATGGGAAAGTTCATAATGGCCCTGTCACACTGTTGCGTATCGTACTAGCGTATGCCAGCGTATGAAAATTATCACTCATACGTTGGTATACGCTGACATACGCTAGGTGTACGTTAGGCATAGGTTGTATACGTTTCTGCCACGGTGGCATACGCTGGCACATACGCTGAGGCAGAAATAATTTTTTAAGCATGGCTTAAAATTTTGTGCGTATGCGGACGTATGGTTCATACGCTAAGCATACGCTGGGCATACGCTGAATACGCTAGAGGTACGATATGGGTACGTTACTCATGGGTCGAGTACGCTGGACATAAGTTGCCATACGTTGGCATGGAGGTGTACCATACAGCTAGCGTATTGATAGCGCAATGGAAAGGCCGCCGATTATATAGGCACTTTGTCACGTGTGATAGGCGGATAGGCGGTACGCTGGGCATGCGCAGTTCATACGCTACTCATACGCTAGCCATACGCAGAGTACGCTGGCCATACGCTGGTCATACGCTGTTCATACGCTGACATACGCTGGTCATACGCTGACATTTGCTGACATTCGCTGTCCATACGCTGTCAATACGCTTGCCATACGCTACTCATACGTTAGTCATAGGTTCAATACGGTAAGTATACGCACAATTCTGTATTTTCAAGGGCTTTTTGTGCGTATGAAAATTATATTATGAATTTTCATACGCAACTCTTACGTTTCTCTCATACGCAACAGTGTGACAGGGCCATAATGAAAAAAAAAACATTATTGAAACCTCTGTATAAAAAGCATACAAAAAGCGCCCGCACTCCCCAATTCAATAATTTTGAGACTGACATTGCTACATCTAGCACGAGTTTATACGGATTAATTTGTGGATCACAGCTTTATCATGACTTCTAGAAAGCGTTGGAAGTTTGGTGTAGTCATTTCTGTGCCGTTGTTAGTGATATTTGTACATATGCTCTCGGTGGCACGTGAGGGAAACATCGACAGTGAAGCCAGGGCAAGGCAGCGCCGACAAGACGGGGAAAGGTAAGGGTTTAGGGAATGAAACGATAGCCAAGTTGAGTATCCTGTCGCCTGAAGATCTAGTATCACCATTCGATGCTCGTGAATTGACCTGAAGTATCCTGAAGAATTGAAGTATCCTGTTGTTAAAGGTCCTGTGAAGAGTATTTACCAAACTTTATTTCTTGGTGCTGTTATATTGATTGGTATGAATTAAAAACAATTTTAATTTTTTTTTTTTTTTCGAGTGGATTATTCATTGTTTATCTAATAATCAAAATTGACCCCCATTTTCGAAGTTTTAACGAAACGTTCGTGACGTGCACAAAGGCAGAGAATTTCTATGTACCGTGAAACGAAGCGCAAGCCCCCATCATGCGGTCGGAAAACACACCGAAGGCAATGAAATAACAGAAACAGTTGAGTCAAAGTTCTGATCATTTAACTTACGCATGTACAGTATTCTAACACTGGGTAAACGGCTATAGGGAAAACATACGTAAAAAGGCGGAAATAAAAATGTGTAATAACAACTTTCACTATTGAAAACTGTACACAACGTATTTAAAACACTCCCAAATTCAGTAATTTTGAGACAAACAATTGCTACATCTAGCACGAGTTTGTACGGATGAATTTGTGTTCCAAAACGTTATCATGACTTCTGGAAACCGTCTGATATTTGGTGTAGTCATTTATGTGCCGTTGGTAGTGATATGTGTACATATCCTCTCGGTGGCATGTGTCTTGGTGACAATATTTAACTTTTATGTCTTAGTGACATTTAAAACGTGTCTCAGTGACATTCTTTGATAACTTGTCTTGGTGACATTATTTAACTTTTATGTCTTAGTGACATTATTTAAAACGTGTCTCAGTGACATTCTTTGATAACTTGTCTTAGTGACATTATTTAAAACGTGCCTGAGTAACATTCTTTATAACTTGTCTTGGTGACAATATTTAACTTTTATGTCTTAGTGACATTATTTAAAACGTGTCTGAGTGACATTCTGACATTAATTAATAACATGTCTTAGTGACATTAATTAATAACATGTCTTAGTGACATTAATTAATAACATGTCTTAGTGACATTAATAACATGTCTTAGTGACATTAATTAATAACATTTACTAACATTATTTAATAAGTTGTCTTGGTGACAACACGTAATCTTGGTCTTAAGTGATATTGTTTAATAACTTTTTAGATTGGAATATGTTTGTGGTTTTGTAAATATTAATCGGAACCGAACGGACATGTAAGTGAAAGAAGTTGTAGATTTTTATAAATAAAATATTTGGAATATAAGAAGGTTTGAGTGGTGCGTTATTTATCGTGGTGTGAATACTCTTGATAACCAGGCTGATTTAGTTCTGACAACCTGCAAACCTTCGCTCGGAGATGAAACAACAACACACTTGTAATCAAGATGGGAATTGCATTTCTTAATTCTTTAAAATGTTCTTATTTCCACCTTTTGATAATTATTTTTCTGATGTATGGATGTGCACGTTACAAATTTTATCTAGGCCCTGGGTTTGTATATAGGTTTTGCTAAACTAAAAACCCAAATTGTAAATATGGTTGTCTGCTATGCCCGTTCAAATAATTGAGCTAAACATAAAAGGGTATACACTTTAATCTATTTTTAGATATGACGTCATTCTATGAAGGTAAACAGACGTCACGAGGAAAACTTACCGTGCTGGTTGTTTACAGTTGAATGTTATTAATTTCCATATCGATGCGCCATAAAGGAAACGGGTTCACAGGGTTGTAGTACGGTATATAGAATATAGAATAAACACATGTGGAACTTAAAATCCACTATATAGACATGATTGGAAATCAAAGGAAATACAAATATTTGGTGTAAATCAGGTGATGATATAAAATCTTCGTTGAAAGCTGTTATCATTTTAGTAAAATACGGTACTGAAAACATTATTTCCAAAATGAATTTTCATTTTATCAACATTTGATTTCAGACTGCATACGACAAATCTGAATGAATGTTCACTATTTCACGGTAACGACATACCGTAATGAGCTATAATTATAAGCTGAACGATTACTTGTTGAATGTGAACCTGATTAAAAGAGAGTAATTATATTCGTGCAAGTAGTTTTTGTCAATATTAACAACTATTGCATGCCTTTCAATAGTTTTAAAGCAATTACGGTTTCAGATTATATAATTCCAAGTTAGAAAATATGCTCTGAGGCCATACACAAAAGTATTCCATTACGTGGGCCATGCGAGATAACAAATAATAACTTACACATAATGGTTTTATGATATATATTTCTAAACACCTAACAATTTAAGAAATTGTCCAGTTTTTCTGTAATCACAATCAGCTGAAAGGATGGCATGTACGCACAAGCGGTCTGTGAACAAGATCACCCCCATCCCCAATGAACAAGCGAGGCCAGTGTGCCTAACACTAACATAAGATAACATAAGCAGGAGGTCGTGGGTTTGAATCCCGCCCGAGTCGCCTGTGAAGTTTTTCACAGACACTCGGAAAGCACCGAGTATACAGTGCTATACACACATCGGTGTAGGGCAAAATTAAATCAAATGTTTACCAACCTACAAACATAATTATAGGAAATTACACACAAATATATGAATATTTGTGACTTCCGAATGTATAGTTCCATTTTCTCCAATAAAGTAAAACAGCTTTTTCACTTCAAAATCACATTTTATTAAGACACGCAGCGGCCGCAGCATGTTTACTTATCAGTGATGTTCCATTTTTAAATATGGCGTCATTCTAAGCTACGAAAATGGATAATCGTCACAAGGTAAACTTTGTGTGCGTTTTACAGTTGAATACCATGAGTTCAAGCATGGATGCATCGAAAGGAGAAAGGTATTGTTAGGCTGTAGTCACAGAATTTATGATCAAACTTATGATCAAAAATTTAGTTGAAAATAACTTGATAGGATATTAAACATTCCTTGTTTGTTTGTCACAGGGGGAGGCTTTCATTTGATTAAAATTTGAAAAATTATTTCCAAACCTATTTTTCATCTTCATGAGATGAACATTCCGTGTTATATTTTGAATGTGTTTTCATTATTTTTCTCGTTTAGGACACTGTACGTACGTAACAATTAAGTTGGTTTTTAATGTTTATCTTGATTCAAAGAAACCATACCCAGTGAAAGAAGTCAGGCCTATGTATACAATAATAATTATGTCGTACCTTGGATATGCTAAACACATTCACTTGCCTACTAGCATAATTGCTGAGAAAAGGAAGCACTCGGGAACAATGCAGGCCACTTTTGATGAGTATTGTTGTGCTTTTCAAAAGGCTTTAAACAAATTCTTGTTTCAGATAATTGGACAATTACTATAAGGCAAACAGCTATTTTTTTTTTAATTCCAGTTTCGTTCGGTTCGGTTCGGGGAAGCAGTCTGTTTCCTCTTTCTGGCAACTATACGTACATGTGTGAAAGAGTCCATACACCACTAGGACTGTCGCAGACGAAAGTGCCTCAAACACATTAAATTTATCTTTAAAACAAATAGTTTTTAAACAAAGTCCAATTGATAGGAGCTTCGCGCTGAACTAAAAATTCCTAGTTTAAACAAATGATAATTAATATTATGCCACAATTTGGCAGACGAATCCCAACGGCATGCCCCTGGAGATGACGCGCACTGGAACAGAAACCAATTGCATTATTGTTTCCCGATGATGCAAACAACTTTGGCTAGTCTATTCTTGCGATAATTATAAAAGTGACCCATAACCTACATCTTCTTGAATTAGTCTTTTGTATTTTTTTCAGAATGACACCAGATTTATAGAACTGAATAAATTTCATTCAGAGGAAATTTAGAGTCATATTATATTAAAGGGTATACCTTTAACTTGGGCATGTTTAGTATTAAAACACTATGGGTAAACGGCTAGGGAATAAATACATAATAAAGGCGGAAATAAAATTCGTAATGGTAACTACCATTATTTGAGTAGTGAACTCTGCACACAAAGTATTTAACACAAAAGAGTTTTTATTGATATAGTCTACTGTGTATTGTGGTCACATGATGTAGGCCCTAAGGTGCATGAAGGATTCTGTACGAGCGATACTTCAGTAAAAATAATCTGACTACATGTATGTTTATCCATGCTGAACAGTGCAGGTCTATGTCTATGTCTATCCACTCTGAACAGTGCAGGTCTGAACACCGCATCCCTGAATTCTGTTATTTTGAGACTAATATTTCCTTCATCTTGTACGAGTATTCACGGATGAATTTGTGAATAACACCTTAAACATGACTTCGGGAAACCGTCTGAAGTTTTGTGTAGTCATTTCTGTGCCGTTGGTAGTGATATGTGTACATATCCTCTCGGTAGCATGTGAGGGAAAACATCGGCGGTGAAGCCAGGGCAAGGCAGCGCCGACAAGACAGGAACAGTAATAGTTTGGGATAATGTACCACAATCCTTATGGCGTTGATCAGCTCTACATAGGGGTATATGTATGTCGCATCGGGGAGGGTTTTGATGGAGGGAGTGGGTAAAAAGTAGCCTCATGAAATCACCACTAGTTTTGTCACACCGTGCAAATTACGTAGTAGGACTGTATTACGTAGAAGGACTGTGTTTCAAAAGCTTCACTCGAGCCTGAATGTTGTCATAATACTGTCTTAGATCTATTACATTGCATTTTGTGTTGCTATTTATTTATTTATCTAATTTGTTTAATACTTTACCACAGTTTGATATAAATTATGTACATGAAATGTAATGCAAGGGCAGCATTGAAATAAATGTGAATGAAATGAAAGAAAACGTGTATGAGATTATGATCATTGTATTACCAGAGTGAGTGTTCCTTGTATTTCCCACACATTTGCAATATGCATGAGTAATGTAGCTCCAGCACCGGCTCTGGTTTCCATGTGGAATTAACTGTGGTTTAGATTAAGTTTGGAAACTCATGTTCCAGTTCCATCCGATGTTTATTGTGGGATCGAATAAAACTCGCCCAATATGTACACCACTGATATCGGTTTTAAAACCATAGTTTGCAGTATAAATAATAACCGCTCTCTTTTCTAAATGAAAATGTTGAGGAATGGTTTACATGATTATCGCAATGACTGGCTCACAAATCTGAAAATGGTTGAAAGGTCTCATCATAAATTGTTGATAGCTTTGGAGGGCGCCATGGAAATTCTTCAAGAAACATTTGCAAATTTGGTCAATTTCAAATAGTCTAAATGAGAATTACCCTCTTGTCCTTTCAAATATGGATAAGTCTTTGGCCGTATTTTTGTAATAATCAAAACTTATAATTTTGTTACAGTGATGAAGACACGACGACTACGTGTGAGTGTGCGGTATCATCGTCACGTCTGACTTGTAAAACACCTGTCAACGGTATGTACACACTGATTCTGGTCCACTCAATCCATACGCGATATTGAAGGTGTTTCCATTAAAAAATCCAAATAATAATCCAGTATTCCCAATTTTCTTCCACACACTTAATGAGGTTTATAACTTTCATAGATTGGTTTCTATTTATGTATTGATTCATGTGAAGTATGAATACACACAGTTATCTTTTACCAATATTGTATAGCAGTTTAAAAGTGTTACCGAGGAATTTGTCACAAGAATTTCCCAGAACCCAAAATCTGGAGAGGGTGATCCTATGGATTATCCCCATCAAAGAAGTGGAAAAGGCTACTATATATCCCGTCCCCATGAATGTACGCCCATGCCGTGTTTTACGTTCAGCTGTCGGGTATAGGCAATTAGGCATACGGTGTATCGGTATGGTTTCAAAACAAATATATCTCTCCTATTATTTTATCATCTTGGAGTTGAGAATACCTTCATTGATTTTTTTTTTTATAAATTCAATCTTTTATCTTGTTTGACTTCCATCTTTTCTTCCTTTGAAATAAAAAACCTAAATAATGGAAATGTTGCTTTTCATCAAAACATTGCTATTTCAACCGAGGAAATTGAAAGGAAAACAATTGCTTTAATGTTACACCTTTCTAAAAAATAATCACGACAAGCATGGTTTTGTTTGTTTCTAGATTGTGAACCGGGTGAGGTACTACATAGTGATTCTTGTTATAGATTCGTCACAGACAGTCAGAGCACACGTAAGACACTATACAAGTCCGTGAAGGATTGTATTGAGCGTAACAGTCATCTCGTGTACATTGAATCAATGGATGAACAAACCTTTCTGAGAAACCATGCGTCGTCTTTGGGACGGAGTGATTATTGGATTGGACTGGTTGCTGTGGACGTGACGTATATTTGGTCAGACAGTTCTGAACACAATTCCGAGTTGTTTTCAGTTGATACTAACTATGGCGGCAACTGCGTTTATGCTTATCGGAATTTGTTTGGTTTTTTTTATACGGGGAGCTGCAATGAGGAGCACTTTTTCATCTGTGAATCACAAAAAACATCTGAGGGTAAGTATCAACCATGGTAATCACATAACGTAAAGCTTTATAGTTACATGACAACAGGAATTTTTCTGCTATTGTGACTATGAGTATGCGGCGGTATAATCTATGGTACTATTTTTTAAATTAATATATCAAAAAAAAAATATATCATGAAATAAAACACAACTAGGTACATAAATAAATGTATGGCTTCAGGCTATACAAGGCATGTATGGTAGTAATGGGTTATTATATGACTTCTGACTAGCGCCCAGAATAAAGATATTGCAAAATTAGGAGACCACCAGCTATAGGTAAGTTGGTAGAGCACCGGTACCGTAACGTAAATCCAGAGGTCGCAGGTTCAAATTGAACTCGAGTAAATTGCCTTTGTTAACTAAAAAATAATAATAATAAATAAATAAATAAACATTAAAAAAAAATTAAAAATTAAATTATTACTAATACATGGACAGTTCCCGAATTTAAACAAGAGGGCACATTACTGGCAATAGAAGTCTATTGCAAACCTCGTTCTAGTTAGACTAACATTTTCATGTAAAGGGCCTTCATAGAAATAGTAATGTTTTTTCTCTTTAAAATATTATGCATAACTCTTTATCCATGTTGACATAACTGTTCTACCTTTTAATTGTCAATTTGTGGGTTTTTATATTTTTTTGTTACACGTTCTGGTCTTTATTTTAATGATAGTCTTGCTGGATTTCGTCCATTTCGGGCTCAAATGGATACGATTCGATGTGCCTTATATCGCCAACTTCGGCATCAGTATAACCTCCATCAAATGACGATGATGAACAACACAATTCGTCACAATTGGTTAAAAACTTCTTCAAAAACACTTTTGTAGTTGGTAAATTTATTTTTGGAGCTGTACGTGATGAAATAATGCTTTATGTACAAAATATACCGCAGTAAACAGTTGTGCTTTTGCCCTCCCGTTAAGGTACGTCGTCAAATAGTCCAGCTGCTAAGCAAAAAAAAAAGCACTTTGTGGTAAATTTGCCATGGAGGTTTAGAATGGACTACATATCATTTTAGAGTTGGACCTATCTTGGGTCTCACTCTATTGTGGGCAGAGCCACACATGCATAAAGAAATATTATGTTAACATTGAAATACTGTATCTTTTTGGCCATAAAATGCAATCCTGAACATTGTTTTTATAATTTGTGATGAAAGTGACACTCATCATTGTTGTATTTGTCGTACAAAATGATATGGTACTAAAATGACTGATTGGTCAAAATGGTGCGCAATTGCGTTTATGGTTTTTGGTTATATATCTGCCCTTCCATACGAGTAGCTGCAATTTGGAGCAGTTATTCTTCTGTGAATCACGATAAACATGGTAAAAACTTATCAATTGTTCACAATTGTTGTATTTAAAGGGCTAATGAAATGCAATTTGATGTAGATATACATTTTAGGATATTTAGCAAATATCCATGCCTCTGGACAGTTTTAACAAAATTGGAAATCTATTTTAGACGTAGAGTAAGATTGAGTGTACTATTTAGTTGAAATGTTCATATCCTTGAAACATGAGGGCGCTGTTTTGTGAGATCAAATCGTCCCTAGTTTGCCATAGTGACCAATCCCGAATTGAGTTGGCATAGTAACCAATGTGGTATTGGTCACTTTGCCAAATTACAAAAATAGTCAGTTAGAGCATTCGTTATTTGAATGCATGCTCTATCTCCAAAACTACACTCACTGGCCAAAAGTATTACAACATGCTCAAAATAGCACTTTACAAGTAACAGGTGAGATGATCATTTAATCCGATTTGATCGATCGTGTATTACATAATTTCCGAGCAAGAACAGTAAAAAAGAACATTGACTTCAAAACAGGCACTTTCAAGAAGTCTTAAGTAGTGTAAATAAAATAAAATAAATTATTGTAACACAGTTCTCCAAACTGAACTTTGGGGATGTTGCAATACTTATGGCCAGTGAGTGTATAAGGAATACATGCATGTGGATTAGATACAATGGTAGGTCTCTTCCTGAATGTACTAATGGGCGGGAAAACTTAAAATTGAAAAAAGTCGGATTGGTCACTATGGCAAATTAGGGACGAAATCAGGAGTTATGAAAGAGCACAAAATCAATACCCCATCATATAACCCAAAAAACCCAATTAGGCAAAGTGTCATTAGCATAAATACCAACGTAAAAAACACCAACAAATTGGCAAATCCTATTCCATAAGACCTTTAAAACAGAGGCGACCACTACATTATTATGTTTATGTGTGTCCGCTAATGGCAGAGCCACCGCACAATTTTTTATTTGTATTTGTATTTTTTTTATTATTTATTATTATTTAAAAAAAAATAATAATAATAATGATTTGACTTAAAAGGCCTAATAAAAACACGGCAGACATTGGTTTCCAGCAAAATTCGGTATTGTATTAATTTGAACAATTATGTTGAACAATATAATAATGCTGTATTACAGAATTGTTTTGTTTTTCTCGCAATTTCTTTTTTATAATTATTAATACTGGCCTTTTTCTCGAAGGAAGAAAAACAGTCAAACAATTTGAAAAAATTGTGATTTTGGTTCAATTAATGCCTTTTCAATAAATTACGATGGGATCCCTATATTATTGAACTATGAACAAATCCTAAGCACACTTGATGTTTTCATGTTATAGGCTTTTGAATGTAGCCCCACTCCTTAAAGATGTATCGACCGTATTTTTCGTTATTTATTTGTTTGTGTTTTCATCGTAAATTTGTTATCCTTTTAGAATGGAAAAAGAATACTTTACAGTGGGATGTTTCATAAAACAGTTGACGGAAGCCCAAATTATGAATTTATAAAGGAACAACAATAAACTAATTTTGAGGAATATCTACCGTAAAACCATGTTTCTCATTGTTTTATTTTGAGAAATGTCACTTTAAAGCATTTGTTTTCTTCTCCTCAGGTAAAATAGCAGTTTTCTGATGAAAAAGAAAATGTTCAGTAAAATAGCAATAACACGGGCGATACATATTTATTATCGAAAAAGGAGCAATGCTACCAGCTGATTTACAATTCCATCAAAAACGAGAAAAGCACTCTTAGAGCGCAAACCTCCACCATGTAGACCTTTTCAGAGAAAATAAAATTCCTAGAAGTCGTCAATTACGCTATTTGATTATGCTGTACTCGTAGATAAATTTTGTTTATAATAGATTATAAGTAAATAGATCATTAGTGCGCCCCCTATCGGTTCTACTTATTAGCTCACTGATTCGCGATAAGGTTAACGTTAGAAACGTTAGATATGGTCAAAACGTGACTTTTAATATAAAATTACAACCGCAAAAAAGTTTCAAGTTTAAGAATTAATTATGTATTATAAACAATAATGATTTCCATGTTCGATTGTGCTTACCAGGATTCTAATGACCTTCACACCTGTGGCGTGGTTAATAAGATGGGTTACGCTCCGACAAAATAAATAACTAGAATTATAGAACTTTAATATGAGTTATTTACTTAGAAATTGTTTACTTTCTTGAGGCTATTAATTATCTTAAAAGTTTAAATCTGGTCCCCCGAATCGTTCTATCACCCAGTGCTGTGATGGCCAGAACATTGAATCTCTCCGTATAATGATATATGTGTTAATTAAAGTAGCTAGCTGCTATATTATTGACTGTATTCTTGACTGTATTCCTGACCATATATCTTCAAAGGGTGTAACATAAATCACTCTGTGAAAAGTGTAGTATACAAATACAAATTGTGAAATTTGATGCAAAACAACCAACAAAAACGATCTCCGTTTAACTCCAAGAACTCAAGACAACACAAAACACAGTAACATGGTACCAAATCCGCCACACAGCAGTAGATAATAGAGAAAAGGTATAATTGAGCAAAGATATTCAAACATGATCATATCATAACATTGCATAACAATGTCTGAAACCATTATTTCAATACAATATCAACATATCTAATAAAACTTTAATAATATAATTAACCTGGTGAAGAACTATTTCAGCTAGGCGTATTTATATAAAGCAAAGCGCTGGCAAAAGTTGTGACATGGATTGTGACAAGAGTTAAAGGGAATTATTATAATTAAAGGGGATTTTATACAATTATTTTACACTTGGCGGCTGTTATTATATGTTCGATGTCGAGATAAAACTTTAAAACTAAAGCGATCACCCTTAGACTATAAAACTTACATAATTATTTTATTTTGCCTCAGGCCGATAAACGAAATTTTTCAAACTATTACAGCAATGAAGATAATTCATAGGCCATTTGAGCGAATATTTGCTGAGGGTAATTTTTTGGTGAATTAAATGAATATAATTATCATTATAACTGTAATAGGCGAAAACATTCAATTCTGTTAGTAAGTCTTCGTTCAACAGTTTTATGACATGAAGCGAAATCTTACAGGTTGTGGACACTTCCTTATTAAGCAAAGGATGGCCAATAAGAATGAACATTTAGATGGGGAGTCTAAAATGGTAGGACGTATTTTATTTTACACTACACATTAATTTAGACTCACATTTGTATTAATGGATTCTTACACTCTTTTTTTACGAGAATCAAGAAAGAAGGAAACAACAACAACAAACTGTAAGTTTTCAACCGCAGTGTGTTACTATTATTTGTTTAATTAACCATGCAGGTTGTTCGGATCATGAGTTTGGAGATTCATGTTACAAGATCGTTGAGCAGGAGAAAAATCACAGCGATGCCAGACGACACTGCGAAGACCATAATGGTCACCTTCTGTATATCGAAACAATGGACGAGTTGAATGACATTAGGACTGAATTGTCTGTTTGGGTTTATTATTGGATCGGTCTGACTGTTGTACGTACATATAGATGGATGGATGGTTCACCGGCTTCGTATCAGTCTTTTCAGTCAAATAATGGTAATGACGGGAATGAGTGTTTTCGGATGAGACCTGATGATGACTTCAATTGGAATGACATAGGTTGCGACACAGTCTATGGTTATATTTGTGAACGAAGAAACACAATGACATCACCTACCCCAACGTTAAGTGGTAAGTAGAATAGTTTACATGCGATGGTTAAGTTGTTGTGGAATTCACATGGAATGGTTACTCGTCTTGAATTAAAAGTACATGGATACCTTGAACTCCGCATATAAATGTTCAAGGAATATATCAACTAATAATATTTATTCCTCATTTGGTTGTGTGTACAGTGTACAAAACGATAAATTTCCTATTCTGTAAAATTTGAACAAAACATGTGTCTCAATGAGGTTACAGAATTCTGTAGTGATATTTTCGATGCTTAATATTTTAATCGGAATAATTCTGACTCATCTATGAGACTCAGTGGTTTCTTACACATTTGAATATATATTTTATATCATATTTGGACAACGAAAATTTATGTTACAGTGCTATCTTAGTCTCTATATTTCAGAGTGCACCAAGGTTTATTCAGTGATTATTGAATTAGTTTAATACTTTCCAGCCATTTACAGTTCGTCTACGAAACGCCTAACATCGCAATAATACAACTCGCTTAATAAAAGGTGGTGTAGTGTGTATACCTTTTGAAAAGATATTAAGGGGTTTGGGGTTGATTGTGTGGCC
>CM055827.1:32144919-32181580 GCA_029582265.1 Zoroaster sp. YZ-2022 | reverse complement strand
CTTGGACTTCAAACACTTCTTCACTCGTCTTGTATACTCTTTCTTAAGTCTCTCTTTCGATTCCTCGTGCGGTACAGTGAGGTCTTAGCTTCCAAGCACTCCAAGATACTTATAACTTTCTTCTTCACCCAACGCCCTCAATTGTGTGCCATCTGGTAAAGCAATTCCATCCGAATGTGCCCTTTACCCCTCTTCATGGTCATCGCAGCACATTTCTCCGGACTTGAACTTCATGCCGATGTCATCACTGAAGATCCGTACAGTCTGCACCAAGGAATCAATCTCTTTCTCGTTCTTCGCAAACAACTTCAGGTCGTCCATGAAGAGAAGATGATTAATCCTGCATCCATCCTTCGTCATCTCGTATCCCGCACTAACCTTCCGCAAAATCATCGTCAAAGGGAACAGCGCCAAAACAAACAACAGTGGAGACAGAGAATCGCCCTGGAAAATACCTCGTCTGATGTTTACCTTACCAAGACATTCATCACTGGCCATCAGATTTGTTCTCCATGTCTTGTGCTCATGGAACATTTTGCCACCGCATCAGCTGCCCCTATCATATCCAAAACATTCCATAATCCACGAGTGTGATACCATGTCGTATGCCTTCTTGTAATCTATCCGCCATAGCCCGGATTAGTTTTCCTGTTCCTACAGTCCTTTAGCACCGTCTTATCAATGATGAGTTGGTCTTTCGTTCCTCTTGACCGCTTCTTGCAACCTTTCTGCTCATCTGGAAATAACTGCTGATCTTCTATGTGACTATACAGATCTTCTGCAATGATACCGGTCAGAAGTTTATACATCATGGGTAGACATGTAATAGGTCGATAGTTACTTGCAACGTTACCCTTCTTAATGTCCTTCATGATGAGAACCGTTCTTGCTTCAGTCATTCACGTCGGAACATTGCCACGCACTAAGCATTGTTGCAGCTGCTGGGCTATTCTTTCATGAAGACTACTGAAGTTCTTTAGCCAGTATCCGTACTTGGGTCTGGTCCCGGGGCTTTCCAATTCGGCACTTTCCTCAACTGTTTCTTCACCTTGCTCACATCAATCTGAAATCCCTCTTGTTGTTGTACATTCTTTAACTCGTCTTTCACGTCGGCTAACCATTCTGCTTGTCTGTTATGATCACCAGGCTGATCCCAAAGACCACAAAAAATTCCTTGCCTCTGCGGTGGGCTCACTTGTGAGTTGTCACATTTCCTGTCCAATTCTTTGAATAATTGACGTTGATTTGTACTGAATAGGCGATTTTGATGAAACTGCCTGACTCTGTCATCGTACCTCTTTACTTTCGCAGCCTTCGCCATGTAACCCTTTGCTTTTATTTCTTCCTTAAATACACCCATCCCTTTCCTTTACTTGATACTTCTTCATTAATCTGTTCCTCATATCTGAATCTTTCATTGCACCTCTATCCATTTGCTCTATTCTACTGAGATCTTTGCGTAACTCGTTAATTTGGCCCTCAAGTCTGCGTTTCCCACCAAGGTTTATTATCTTTATGTCGTGATTGTAGAATGTGAAGATTTTACCCCTGATCTCTCACTACTACAGCTGCACCTGCAAAGACAAGATCGTTAATTTCAGAAAGATTAGTAGTACTTAACCGTCCCAAGGATTCTACTACCATAGCTGATACATTTGTCAGCTTTTCCTGTGGGACCCAATATGCAATGCAGGAATACTCCACTTACCTGTCCCTTTTACCGATACCATTACTATTATTATTATTATTATTATTATTATTATTATTATTATTATTATTATTATTATTATTATTATTATTATTATTATTATTATTATTATTATTATTATTATTATTATTATTATGATGATGAAATGTTTGAATATTAATTTAAAACTTACTTAGTTAAATCTGATGATGATGATATTAATATCCCCTAGAAATATACATCTGATGTGCTGTCAATTCAATTTATACGCTTTTTTTATCTTCGTCATTTTCATTTGTAAGTTCCATCTGTTAATTTGTAAAAGGATACTTTGAGTAGACATAGGGTTGTACATATCATAAATTCACAGTTAAAGTAAGTAAAGTACTGGTCATAGGCCAAGTAAGTAAAAGTAAGTATTAAGTAATATGGATGCTTTGCATTTGCTACTGTACAAAGTCCAACAATTGGGGTACCTTTGTACTGCATGTTTATGGATTTTGGTGGATTTGGAATGGTTTCTAGCAATAATGCCTAGGGGGTTAGGATTGTACATCTTGATTCAAAGAGAAGAAGCAGACTCGTAGATGAAGCAGATTTGCCAACATTGTGTCGCACCTTTAATTAATCTATCAATCTCAAAAAATAATGATCGAGCAAATATTAGCAAATAACATGTACAGTGTGAAGTTATATCTGAGTACACATAAACGTTAACCTGCTACTCTCCCTGTACGATACGGTTGGGGCAAGAAACAAATAATATTTTTCCTGCATCTGCACTGTACATACTTATTATGCCCAGTACTGCGCATACGCATGCATAATCGTCAGTATTGACAAGGAGAATAAATTATCTGAGAGACAAACCGTGAGATTCAAAATTTAAGATATTAAAGTTTGTTTAATATGAGTAATTTTAAAACCTAAATTTAAATTTGTTCGACCAATGAAGATATTGCTTGATGATAAATAAATATGTATGAAGAAACTATAGTTCAACTGAAAGTTTAATTGGTCCTTACGTGTATTTGAATTTATTGAAAATTCGTAAAGTTTATGTTCATATTTCGAATTCCCCTTTCTAAAAGAAAAAAAAGTTTCTCCAAAACGCATCCTACCCGTAACAACACCAATAAGTGTTAAACACACCTCCAGAGATTGAAACAAACTTCAAAAATCTATTCTCCGAAGTAGCCTATTCTCTGGTGCTGTGTGCATGTATGTGTGAACATTATACATACATGTCAGTGAGTTCTGGTAAACCTTTTGGTAAACTTTACTGTTTGCCTGCAAACAAGAATTAAAGGGTCTATGAAGTGTGTTTTTGTTATTGTTATTTTATTAGTTGATATGAATAAAAAACAAATTTTCTTTTCTTTTGAGTCTTGATTCCCCAAGAGAACAAAGCAAACAAAGGTTTTCATCGTTTGCTAGCATGCCTTTTTAACCTCAGTCATGAACTGCTAGCAACGTGTGTAAACACGACTTACTTAATAAACATGTACCGGTACTTAATTAAAACTTGTAGCTTTGCATGGTGAAGAGGATAAGTAAAGACTGTTGACATTAAAAACTTCGTGAAATTTCAATACTAAAGTATGACACAGAGTGCACGCAAACACGGGTTAGTGCTCAAATCTCTCAGGTATACGTCACAGATTATATGTTAATAAGGAGGAATGGGAAGAGCGTGGCGCCCCCTAAATTTAGAATTAAATTTTTTAATTGTACAAACGAACACAGAAAAAATGGACAAAGGGAAAATATATTCTCCAATAGGCATACTTTATTGTTTGCACTGTTAAAACGGTCTATGGACGTGGTATTATCTAAAGGTCAAGTGTAAAATGTCCGATGAACTACAGCATGAGGGTTTAAAGGTTCGAAAGGTGTGTAAAGATTGCAAAGCTAGAAATTATGTTATCTGAACTACATTTTCATCGCAGGCGTGAAAACCTGAGCTTATTTAGGTGTCTGTATGTTGAAGACTTTGTCGGAGGCATGGCTGTAACATGAGATTTCGATGTTGGGTGTGGGTGATTGTGTCTGGATTCATCACTGCATATGCCGTCAACTACTGCTTGGCTAGTGATGCGTCGTGGAGGTTGAAAGTTGCTACAGGTATGGTTGGGACCCAGTGGCACACCCAGAGTTTACCAACCTTTGGCGGATCCGGGGAACATAACGGTCATACGTCCTCCTAATTTTATGTAATTATATTTGTTAAAACAAACATCTTATATATAACAAAAGAAGGTGGGGGTCGCTCAAGCCCTTGGTTTATCACTGTATGGACATACATGTTTACTGATCCATTTACTGTGTTCTTCAAGGGAGTATTGTATAGTCACCCAAAAAAGTCAACAATAGGGCTGTATGGATAGCTCAATTGGTATCCACAGCCAGCGCAAATGTTCGTCTTTGTTCGCACTGGGTATAATAATTACAATGCAAAAACTTGGGTGTTAAAAACTACATCAGTATAGGGAAATATTTTCATGGATTTGTCTCATAAAATTGTTTTTCCATTCAAGCATAACAGCACATGAATGATGCACTGACATTTGCCTAAGTGCCACAGAAACAAAGACATTGACAATTTGGGATAGATAAATCAACCAATGACCGGCTGAGTAGTCGGCTAAAGTGAGTGAAGCAGTGATAATGATCATACACGAGAGTAAACTTCTCAAATAGCCTATATTAAGTGTTGAATGTCATATTTTATTCTCGCTTGTAGGTATCCTTGGTGGTTCGGTGGGGTTGTCTACCATGGTTGCTCTTCACATCTCCACACTGCGCTGTTCTGAGACCCATACCTTAGCAACCCTATTACTACAGTATACCATGATGCTGGTCCTTGAAATCGGCATAGCTCCGTTTTTCTACTCCAAGATGACGACATATTGGAAACATCCAAGAAAGGAGCAAGAGAAATGTCTGCAGAAACTGTTAGCCCGTGATGTGGACACGGAGTATGGCAAGCGACACGGGTTTGACGACATTGGTTCACTCCAAGAGTTCCGTGATAAACATCCACTCACTATGACCACTATCGAGATTACTTCCAGAGACTAGCGGATGGTGAGAAGAACGTCTGTGTGGCGGGAAAGGTATACAGGTTTGGAACTTCGTCTGGCACTACAGGGAAGGGCAAATTGATTCCTATAGTCGATTCGCGAGAATTAAAAGTATTATTAGCGGTAACCCCCAGAGTACTTTGCAAGGTTAGTCCAGTGCAAAAGATGGCAATGTTGTATTGTAAACCAGCTGTAAAGTTCACTAAATCAGGATTACCTATTGCGCCTGTTGTGTTTAAGCCTGATGGTATCTTCATTGATTTCTACGTGAGTGCACTCCTGAACTCACCACCGAGTGCCTTCCAAATTTCAACCGATTTTGAAGCCACTTACGTTCACGTTCTCTTTGCCCTCACAGACAAAAACATTTACCAGTTTTACGCACCTTTTGCGTCACAAGCATACAGAGCGTTTAAAATGCTTGAAGATGAACAGAACATAATAATAATAATATAATAATAATAAAGATTTTTAGCGCGCACATATCCACCCTGCTGGGCGCTCAATGTTTTTAGAGGATCTTACTGAAGGACGGGTCAATCCTAAATTACAAATCGACGGTGAGATTCGACGGTCACTGGATGCTGCTTTGACGCCAAACCCAACTCGAGCCAACGAACTGAAATATGAGTTTGCTAAAGGTTTTATCGGCATTGTGGGTAGAATATGGCCACATTTGGAAACCGTCATGACAATTGATATTTCCGGGTACATGAAGAAACTAGACGCAAGATACACTAGAGGTAAGGATTATAATGTAGGAATGGCGGACCCAGGATTTAACCACATGTGCCCATTGCATAAAGCTGCTGTGCAGAAAAAAGTTTCGTTGGCTACCATCAAAATTCCACAAAATGTGTGTGTAATACGGCTGTTTTGATTCTTAGCGAAATTATCTGCTTAGCAATTGCGTGAAATTGACCACAGGGCTGGGGTGAGGGCGCATTCTTGTGCAACGGCCTGGCTGTCGGCTACATCAGCGCCGTCTCTGAGTTGCATAACAACCTAATTTATGAATAAACTTTTAATTGAATATAGGCACTAAGTTATACAGCGCGGGCTATGGATGTACTGAAGGAGCTATCGCACTCAATATTTGGCTGGATAGGACACCACAACAGTATGTATTGATACCTAACAGGGCGGTTATCGAGTTCATCCCTGAACATCTATGGTACGATTGTTTTCAACTAATTGAATTTTCGCGCAGCAAATTTATTTAAATTTAAAATCACTGAATAAACATTCCCTGTTAGGCTATGTCTGTCAGTCAGTTAGGCTATGTATCCATATTTTAAATATATTACATTGTGTCGTTAACGAGAATATATCGAATATTTTAGCCCACGTAGAATTTTTTCTTCTGAAATGTTTTCACAGTACCTAAAACGAGAACACATGGAAACTATTTTACTTGTTTTTCTCAAACAATAACACCTCAGGCAGAACTATTTCAAGTTAGGGCTAGTCATGGTAGGGTTAGTGATCATCACCGTTTTTTGTGATCAATATTATGTTTTTTTAAATTATAAATAGTCTATAATTTGGGATTTAAAAATGCTTAGTGTAATACGTTTTGCCTAATTACTGCTTCATGGGAACAAATTTTTTCCCCGTGTGAAAATGGATAACTGCAAATAATATGTGAAGAAAATGCTCTCAAAGTGAGCTAGGTTCCCTGATAACCTTAAAGACTGGCTAAGTATAAGCAACGATTTGAAAAGTTTTAATAACTTGTAAAATATGGAAAATTTTCATAAAAAAACATATTTTCCCTATGAGGTGTGATTTTTCCCCCAACAAATGCAAAGTGGTCTTGCTATCGGATGCCAGGAGGTTGAAGTATTTTTTCTTATATGTCGCATTTAGTACTGAGGAGAATCCGGATACGCTGTTCGTGGATGAGGTCGAGGTTGGCAAACGGTACGAGGTCGTTTTGACAAACAACTCTGGGTTTTACCGGTACCGTTTGGGGGACGTGGTTGAGGTAGTTGGATTCCATGAGAGATGTCCTGTAATTACTTTCAAATACAGGTATGTCTTATTTTTTTAAATTTTGTTTTTAGCAAACAATATTTTCAAACTAATGAATAATGTGTGAAAGTAACAATAAAACAATACCTGGCCAATGGTTGACTTAATACACAATCATTGTCGTGGTCGCCACAGTATATAGATAGAACCTCTTGCTTAACTGGTGATGAAAAACTAACACAAGTGGTGTCATCTTTAATAATAATAATAATAATAAAGATTTTTAGCGCGCACATATCCACCCTGCTGGGCGCTCAAGGCGCGGAAACAAAGAAAAAACATTAATACAAACAATATACAATGATAGCATAGGGAAAACAAAACAAATTATGTACCGAGATACATGTACCTACAATGCACTTACAAATATACATCATCTTTGAAGAGTTGTGACATAAGATGAGTTTTAAGCATCGACTTGAATCTGGTTATACTATGACAAGATTTGAGTTTAGTTGGAAGATGATTCCAGAGTCTCGGAGCTGCGACAGAAAACGACCTATCACCCCAGTTCCGTTTTGAAGTTGGTTCCTTGAGGAGTGACATGTTGCTGGAGCGCAAATTGCGTGATGGAGTGTAGACTTTAAGTAGTTCAGAAATATAAATTGGAGCAATGTTATTAAAAGATTTGTGAACAATTAGCATAAGTTTAAAAACAATTCTCTGCGAAACAGGAAGCCAGTGCAGTTCTTTCAAGATTGGCGTGATATGGCATGACTTTCTGGACAAAGTCACAACACGAGCTGCTGTGTTTTTGTATGTGCTGAAGACGAAATATTTGATTCTGCGGGAGACCGTAAAGGAGAGCATTCCCGTTATCGAGCCGTGATGTGACAAATGCATGTATAATTTGTTCAGCAGCACTTTTATTCAAGTATTTCCTAATTCGGCTTATATTTCTGATACGAAATGATGATATGCGAACAATGTTGGAGATATGTGGTTTTAAAGTCATTGTCGAGTCAAATATAACACCCAAATTACGTGCATGTAATGAGGGGTTATTCATGAGTCACCAATTGTAATAAATGGAAGAGAAACTTTAGACAATTGCTGACGTGATCCAAATAGAACAAATTCTGTTTTTTCATCGTTCAATTTCAGGAAGTTTTGTCTCATCCAACTTCGAATCTCTTTAATACATTTCTCCAGTGTTTATAAAATGAACACCAAGGGGTGTAGTTTTTTTTAACACCAACGCTGTTAGCAGTGTGATTGTGTGTGGGTGTACATGACATAACTAAGACCTTATAACAACAGGGAACAATGGGTCCTCGTTTGGTGGTTATTGTTTTAGAACGTCCTCGGTTGTAAAATGTGTAAAACTCAAATGGGAGATGCCAAATTGAAGATGTACAACATCAAAGGGAATAATAGAGGGGAACAATAGGATGTTTCGGTTTACACCATATGTATGACTACATGCGTGGGTGTTGGTGAGTTTGTGTGAGCATTCAAACCGAGGACTTATAACAAAAGGGACAATACGTCCCCGGTTGCTATCACCATACAGAACAATATGTCCCCGGTTTTTATCACAATTGAGGGGAACAATGGGAGGTCTCGGTTTACACCATAACCAAAGCTGTGTGTGTGTGTGTGTGTCGGGGTGGGCTTGAACCAACCAATGACATTAACATTTGATTGTATGGATGGCAGGGTGGGCAAGTAGTAGTCAACTAGCGCCCTCAACTGATAATATTTTGTTATCATTCATTAAACTAATAATCTAAAATACAGAACTGGAGAACTTTTGAACCTACGTAGCGAGAAGATTGATGCGCTGTGTGGTCAACAACGCCATTCAGGAAAGTTTGGCAGGATGGACTGGGGCAAGTCTAGTGCAATGGGCATGCGCAGAGAGTCCACTAATGTACGAGGATAAAGACGGTAAGGGTGCACCCCAATTGGACAATAGCCCTCAACAATGAGCATATTTAAGCCTGTTAATTTAACAGGCTTAAATATCATTGTTGAGGGCTATCGTCTCTGCGCGCGTCGCCTCAGACTCGCGCGTTGGCATTTTTAGTTTTCTTTTTGTTTGCTAGGAAACGTTGTCCAATTGCAGCCAAAATTGCTGCATCGATTGGAATTCTGCCGTGCTGTGTTTTAAACGACTTTTTCCCACAAAGGGGTATGAATTGTTTGCCCGATTTGTGAGGCCTCTCTTAGCCACCATACTTTGTGTATCGGAAATTTGGTCCCCGTATACATGTATCACGTATTCCAATGGTTGCAAAAAAAGAAAAAAAAGAAGCAAACCCCCCCCCCCCCCAAAAGGGAAAAAAAGTGCGTCACCGCAATAATTTTGAAACCGGCCTATGACCAGAAACCGGAGACTTTGTTTGGCCTTATACCAAATCCCTTAACCCTATAATATCTCCAGAACACTTTGTCCGATCACACTGATATTTTCTGACTTTTCCTAACTATTCTTTTGGACCCCCTCACGCAAAAATAACGACAATGGTTGTTCACGATTGCCATGTCAACAGTTTATTTTGAAGAGGTCCAATTGAATTTACACTTTTTTGGTTAAAAATACCACATTTTTGATACTGTAAGACATTTTAATGTTGGGGTTTGTTGTCAACTTTGAAACTCTGAACTGGACAATATTGAGTCATGTCTGGGAATCCAATATGGCCACCATGTGTTTTCTGGACAGAGCTATTAATGCATGAAGATGAAGTTCAGCTGTGACGTAACAATTGTATACGTATAAAGAGGTCATCAACTTTGGTATGGACGGCTGATGGGACAAAAACAAAACACAGTTTATATGGGTTTTCCCTTCAGCGACGTTGGTTCAGCAATTTGTAGGTCTACAATTAGCGCCACTGCCTGCCGTAAATCATTGGTGAAGGGCATGTAGAAACAAACATTTGTTAAATATTTGAGAAACTGAATCGCAACTTAAACAATAAAAATACTTTATTTCAGATGGTGAATATGACATGTTTTACATACTTTACATTGAGCTGGAGTCAGAGAAGGACATACGCTTATCTGATGAGCAGAAATCACTGGTAATGATTGTTCAGTGCAAGCTGCAGCCATCTTGCCTTTTCTTCCATTCTTACATTCAAATCCACGTGATCAAATAGAGGGTAGCAAGAAAATAAGCTGGCACCTCTGCATGTATTCAGAATCAACGTTATGATTATATACAATAAATACTGGGAATAAGACAAAGATATGTTCAGCGTAAGGATGCTATTTTATATGTACTGCCATGATTGAGATAAAAACAGAAGCATTTCATGACTGAGTTATAATTTTTGTTTTGGCAATTTAGTTGTTGTTATACTTTGTTCACATTATTTCATTTTTCAGTTCGATAAGTCTCTACGTAAACAGCATGAGTTCTACGAACACTACCGTCAATTCGGCACCATCTGTGAAGCACGCGTTCTCGTCGTTCGCCCGGGGTCCTTCCAGGAATTGAAAGAGGTTGATCATAGCGACTTCTACGGCCAGTTACAACCAGTTCAAGATGCCCAAGAAGATACAGACCATGCTTCTGGAGTTTATGTTGGAGTGTGTAGTTGACTCTGATGTTGAATAACAATGATTTAATATGTGACATAGTTTTAAGGGGTTTGAGGCCCTTTTCCAGATTTTTGAGATAAAACTCCCATAAATAGTTATTCTTTTACTTACTAGCATAATTTCACGCATTTGAACAGAGAGTTCCGCATTAATTTTCATTTTATTGTAAATTTTACATGCCAACGATTTACAATACAGTATTTCAATAAAGTATACATTTGATATTCAATTTCGTAACATTTTAACGACTCCATTTAAAACGTGTATTAATACATTTAAAATGTAAGGTATACGAATGGGTTGCCATGGCCAAGCGGTCGAGCGCATCAGGCTTTTAGCTGCGACCATGGTACTTGTGTCCTTGAGCAAGACACTTCACTGTACAGTGCTTCTCTTTACCCAGGAGTATAAAATGGGCACCTGTGAGGGTAGAGGTTGATATTGTGCTTGAAAAAGTTTACGATGCGCTACGGTAGCTCGGGACTGTATACTCCCCAGGGAGCTGAGAAAGTTTAAGGATTGATATTATTAATGACCAGGGATAATAATGTAAAATTATTATTATTATTATTATTATTATTATTTCGCGTTAGCACAGCATGAAAAGAAAGATCTTGTTTTCCTTTCTGCCGGTTACACCTCGAGTCACTCTATACGTCCCGTAGCCTTAGATCTCGAGTGTCTTTCGCAGAATTCTTGCTGTCCCTAAGAGTTGCCGCCTTCTGTAGTAATTCTACTCCTAACAGATGTTTCCTATCTCCTTGAGATGTTTCTCCAACGCCTTCAGGATTGTACCCAGTGCTCCCACTCACCACAGGAATAACCTTGACCTTGACTTGCCACAGCTTGGAGTTCTCCTTCGCTCAATCCTGGTATTTATGTACCTTCTCCTTTTCCTTCGAAGCTACTCTACTATCACCCGGCACAGCTATATCAATAAGATGACACATCTTTGCATGCTTATCCAAGACAACAACATCCGGCCGTCTATGTTCTATAACATGATCTGTCTGGATGTTGAAGTCTAAAGAATCTTGACATGATCCGTTTCTTCAACCTTTCCGGCACATGGTCGTACCACTTCGATTGCACCTTGACTCCGTACTTCTTACACAGATCCCAATGGATCACCTTGGCCAACTTGTCGTGTCTGCCTTTGTACTCTGTCTGAGCATGCACTCTGCATTCGCTGACAATGTGAAATACAGTCTCCTCCGCCGCATTGCACATTCTGCACATAGAAGAGACATCTGACTTCTCGATCCTTGCCTTCATCACATTCGTCGGCAGAGACTGGTCTTGCGCTGCAGTAATCAGACCCTCAGTTTCTTTCTTTAGTTCTCCTCTCCTCAACCATTCCCAAAGTCTTGCTACTTGCCACTTCTTCAGTACATCTCAGGAATCAGCCGTGAAGTGGTTTTCTTGCCAATCTCGTGTTCTTTCTTCTCTTCTTTGATTCTTATACTCCTTTGGACCTAATTCGTCTGCCTTCATGTATTTCTGCGCAACCTTCAACAACTTTCCAGAGTACTTCTTACATGACACTGCAAGCTCCTTCTCTCGATGTTAACGCTGTCTCTGATACACTAAGTAACCCTCTTCCGCCCTCTGACCTCGGTAGATAGAGTCTGCTGACATTCGACCGTGGATGTAACATACCGTACATCGTCATCACTTTCCTCGTTTTCCTGTCAGCAACATCTAGATCTGCCTTAGTCCACTCAACAATTCCTGCACTGTATCTCATTAGTGACACAGCCCAAGTGTTGATCGCCTTTATCATATTCCCTCCATTCAGCTTGGACTTCAAACACTTCTTCACTCGTCTTATATACTCTTTCTTAAGTCTCTCTTTCGATTCCTCGTGCAGTACATGATCTGCTTCAAGCACTCCAAGATACTTATAACTTTCTTCTTCACCCAACGCCCTCAATTGTGTGCCATCTGGTAAAGCAATTCCATCCGAATGTACCCTTTTACCCCTCTTCATGGTCATCGCAGCACATTTCTCCAGACCGAACTTCATGCCGATGTCATCACTGAAGATCCGTACAGTCTGCACCAAGGAATCAATCTCTTTCTCGTTCTTCGCAAACAACTGGGTCGTCCATGAAGATGAAGATGATTAATCCTGCATCCATCCTTCGTCATCTCGTATCCCGCACTAACCTTCCGCAAAATCATCGTCAAAGGGAACAGCGCCAAAACAAACAACAGTGGAGACAGAGAATCGCCCTGGAAAATACCTCGTCTGATGTTTACCTTACCAAGACATTCATCACTGGCCATCAGATTTGTTCTCCATGTCTTCATGCTCTCACCCAGGAGACATTTCACCGCATCAGCTGCCCCTATCATATCCAAACATTCCATAATCCACGAGTGTGATACCATGTCGTATGCCTTCTTGTAATCTATCCATACCATGGCCAGATTAGTTTTCCTGTTCCTACAGTCCTTTAGCACCGTCTTATCAATGATGAGTTGGTCTTTCGTTCCTCTTGACCGCTTCTTGCAACCTTTCTGCTGATCTTCTACATGTATGTGACTATACAGATCTTCTGCAATGATACCGGTCAGAAGTTTATACATCATGGGTAGACATGTAATAGGTCGATAGTTACTGCAACGTTACCCTTCTTAATGTCCTTCATGATGAGAACCGTTCTTGCTTCAGTCATTCACGTCGGAACATTGCCACGCACTAAGCATTGTTGCAGCTGCTGGGCTATTCTTTCATGAAGACTACTGAAGTTCTTTAGCCAGTATCCGTGCACTTGGTCTGGTCCCGGGCTTTCCAATTCGGCACTTTCCTCAACTGTTTCTTCACCTTGCTCACATCAATCTGAAATCCTCTTGTTGTTGTACATTCTTTAACTCGTCTTTCGTCGGCTAACCATTCTGCTTGTCTGTTATGATCACCAGGCTGATCCAAAAGACCACCCAAAAATTCCTTGCCTCTGCTGGCTCTCTGGGCTCACTTGTAGAGTTGTCACATTTCCTGTCCAATTCTTTGAATAATTGACGTTGATTTGTACTGAATAGGCGATTTTGATGAAACACCTGACTCTGTCATCGTACCTCTTTACTTTCGCAGCCTTCGCCTTAACCCTTTAATTTATTTCTTCCTCAAATACACTCATCCCTTTCCTTTTACTTTATACTTCTTCATTAATCTGTTCCTCATATCTGAATCTTTCATTGCACCTCTATCCATTTGCTCTATTCTATACTGAGATCTTTGAGTAACTCATTAATTTGGCCCTCAAGTATGCGTTTCCACCTAGGTTTTTTATCTTTATTTCGTGATTGTGTATGTGAGGTTGCAGATCCTCACGCTACTACAACTGCACCTGCAAAGACAAGATCGTTAATTTCAGAAAGATTAGTAGTACCACCGTCCCGAAGGATTCTACTTACCATATTGATACATTTATTGACTTTTTCCTTGGGACCTGGCACTGTCTGAGGAATACTCCCTTACCTGTCCCTTTTACCGATACCATTACTATTATTATTATTATTATTATTATTATTATTATTATTATTATTATTATTGTTGTTGTTGTTGTTGTTGTTGTTGTTGTTGTTGTTGTTGTTGTTGTTGTTGTGGTTGTTGTTGTTGTTGTTGTTGTTGTTGTTGTTGTTGTTGTTTATTGTTATTATTATTATTATTATTTATTATTATTATTATTATTATTATTATTATTATTATTATTATTATTATTATTATTATTATTATTATTATTATTATTATTATTATTATTATTATTATTATTATTATTATTATTATTATTATTATTATTATTATTATTATTATTATTATTATTATTATTATTATTATTAATATTATTATTATTATTATTATTATTATTATTATTATTATTATTATTATTATTATTATTATTATTATTATTATTATTATTATTATTATTATTATTATTATTATTATTATTATTATTATTATTATTATTATTATTATTATTATGATGGAAATGTTTGAATATTAATTTAAAACTTACTGAGTTAAATCTGATGATGATGATATTAATATCCCTAAATATACATCTGATGTGCTGTCAATTCAATTTATACGCTTTTTTATCTTCGTCATTTTCATTTGTGTAAGTTCCATCTGTTAATTTGTAAAGGATACTTTGAGTAGACATAGGGTTGTACATATCATAAATTCACAGTTAAAGTAAGTAAAGTACTGGTCATAGGCCAAGTAAGTAAAAGTAAGTATTAAGTAATATGGATGCTTTGCATTTGCTACTGTACAAAGTCCAACAATTGGGGTACCATTGTACTGCATGTTTATGGATTTTGGTGGATTTGGAATGGTTTCTAGCAATAATGCCTAGGGGGTTAGGATTGTACATCTTGATTCAAAGAGAAGAAGCAGACTCGTAGATGAAGCAGATTTGCCAACATTGTGTCGCACCTTTAATTAATCTATCAATCTCAAAAAATAATGATCGAGCAAATATTAGCAAATAACATGTACAGTGTGAAGTTATATCTGAGTAAACATAAACGTTAACCTGCTACTCTCCCTGTACGATACAGTTTGGGGCAAGAAACAAATAATATTTTCCTGCATCTGCACTGTACATGCTTATTATGCCCAGTACTGCGCATACGCATGCATAATCGTCAGTATTGACAAAGGAGAATAAATTATCTGAGAGACAAACCGTGAGATTCAAAATTTAAGATATTAAGTTTGTTTAATATGAGTAATTTTAAAACCTAAATTTAAATTTGTTCGACCAATGAAGATATTGCTTGATGATAAATAAATATGTATGAAGAAACTATAGGATTCAACTGAAAGTTTAATTGGTCCTTACGTGTGTATTGAATTTCATTGAAAATTCGTAAAGTTTATGTTCATATTTCAATTCCCCTTCTAAAAGAAAAAAGTTTCTCCAAAACGCATCCTACTATTAACAACACCAATAAATGTTAAACACACCTCCAGAGATTGAAACAAACTTCTAAAATCTATTCTCCAGTAGCCTATTCTCTGGTGCTGTGTGCATGTATGTGTGGAACATTATACATACATGTCAGTGAGTTCTGGTAAAACCTTTTTGGTAAACTTTACTGTTTACCTGCAAACAAAAATTAAAAGGGTCTATGAAGTGTGTTTTTGTTGTTGTTATTTTATTAGTTGATATGAATAAAAAACAATTTAATTTTTCTTTGAGTCTTGATTCCCCAAGAAGAACCAAAGCAAACAAAGGTTTTCATCGTTTGCTAGCATGCCTTTTTAACCCTCAGTCATGAACTGCTAGCAACGATATGTAAACACGACTTACTTAATAAACATGTACCGGTACTTAATTAAAACTTGTAGCTTTGCATGGTGAAGAGGATAAGTAAAGACTGTTGACATTAAAACTTCGTTGAAATTTCAATACTAAAGTATGACACAGAGTGCACGCAAACACGGGTTAGTGCTCAAATCTCTCAGGTATACGTCACAGATTTTATGTTAATAAGGAGGAATGGGAAGAGCGTGGCGCCCCCTAAATTTAGAATTAAATTTTTAATTGTACCAAACGAACACAGAAAAAATGGACAAAGGGAAATATATATTCTCCAATAGGCATACTTTATTGTTTGCACTGTTAAAACGGTCTATGGACGTGGTATTATCTAAAGGTCAAGTGTAAAATGTCCGATGAACTACAGCATGAGGTTTAAAAGGTTCGAAAGGTGTGTAAAGGTGCAAAAGCTAAATTATGTTATCTGAACTACATTTTCATCGCAGGCGTGAAAACCTGAGCTTATTTAGGGTGTCTGTATGTTGAAGACTTTGTCGGAGGCATGGCTGTAACATGGAGATTTCGATGTTGGGTGTGGGTGATTGTGTCTGGATTCATCACTGCATATGCCGTCAACTACTGTAGCTAGTGATGCGTCGTGGAGGTTGAAAGTTGCTACAGGTACGACGGTTGGGACCCAGTGGCACCCAAGTTTACCAACCCTTTGGCGGATCCGGGAACATAACGGTCATACGTCCTCCCTAATTTTATATAATTATATTTGTTAAAACAAACATGGTCTATATATAACAAAGAAAATGGGGGGGTCGCTCAAGCCCTTGGTTTATCACTGTATGGACATACATGTTTACTGATCCATTTACTGTGTTCTTCAAGGGAGTATTGTATAGTCACCCACAAAAGTCAACAATAGGGCTGTATGGATAGCTCAATTGGTATCCACAGCCAGCGCAAATGTTCGTCTTTGTTCGCACTGGGTATAATAATTACAATGCAAAAACTTGGGTGTTAAAAACTACATCAGTATAGGGAAATGAAATGTAAAATTGTTTTTCCATTCAAGCACAATAGCACATGAATGTGATGCACTGACATTTGCCTAAGTGCCACAGAAACAAAGACATTGACAATTTGTGATAGATAAATCAAACCAAGGACCGGCTGAGTAGTCAGCTAAAGTGAGTGAAGCAGTGATAATGATCATACACGAGAGTAAACTTCTCAAATAGCCTATATTAAGTGTTGAATGTCATATTTTATTCTCGCTTGTAGGTATCCTTGGTGGTTCGGTGGGGTTGTCCACCATGGTTGCTCTTCACATCTCCACACTGCGCTGTTCTGAGACCCATACCTTAGCAACCCCTATTACTACAGTATATCATGATGCTGGTCCTTGAAATCAGCATAGCTCCGTTTTCTACTCCAAGATGACGACATATTGAAACATCCAAGAAAGGAGCAAGAGAAATGTCTGCAGAAACTGTTAGCACGTGATGTGGACACGGACTATGGCAGGCGACACGGGTTTGGCGACATTGGTTCACTCCAAGAGTTCCGTGATAAACATCCACTCACTAAGTATGACCACTATCGAGATTACTTCAGAGACTGGCGGATGGTGAGAAGAACATTATGTGTGGCGGGAAAGGTATACAGGTTTGGAACTTCGTCTGGCACTACAGGAAAGGAGCAAATTGATTCCTATGGCTGAATCGCGAGAATTAGAAGTATTAGCGGTAACCCCCAGAGTACTTTGCAAGAGTTAGTCCAGTGCAAAAGATGGCAATGTTGTGTTGTAAACCAGCTGAAAAGTTCACGAAGTCAGGATTACCTATTGCGCCTGTTGTGTTTAAGCCTGATGGTATCTTCATTGATTTCTACGTGAGTGCACTCCTGAACTCACCACCAGTGCCTTCAAATTTCAACCGATTTTGAAGCCACTTACGTTCACGTTCTCTTTGCCCTCACAGACAAAAACATTTACCAGTTTACCTTTTGCGTCACAAACGCCTGAGCGTTTAAAATGGCGAAAGTGAACAGAACATGTTTTAGAGGATCTTACTGAAGGACGGGTCAATCCTAAATTACAAATCGACGCTGATTCGACGGTCACTGGACGCAGCTTTGATGGCAAACCCAGCTCGAGCCAACGAACTGAGAGAGAGGAGTTTGCTAAAGGTTTTGTCGGCATTGTGGGTAGAATATGGCCACATTTGAAAGCAATCATGACAATCGATATATCCGGGTACATGAAGAAACTAGAGGCAAGATACACTAGAGGTAAGGATTATAATTATAGGAATGGCAGATCCAGGATTTAACCACCTGTTCCCATTGCATAAAGCTGCTGTGCAGAAAAAAGTTTCGTTGGCTACCATCAAAAATTCCACACAAAACGTGCGTAACACGGCTTGTTTTGATTCTTAGCAGAGTATCTGCTTAGCAATTGCGTGAGGAAATTGACCACAGGGCTGGGTGAGGCGCACATTCTTGTGCAACAGCCAACTATCGGCTACATCAGCGCCGTCTCTGGGTTGCATAACAACCTAATTTATGAATAAACTTTTAATTGAATATAGGCACTAAGTTATACAGCGGGGCCTATGGATGTACCGAAGGAGCTATCGCACTGAATATTTGGCTGGATAGGACACCACAACAATATGTACTGATGCCTAACAGGACGGTTATCGAGTTCATCCCTGAACATCTATGGTACGATTGTTTTCAACTAATTGAATTTTCGCGCAGAAAATTTATTTAAATTTAAAATCACTGAATAAACATAGTTAGGCTATGTCTGTCAGTCAGTTGAGCTATGTCTGTCAGTCAGTTAGGCTGTGAGCTAGGTTCCCTGATAATCTTATAATCTGAAAGACTGGCCATGTAGCAACGGATTGGAGAAATTTTAATAACTTGTAAAATGTGGAAAATATTCATAAACATATTTTCCCCATGAGGTGTGATTTTTTCCCCAACAAATGCAAAAGTGATCTTACTATCGGATACCAGGAGGTTGAAGTATTTTTCTTATCTGTCGCATTTAGTACTGAGGAAAATCCGGATACGCTGTTCGTGGATAGGGTCGAGGTTGGCAAACGGTACTGAGGTCGTTTTGACAAAACAACTCTGGGTTTTACCGGTACCGTTTGGGGGACGTGGTTGAGTAGTTGGATTCCATGAGATGTCCTGTAATTACTTTCAAATACAGGTATGTCTTATTTTTTAAATTTTGTTTTTAACAAACAATATTTTCAAACTAATGAATAATGTGTAAGTAACAATAAAACAATACCTGGCCAATGGTTGACTTAATACACACAATCATTGTCGTGGTCGCCACAGTATATAGATAAGACCTCTTGCTTAACTGGTGATGAAAAACTAACACAAGTGGTGTCATCTTTAACATTTCATGGTGTTTATAAAATGAACACCAAGGGGTGTAGTTTTTAACACCAACGCTGTTAGCAGTGTGATTGTGTGTGGGTGTACATGACATAACTAAGACCTTATATAACAACAGGAACAATGGGTCCTCGTTTGGTGGTTATTGTTTTAGAACGTCCTCGGTTACCAAAACATGTAAAACTCAAATGGGAGATGCCAAATTGAAGATGTACAACATCAAAGGGAATAATAGAGGGGAACAATAGGATGTTTCGGTTTTACACCATATGTATGAAGCTACATGCGTGGGTGTTGGTGAGTTTAATGTGAGCATTCAAACCGAGGACTTATAACAAAAGGGACAATACGTCCCCGGTTGCTATCACCATACAGAACAATATGTCACCGGTTTTTATCACAATTGAGGGGAACAATGGGAGGTCCTCGGTTTTACACCATAACCAAAGCTGTGTGTGTGTGTGTGTGTCAGGGTGGGCTTGAGCCAACCAATGACATTAACATTTGATTGTATGGATGGCAGGGTGGGCAAGTATTGGTCAACTAACGCCCTCAACTGATAATATTTTGTTATCATTCATTAAACTAATAATCTAAAATACCAGAACTGGAGAACTTTTGAACCTACGTAGCGAGAAGATTGATGCGCTTGTGGTCAACAACGCGCCATTCAGGAAAGATTTGGCAGGAATGGACTGGGGAACCCGAGTCTGGTGCAATGGGCATGCGCAGAGGTCCACTGTGTACGAGGATAAAGACAGTGAGGTGCACCCCAATTGGACAATAGCCCTCAACAATGAGCATATTTAAGCCTGTTAATTTAACGACCGTAATACTCATTGATGAGAATATCGTCTGCGCGCGTCGCCTCAGACTCGCGCGTTGGCATTTAGTTTCTTTTTGTTTGCTAGGAAACGTTGTCCAATTACGTAAAATTGCTGCATCGATTGGAATTCTGCCGTGCTGTGTTTTAAACGACTTTTTCCCACAAGGGTATGAATTGTGTTGCCCGATTTGTGAGGCCTCTTAAGCCACCATACTTTGTGTATCGGAAATTTGGTCCCCGTATACATGTATCACGTATTCCAATGGTTGCAAAAAAAAAAAAGCAAAAACCCCCAAAAGGAAAAAAGCGCGTCACCACAATGATTTTGAGGCCGACCTATTACCAGAAACCGGAGACTTTGTTTTGGCCTGCCAAATCCCTTAACCCTATAATATCTCCAGAACACTTTGTCCGATCACACTGATATTTTCTGACTTTTCCTAACTATTATTCTTTTGGACCCCTCATAAAAAATAACGACAATAGTTTGTTCACGATTGCCATGTCAACAGTTTATTTGAAGAGGTCAATTGAATTTTACTTTGGTTAAAAAATACCATTTTTGATACTGTAAGACATTTTAATGTTGGGGTTTGTTGTCCAACTTTGAAACTCTGAACTGGACAATATTGAGTCATGTCTGGGAATCCAATATAGCCACCATGTGTTTCTGGACAGAGCTATTAATGCATGAAGATGAGGTTCAGCTGTGACGTAACAATTGTATACGTATAAAGGGTCATCAACTTTGGTATGGACGGCTGATGGGACAAAACAAAACACAGTTTATATGGGTTTTCCTTCAGCGACGTTGGTTCCAGCAATTTGTGGGTCTACAATTAGCGCCACTGCCTGCCGTAAATCATTGGTGAAGGGCATGTAGAAACAAACATTTGTTAAATATTTGAGAAACTGAATCGCAACTTAAACAATAAAAATACTTTCTTTCAGATGGTGAATATGACATGTTTTACATACTTTTCATTGAGCTGGAGTCAGAGAAGGACATACGCTTATCTGATGAGCAGAAATCACTGGTAATGATTGTACACTGCAAGCTGCAGCCATCTTGCCTTTTCTTCCATTCTTACATTCAAATCCACGTGATCAAATAGAGGGTAGCAAGAAAATAAGCTGGCACCTCTGCATGTATTCCAGAATCAACGTTATGATTATATACAATAAATACTGGGAATAAGACAAAAGATATTTGGCATTGAGGATGCTATTTTATATGGACTGCTGCATGATTGAGATAAAACAGAAGCATTTCATGACTGAGTTATAATTTTTGTTTTGGCAATTTAGTTGTTGTTATACTTTGTTCACATTATTTCATTTTTCAGTTCGATAAGTCTCTACGGCGTAAACAGCATGAGTTCTACGAACACTACCGTCAATTCGGCACCATCTGTGAAGCACGCGTTCTCGTCGTTCCTTGGGGTCCTTCAGGAATTGAAAAGAGTTGATCATAGCGACTTCTACGACCAGTTACAACCAGTTCAAGATGCCCAAGAAGATACAGACAAGGCGCTTCTGGAGTTTATGTTGGAGTGTGTAGTTGACTCCTGGTTGAATAACAATGATTTAATATGTGACATAGTTTTAAGGGTTTGGGCCCTTTTCCAGATTTTTGAGATAAAACTCCCATAAATAGTTATTCTTTTACTTACTAGCATAATTTCACGCATTTTGAACAGAGAGTTCCGCATTAATTTTCATTTTATTGTAAATTTTACGTGCCAACGATTTACAATACAGTATTTCAATAAAGTATACATTTGATATTCAATTTCATAGCATTTTAACGACTCCATTTAAAACGTGTATTAATACATTTTAAAATGTAAGGTATACGAATGGGTTGCCATGGCCAAGCGGTCGAGCGCATCAGGCTTTGGCTGCGACCATGGTACTTGTGTCCTTGGGGCAGACACTTCACTGTACAGTGCTTCTTTACCCAGGGTATAAAATGGGCACCCTGTGGGTAGAGGTTGATATTGTGCTTGAAAAAGTTTACGATGCGCTACGGTAGCTCAGGACTGTATATTCCCAGGGAGCTGAGAAAGTTTAAGGATTGATATTAGCCCAATGACCAGGGATAATAATAATGTAAAATTATTATTATTATTATTATTATTATTATTATTTCGCGTTAGCACAGCATGAAAAGAAAGATCTTGTTTTCCTTTCTGCCGGTTACACCTCGAGTCCTCTCTACGTCCGTAGCCTTAGATCTCAGTGTCTTTCGCAGAATCCTTGCTGTCCCTAAAATTGCCGCCTTCTGTAGGTAATTCTACTCTAACAGATGTTCCTATCTCCTTGAGATGTTCTCCAACGCCTTCAGGATTGTGCCAGTGCTCCCACTTGCCACAGCTTGCGGAGTTCTCTCGCTAAATCCTGATATTTCTGTACCTTCTCCTTCTCCTTTGAAGCTACTCTACTATCACTTAGTTAAATCTGATGATGATGATATTAATCTTCCCTAGAAATATACATCTGATGTGCTGCCAATTCAATTTATACGCTTTTTTTATCTTCGTCATTTTCATTTGTAAGTTCCATCTGTTAATTTGTAATAAAGTACTGGTAAGCATGGGCCAAGTAAGTAAAAGTAAGTATTAAGTAATATGGATGCTTTGCATTTGCTACTGTACAAAGTCAAACAATTGGGGTACCTTTGTACTGCATGTTTATGGATTTTGGTGGATTTGGAATGGTTTCTAGCCATAATGCCTAGGGGGTTAGGATTGTACATCTTGATTCAAAGAAGCAGACTCGTAGATGAAGCAGATTTGCCAACATTGTGTCGCACTTTCACTTTTATTAATATCTATCAATCGCAAAAAATAATAATCGAGCAAATATTAGCAAATAACATGTACAGTGTGAAGTTATATCTGAGTAAACATACACGCCTGCTACTCTCCCTGTATGATACGGTTGGGGCAAGAAACAAATCATATTTTTCCTGCATCTGCACTGTACATACTTATTATGCAATGCTGCACATACGCATACATAATCGTCAGTATTGACAAAGGAGAATACATTATCTGAGAGACAAACCGTGAGATTCAAAATTTAAGATATTAAAGTTTGTTTTAATATGAGTAATTTTAAAACCTAAATTTAAATTTGTTCGACCAATAAAGATATTGCTTGATGATAAATAAATATGTATTAAGAAACTATAGTTCAAGTGAAAGTTTAATTGGTCCTTACTTGTATTTGAATTTATTGAAAAGTTCGTAAAGTTTATGTTCATATTTCGAATTCCCCTTTCTAAAAGAAAAAAAGTTTCTCCGAAACGCATCCTACCCATAACAACACCAGTAAGCGTTAAACACACCTCCAGAGATTGAAACAAACTTTTAAAATCTATTCTCCGAAGTAGCCTATTTTCTGGTGTGTGCACGTATGTGTGGAACATGATACATACATCTCACTGAGTTCTGGTAAAGCCTTTTTGGTAAACTTTACTGTTTACCTGCAAACAAGAATTAAAGGGTCTATGAAGTGTGTTGTTGTCTTAATTTATTTGTTGTTATTTTATTGGTTGATATGAATAAAAACAAATTTAATTTTCTTTTTTGTCTTGAGAGGATATTTTATTTTAATTAAATTTAAAAAAAAATTGCACGACGCGAGGTGGCGCTGTTCGTGACGTACATCTTTTGGGCGCGTGTGGCTACAAGCCAGGCACTTCGTGTCTGACGTCACTGTGTTTGATCTGGTATTGCGCGGCGCCCAGTTGAGAACCCATTTGCAAACATATTATAAACAATATGCACACGTGTGCGTGCTTATGTCGAGTCGCAGTGTTTGCAGTATTTCACTCATAATTGTAAACAGGTAGGTATAAAACATCAGTTTGCAACAAAAAGTGCCTGTTTATTGTTTACAAAATTATGTAATTTTTTGACGAATTGAGAATACGTAAACGGGCCTCATGTGATGAGCCTGCACTTGGTGACGTCATACACGAAGTGCCTGGCTTATAGCCGCACTCCATCTGGGCAGGGAGCCTTACGCTAGGCAGCATGGTCTGGTGCCCAGAGGCGGTACGGGTACCAGTCTAACCATGAGTGCGTCGAGTCGTCACATGTGCTGTACATCGCGGTTTCAACGCGGCTGGTTCGTGGTGTGCGGCGGGAGGGAATATATTCAAAACAAGTCACGGCAGAGTGATTTTGAATAGATTTCGCCGTTGTCGCTTCGCGCAGCTAACCGTAAACGTCCAATCTTATTATTAAAGTATTAAATTAATGTGCTTGTAGTGTTTGGGACTAAAATGCATTTTTACGGCCTGCATGTTTATGTTCTTTTCTGCACTTACCTTGTAGGCTTGTTTGGGTTCTGAACATTTTTTTGCTACGGTGATTTCTAGTGTTTTTCAAATGTTTAGAATTGAACGTGTTTGCAGAGTGGGAGGAGTCGGTGGACCAGTAGGACCATATGTTTTTCCTTTCACATAATAATACTATTAATATTATAATATTGTTGGTATATATTGTTTCAGTAGTTCTTTTGATGTTTTCTGAAGCACCGCCGGTGGCTGTGCCACTGTTTAAAGTGTATGTTCAAATAAATAAATAAATAAAATCACTTCCAACTAGATTTCTAAGCCGAGAGAACAAAGCAAACAAAGGTTTCATTGTTTGCTGGCATGCCCAACCCATTATTGTTAAAATTTGCCACTAGGTAATAAAACAGTCTGAACTGCTGGCAAGATATTAAAGACTTATGTAATAAACATGCAGTAAAACTTGTAGCTTTTCATGGATTGGGTTGGGTCAAATACGCCAACACCCTAAAAGGAGCACACGGGCAGGGTATGGTGCACAGATGTAGTTGATGGTTTAATTTGCTTGGTTGCTTATTTCTTGTCGACTTGTGTGACGTACTTCCTTGCTTCTGCTTGAATTTCTGTTTATCTTCAATTTGTGTGATATAATGGGGCAAGATTCCAATCTTTCAGAGTCCGGGGTATAAATAATACTTGAGACAGTTTACTGGATGAGATTGGAAAAATTTTACAGTGACGAGATGAGCGTAGGATCGTAGGATCATTTGAAGCGGTATGGTGAAGAGGATAAGAGACTGTTGACATTAAACACTTTGTGAAACTTCAGTAGTAAAAGCATGACACAAGTGCACGTAAACACGGCTAGTGCTAAAATCTCTCAGGTATATGTCACAGTTTTTATGTTAATAAGGAGGAATGGGAAGAGCGTGGCGCCCCACAAATAAACGAACGCAGAAAAAAATAAACAAAGGGCAAATATATTCTCCAACAGGCATACATGTACTTGTTTACACTGTTAACATTTCATAGACCCTTTAAGCCAACGTCGTCTTATCTAAAGTTCAAGTGTAAAAGTCCAATGGACTAGCATGAGGGTTTAAGGTTAGAAAGGTGTGTAAAGATTGCAAAGCTAGAAATTATGTTATCTGAACTACATGGCGCAGTCGTGAAAACCTGAAGTTTATTTAGGGTTGTATGTTCAAGACTTCGTCGAAGGCATGGCTGTAACATGGAGATTTCGATGTTGGGTGGGTGATTGTGTCTGGATTCATCAGCATATGCCGTCAACTACTGCTGGGCTAGTGATGCGTCGGGGAGGTTGAAAGTTGCTACAGGTAGGTTTGGGGACCCAGTGTCGCACCCAGCTTTGGAGGTGGTGGGGTTTGGGGATCTGGGAAACAAGGTCACATCCTCCCAAATTTTTATGTAATTATATTTGTTAAAACAAACATCTTATAAAAAAAGTGGGGGCGCTCGCCCTTGGCGTCCCCTATGGACACATTTTTACTAACTTTCACTGTTTTCTTCGGGGGAGATATGTGAGGGACAAATTGATAGTTACCCCCAAAAGTAAACTATAGGGCTGTGGATAGCTCAATTGGTATCCACAGCCAGCGCAAATGTTCGTCTTTGTTCGTTTTGATAAATCAACCAGGGGACCGGCTGAGTAGTAAAAGGGATAGTCTTGGTTCAAACCGTGTTTGTATGTTTTGATACACGATCACACGGCGCTCACAAACGCAACAAGCCTACAATCACGAACCGCTACACGAACTGCCGGTTCACTGGTCACAACTTTACGGCAGTCCGTTGTTGTTTAACGCATCCCACCAAAACATGTGGGCCGTGCTATATTTCAAATTGACGCACGCGTTGCGGCATGGTGCCCCACTCAAAGGCATTTGACAAGCTGAGTCGGCGTTTACATTGTTATTGAGATCATTAGTGAAAGGAGGCACCAGAGGGGAAAAGGGAATTCCACAAAGGGGCGGATGGTTCTGAGGGTGAGTTTTGTAAATCAGATACAAAATGAAGATATTAAGAGAATCTGGGATTCCCGACAGTAGTATACTAAGTTGAGGCAACTCATGCAATGACTAAAAATATTTTAATTTAGGATAGGGATATTTAAGAATTAAAATAAAGAGAGAGTCAAAACCTCATCAAATGATGAGGTTTTTTAAAAAGATGATGTAAACCTCATCAAAATCGATGACGTCATCATGATTTTGATGAGAAAAAAATATGTAAAAAGTGATTTTAAAAAGTGAGAAAATTAAATAACTTTTTCGGGATAATAAAAAATTTGAAAAATATTTATCGAAATGGACATTAAAACTTAATTTTTTTACCCAACAACGCATTGGCCGAATAATTTTCAAAAAAACAAAAAAAATAAGGTTGAAAACTTTCTTATTACAACGGGGTTTAAAAAAGTTTCTAAAACGAAAATCACAGAAAAAAACCATTGTATAATAAAATTTATAACCCAGACCGAATGGTAAAAAAATTTTGGGTTACCGCTACACGGCCCAAAAAAGGAAAAATTGTTTAAAAAAAGACTACATTAACGTTTAAATGGGTTTTTTGGGAGAAACCAATTTAAAAGTTTTAAAACCCCCCCATTAATGGTGGTAGTTATTTACGTCAACATTTAAATTGTTCCGTTGAATCATAGCAAAAAAAAAGATTTAAATTTTTTTTGGGAAAAGCGTAACCCAACCATCATCCCGAGTTGGAAAAGATTTGAACGATTTAAATTTTTAAAGTTTATAAATTTATATAAAATTAAATTAAAAAAACAAACAGCGTGAACGTTTAAAAAACATTTTTTTTCAAAAATGATGGGAAAATTGTTTTTTAAATTTAAACGATATCGAAAATTATATTAGATACGATATTTTACAAATTCAAGAGACTTTAAAAAGATATACGCATGAAGGTAGGGGATGGGTAATGATCGATCGTTGGAATGAACGTTAGAATTGGCAAGTTTCAGCCTCTAAGGGGGGTTCTTATATAAAATTTCCAGGGGATTATATTAAAAAAAAAAAGCTTGCATCAACGAAAAAACAAAGACGACGATTGTTTGCGATGGGCGATTCTTTTTATAATAAAATAAAAAAAAATCGATAAAATTTAAATTTTAAGAAAAATAAAAATTAAATCCAAAAAAAACAGTAAATATTCAATAAAGGGGTTTTAATTTAACAAATCGACGCCCTACACCCTCAATAAAATTTAAAACGAGTAAAAAAACAAACGATATAGCTATAAACGGGTTTTGGGAGTAAAAACGTTTTTTGGGTTTTTATCGGTTAGCGATCAACCGGCGAGATGGCCCGTAAAAAATTTTACTATTTATTTTTTGTAGAAAAATCTCACTACTTTTTGGTTTTAAAGACTGAAAAAATTACTTTTTAAAACTAAACACAAAAATCGTAAACTTTTTTGTTTGAGATGTTTGGGGGTTTTTCCGGACGGGCGCGTCGAAAAAAGACACGAAAAATTAGGAATAAACAGCAGACCGATGACTACCAAATCCCCAAAAAAGGGTATAAAGAAAAAATAAAGTTTAAAATACCAAAAAGAAAAATTCCATTCGTAAATACGCCGACTTTAAAATATTTTTTGGGTCGACGACGAAAATGTACCAATCCCAAATACGCCGTTTGCGGTTATTCGTACGTCGTTGTTTTTTGGGATGGTACAAGAGCCTCCCGTTACGTCGGGGGGAAAGACGCATCTAAACATTTTTATATGAGTTACAAAAAGAAGAAAAAAAAGTTTAAACGGATTTTTAAAAAAATCCAAAAAATTTAAACATGACTGAAGAAGACTGGCGAAATTACGACCGTTGGGGTTGTTGGGATGGAAAAAAATTTTTTTAAAAAACCCCGGCGGGTTTCGGGGGGAAAAAGGTTGAGATCATTGTCACATTCCCGGAAAATATAGAGGCGTTTGGCAAAATTTTTTGTTTTTTAAACCCGTTTAAAGCCAAATAAAACAAAAATTTCCCAGTCATTTTTCATAATTTGCGAGGTTACGACCCCCTCTCTTTTGGGCAGTACGCCGGTCTCATCAAGGGAAAATAAAGGTATTCAAACAATATTAACCGTATTTTTTTCCAAGTTAATCAACTACGATTTATAGACAGCGCTCAATTTTTTACTAGCTTTTTGGGACAAACTCGTACAATCAAACGATTTTTTCAAATTACCGAAAACCCGGGAACCCGACCCTAAAAAATTCAATTTTTTAAAAAAAAAATTTTATCCCGAGTACATGGATTTTTTCCCGAGGTTTCAATGAAACGCAATTTCCCCGTCGATAGAATCGTTTGGCTTTTAAAACTTTAGTAACTTTAAACCCCCCAATACGAGCACGCAAAAAACGTTTAAAAACAAGTTTGGTTGTGAAAATTTGGGATTATCCCCGATTTGTACGTGCGTACCGATTTGTTTGTTGGCGGACGTTTTGAAAACTTTAGAAATGTTTTTTAAAAAAAATTTGGGATTAGATCCGGCCTTTTTTAATAGCCCGGGTCTAAGTTGGGGTTTTGCAAAATATTGGGAAAAAAATTTTAGATTTGTTTACAGATGTCGATATGCATTTGTTTATGAAAAGGCCGCGGAGGAACGTGCATGGTGAGTAAACGATACGTAAAAACAAATAATGAATTTTTAGACGACTACGATAAACGAAACCAACGAGCTATATTATGAACTTTGACGCTACTAATTTATACGGTTAAATTTAAGTAAAACCTTTCCCGGTAATTAAAATGGTTATTCCCGAAAACCCAAATTGAAAAACCTGGAGCGAGGGGTTTAAAACAATAAAGGATACTTTTTAGAGGTTTTAGAATACCCCAAAAGGTTCCCGATTCTCACAACCGTTTCCCCGCGCCAGAGTCGTTTTTAGTCCCAAAAAGAAGGGTTTTCCGTATAAAAAGGGAATTTTTACAAAAAGAAAAACCCCGCCCCAAACGTTCAAATTAGTACCAAATTTGGGTAACAAAAAAACCCGGGTTTCATTATCAAATTTACTTTTTATATACAACCGGTTTTAAACCCAACAAAAATTCAAAATTTTTACAGTTTGATAACCTTTTGGGATAAAATCGAAATTGATTTAAATACAAAATTTAAAGAAAAGATGCAACGGGGTGAATTTAAAAAAGATTTGTACAAACCATGAAAAAGGGTTTTTGGGAAAAAACGATGGAAAATGTAAAAAGCGCGTCAACGTTCATTTGAAGTTTTAAACGATCCAAAATCGGAAAATGAAATTGCAGGTTTCGGGGAAACCATTTTTTTTAAGAGGCTAGGTTTTTCGATAATAATTTGGGTTGGTTTCCCGCCAAAAAAAAATGTCCCCCCGGGACCGCCCAAATTATTATTGGAATGAGTATACGGGATTTATCCAAGGGTTCACATGTACGTTTTTAAATTACAATCATTTTAACCAAAAAATACGGTAACAATTGCGAGTTGATTTACACGGATACGGATAGCTTTTTGGGTTAAATTTAAAAACCCAAAAAAATGTTTTAAAAAGATATAAAAAAAGAAAAAGCTTTTAAAAGTTTTTAGTAATTAAAAAGAGTCATTTTTTTGTTTTTGAAAAAAAAAAAAGTGATCGGTAAATTTAAAGAAGGTCCGAAAACTGTAATTTCTGAAGTTTTTTGTTTCCCCCCCCAAAAATTTATTGATATTTATTTTGGATAAAGCTGAAATAAGAAAATAAGGATTTAAAAAGACAAGTTTTAAAACAAAATATTAATCACGAGCGATAAAAAACAATTTTTTATCATTAGAAAATCACTCACCCCCAAATTTTATTAGCACTTAAACCATAGACTATATACAACTCAATAAATAAAATATCACTATCCCTCAGATACAAAGAGACACTTTTTAAAAGACGGAATACCCCTTCTTTTATTTTCATTACAGCTTTTAATTTTTGGTTTTTTTAACGGACTCTTAACGTTTAACGTTTAGGGGTTCATCGTATCTCTAGGAAAAATTTGTATTTCTTTTTTACAAAACTACTGCGGGGCCCCTTTTAATAATACAAATATGGGTTGATTCGCAGTTTCATCGTTTTAGATATTCTAAAAATTTTCCTCCATATAGGATCGGTCGCTCTACGCCCTTATTTTTTTCAGCTTCACCGGGCGTATAAAACCTAACTAACGGGGTTTAATGGAATTTTTTTCATTTTTTTTACCTGGGAGGCTGGTTTTGCTAAACCCCACCCCAATTTAATCGCGTCTTTTGGTTTCGGGGTTAATCAATCGCGCCGTCTCGTTGTTTAACGCTTTTACGACCCCCGGAATTTTTAACCCCATTCTCTATTTCTCGCTTCAAAAAATTTTGAATACCTTGTGCAATTTTTGACCTTTGATGCGAAAAAAAATTTTTCGCTAAAGTTCTTTTAAAAATCTCTCAACGAACCCTGAGCCTGTGATTACCAGCTTCTCCTCGTTAAATTTTTTCCCATTATCTCACTCATAAAAAGATTAACCCCGTTCAAATTCCCTTTTCCAGGGTGGGCTTTTAATTTTGGGAAACCAACGGCGATCGTTTGAAAATTTTTTTCAAAAGCATCGCTTACCCCCAAACTGTTTTATCAAAATTGGGAGCTTTTATCTGCTGGCCTTCGACCGTTAACGCGTTTTGGCGTAACCCCCCCCACTTTTTTCGGGGGAAGAAACAACAAGTCTGTTTTTTGGTTTTTTGAGCGAGCTTTTGATGAAGTCGGTCTCCGGGAAATATTTAGGGTAGGGTAAATAAATTTTCCAAAGGGGCTTTTTTTTTCCACCTGAACAATTTTTTAAATTTTCTTTCGTTTTTTAGCCCGCTTACTGATTGCTGCTTGACCTTTGTAGTAACCTCTCGGGCCATAATAAGCGTTGGGTAAATTTTGCCCCCCATTTAATATTTATAAAAATTATTCTTAACATTTATTCAGCGGGCATGAGTAATTTGGTAAAAAATTCCTTTTTTCACTAACCCATTTGCGTCGCAACCCCTTAATGTAATCGTCCTGTTATTTTCCGTCTTTATATCCAATTTTCCCTCGGCTGGTTTATTTTTAAAAATTTTTTTACCCAGCATGCTGTAAAAATTACTAAAAAAATCATAACTGAGCTGTGATAAATTGTATCGGCGATCGTTTTTTGTTGGCATTGAAGACATGTTTATAATCGAAAAATAATAAAAAATTTTTATTCCCTTTCCCAAATTCTCTGGGGTGGGTGGGTAGCGAGTTTAACGCCAGCAGGTTTGGGTTCGTTTTTTAAAAGTTTGGGTTTTGGTTGCTTCTAAACAAGAAATAAACTTTGCAATAACCCAAAGCAATATAAAAAAAATTGTAACTCGTTTCATCGCTCATAGTTTCCAAAACCCTTTGCTATGACGGTTAACGCTTTTTGCGGGTTTAGCGAGTTGAGTTTTTTTGTCTATTAAGTTCCAGTTTTTTTCCGGCGAATTTTGTTTGGGTTTTTGAAAATTGGGCGCTGGTTTCGTCACCGTCTTTGGCGTTGGTTCTGGTTGCGCAATCTCCCTTCGGGGCCCGTCGTTTGCTCGTTGGTTTCCCTCGCTTTATTAATTTTTGAAGATAATGTTTCTTCTTCTTTTTTTTTAAATGTTTTTTCCGAATCAGCGAAACATGACGGAAACATACCGTACTTGTATTTTATTTCACACAACGTTGTATTAACATGTTTTTAATGAACGGATCTTTTTTTAAATCTGAAATTAATTTACCTTCATCATCAATTTGAAATTTTGGGGGCCCTACAAATCCCAAAAAGATTTAAACTAAGCTCCAATAGTTTAGCGTATAACGGTTTTAAGGGGCACCTAAAGACTAGTAAAATTTAACCAAGGTTTCGTATTGCGCGGGGTTTAAAACTTTTTTGATCTTCCCGCTCAAAGCCCTTTAAAACCTGGGTTTTTTACCGAAAAACTTTTGAGTCTCCTCCTATTACGACCGATAAAAAACGTTGTTTCAACAATAAGCTATCGTCGTTGATGCTAACCCTTAACAATTTGGGGTTTTATATTTTTTAATACCTTATGTACTTCTTCCATTTATTATACGTATAGAAGAATAATCGATTAAATTTATTAAAAAATAGAAACCAATAATTAGTTTTAGATAACCCATCAACGTTTAAAAAACTCGTTAAGATTTAACATTAGATCTTTTTCTCGTTCCCCAAACCCCTTTATTAAAATACCTTTTCTTTTCAATATCTTTAAACTTGTCCAACCTTTTCTTTTCTTTTTGGGGATTTAAGGTTGGTTAAAATTATATAAAATCATTTACTCGTTCAACGGGTATATTGTAAAAAAAACTTGGGACTGCAGCAATTTATAATAAAAAATTTTTAAAATTAAAAAATTGGAAAAAACCAACCTTTTTGACCAACCCATGAGAATTTTTTTTGATAACCTTTAGAAACCAAAGAAAAACCAAGAGAACCCGGAAAAATTTTAATGGGAAATTCCAAAGGGCCATAAGAAATTTTAACCCCATGAAAATACCCCCAACCCTTGGAAAAACCCTTTTTTTAAACCAACCATTTTTTAAAAAATTTTTAACCCGAAACCAAAACCAAAAATCCCCCAATATTTTTTTCATCCATAAAAAAATTCAACCCTTTTTTAATTTTTATTTTTTTCAAACCCCAACCGGGTAAACAACGTTTTTTTTTTTGAAAGCGTTGCTATAAATTTCCCATAGCCCCATTCAGCGATATGTCGTTTAAACCCTTAACTACGTTATCGTCGTTTAGAACCCCCTATTTTTTTACGCATCATTGTTGAAAATGGTAGGGCATAAAATAACGATATTTTCAAAAAATTTAAAAAATTCATTTTTTAATAAAAAAACAAATTCATTTTTCCACATCCCGTTTGTCCGGAAAATTTAAAGCAGGGGTGGATATTTAATAACATTTTTTTTTTTAATTTAAAAGTTTTTTTTAAAAAATCGACCGATTTTTTAAAAGCGAGTTTCAATTTTTTATTGCGCGTCCATGATAATAAAAATAACCCTGTTTAGTTCACCCCACCCCGCCTTTTTTTAATTTGAATGGTAATTCCTTCGGGCGTTTTGCCCTCTTCCCCCCCTGTAATACATTATCGGTACTCGTTCTTTAAAATTAAAAAAAAAACCGAATTGATTAAAAAATAATTGGGTATTTAACGTTTGATAAATCTAGAGCTTGGGACAACTGTATAGCGTGTTGTTTTTTTCCCAATCACCGAAATATTTTTGAAATTTTTCCCCTTGTTTATATCTTTCATTCCGTGCGCGTAGAGGGATTGGGGGCGCCTTCGATAGTAAATAACTTTTTTTATTTTCGTTATAAAACCTTTTTGCTTTTTTTTCAAGTCGGGTTTTTTTGAATAGAAACAATATTCCTTTTATACTTTTTTGGGGGATTTAAATTTTTTTTCCCCATTGTATCTTTTTTTTTTTGTCTGGTTACGCTCTGTCTCATTTCGCGATCAAAACCCAAAATAACCCCGTTCCCCCCGCTGTATTTATTTCTAATTGTTCTAGCAGTTCTGGCAAAGAACAACCTCAAATTCTAAAAAAAATTCCACCAAGACATATTTTGCATTGTCGGTTTCTTTTTAAACACATTTTCAAATTTTTTAAAAAAGGTTCGTAAGTCAATCGATCTCCTATACCCGACCGATAGTAAAGGGTTTATGATCGGTTAACAATTCAAAATCCAGCGGAATGGGAAAACCCATTTTTTTACGCGTTGCGATAGCTTTGTCCCTCCAACCCTTGCCCGGGAACTTTATCGCCGCGTTATTCTCATTTTTGTTACGTTTTTGTTTCGATTCCTTGATACCCCTAAATTTTGCGCTGATCTTTGGTTTTCGTCTTTTAAAATTGAATACATCCGCATCGTTAAACTAAATTTTTTTATTTCCTTTTTAATGATTATGTGTTTTACGATAGCTCACCGATTTTTGCACCATCGTTCTATTTTCATCGTTGACGCTAACGGTTCAATGTTGAAAGCTAATCGCGTTGTATTCGGAACGATGACGTCCATTCCTAAATTTGGAAAAAAGAAACCCTCAACAATTTTATTTTTTGTTTATGGTACCGGGTTGTTTGTAATGACATTTTTTGGGGCATTCCTTTTACGCCTCGAGGTTTCTTTGTCTTCTGTTTGGATCTAACGCACTCCCCAGTATTACCCCGGGGCATATTTAATGTTTTAAATATAATTTTTTTATAAGCTGCGTAAAAAATTTTTAACAACACTATTTTTTATGTGTTGTTGATTTAAAAAAGGGATTTAGCGATGATGGTTGGAGGCGCTGTCAAAGCGTTAGCCACGGATCGAATTTTTTATTTAGAATTTTTCGGAATGACGCGGGAAAAAGAACGTAAACGACACGATTTTGCGTTGGGAAAATCTTTTAAAATTTGAGACGAATTTTGTAAAAAAAGTTTAAAATATAGATTATTTAAATGGAAAATACAAAAAAAATTGGGCGCGATAAGAACTTTAATAACATTAACGAAGGATGAAAATATTCTCGGGTTTCCAATAAAAAATAAATTTACCCTTTTTGATTTACGAAAAAAAACCCCGGAAGAAAATTTTTTCGTTCCTAGCGAAGATCAAAAAACGTTTAAATCTTTTTCTTTGCTATGATTCAACGGAACAATCATTAAATGTTGACGTAAATAATACCACCATTAATGGGGCGGTTAAATCTAACTTGGTTTCTCTACCTAAAACCTATTAATAGCGTTAATGTAGTCTTTTTAATCAATTTCCTTTTTTCCAGAGCCGTGCGGTAACTCAATATTTCACCATTACGCGAGTGCGTAGTTCCCATAAATTTGATTCATACAATGGTTTTTCTGTGATTTTCGTCTAGAAACTTTTTAACCGCGTTGTAATAAGAACGTTTATCAACCTTATTTTTGTTGTTTCGCACGAAATTATTCGGCCAATGCGTTGTTGATAAAAACTTTCAATTGTTTCAATGTCCATTTCGATAAATATTTCTCAGTCATCTTTATTATACAACTAGATAATAGTTATTTCATTATCTCACTTTTAAAGTCACTTTTACAAAATCTTTTTCTCATCAAAATCATATGTCATCGATTTTGATGAGGTTTCTGATCATCTTTTAAAAACCTCATCATTTTGATGAGGTTTTGACGTCATCTTTTTATTTTAATTTTTAAAAATATCCCATCCCTGAGAATTAAAAATATCTTTTTAGTCATTGCATGAGTTGCCTCAACTTAGTATACTACTCAGACATTGAAGACTTTATCAGAGGCCAACAAACAACGGGTCGCTCATGTATGTTTGGCAAGAAGATGTTCGTTTCATTAAACAGCTCACTACCGACAAAGACAGATATCACAAAATCGGGCATCACAGAAAATACCCTACAGGCAGGTAATAAATACAAAAGAATAAGCACAGCTGAAAGATGAGAACCAGGTGATTGAAAAATGATGAAGCGAAAACAATTTTAAAGTCACTGGATTTAAACCACTATATTAACGAATATGCTAATGTGGAACCAAATTGAGTGATTGATTGTAGTGGTTTCCGTTTCCAGGAGATTATAGGAAATTCCCACTGTGTTTGCGGTTCGTGTGTGGTAGCGGTTCGATTGTAGAGTTCGTGTACTGCCATCGGATCGTGTATCAAAAACATACAAACACCGTTTTGAACCAAGACTACTAAAGTGATCGAAGTAGGGATAATGATCATACACAAAGTGAGAGTAAACTACTCAAATATATTAAGTGTTGAATGTCACATTTTATTCTCGCTTGTAGGTATCCTTGCAGTTTGATAGGGTTGTCCACCATGGTTGCTCTTCATCTCCACACTGCGCTGTTCTGAGACCCTACCTTAGCAACCCTATACTACAGTATACCATGATGCTGGTCATTGACATCGTTACTCGTTTTACTACTCCAAGATGACGACAATTTGGAAATATCCAAGAAAAGAGCAGAGAAATATCTGCAGAAGCTTTAACACGCGATGCGGACACGGAGTACGGAGGCGACGGTTTGGACATCGGCTCGCTCCAAGAGTTCCGTGATAAGCATCCACTCACTAAGTATGACCACTATCGAGATTACTTTCAGAGACTGGCGGATGGTGAGAAGAACGTCTGTGTGGCGGCAAAGGTAGACAGGTTTGGAATTTCGTCTGGCACTACAGGGAAGGGCAAATTGATTCCTATAGTCAATTCGCGAGTCTTTGGAACAGCATTATCAGTTATGATCAGATTACTTTTCAAGTTTAGTCCGGTGCAGAAGATGGCAGTGTTGTATTGTAAACCAGCTGTCAAGTTCACTAAGTCAGGATTACCTATCGCGCCTCTTATGTTTAAGCATGATGGTATCTTTATTGATTTCTTCGCTATTTTGGGAAAAAAT
>CM055827.1:31833122-32144419 GCA_029582265.1 Zoroaster sp. YZ-2022 | reverse complement strand
TTTTTAAAAGCTTGATTGACCAATTTTGATATCAAATAATTATAATAATATTCAAAGATGTAAGAAATCAGTGTTTTGAACTTTGAGTCTCATAGTTCATTCGTTTATTATTCCGATTAAAATATAAAGCATCGACAATATCACTGCAGAATTCTGTAACCTCATTGAGACACATGGTTTGTTCCAATTTGACAAAAAGGCAAATTATCGTTATGTACGCTGTACACACAACCAAACGAGAAATAAATATTATTAATTGATATATATTCCTTGGACAATTATATGCAGAGTTCAAGGTGTCAACATACTTTTAATCCAGGACGAGTAACCATTTCATGTGAATGTTTTAACAACACGGGTAAACTCTTCTACTTACCACTTAACGTTGGAGTAGGTGATGATGTCATTGTGTTTCTTCGTTCACAAATATAGCCATAGTGTGTGTCGCAACCTCCGTCATTCCAGCTGAAGTCATCATCCACCATCTGAAAACACTTATTCCCGTGATTACCATTACTTGACTGAAAGGACTGATACGAAGCCGGTGAGCCATCCATCCATCTATATGTACGTACAGCAGTCAGGCCAATCCAATAAGAAATCACATAGTATAAATGATTTGTAATAAAATTCAACTCGTTCATTGTTTCGATGTACAGAAGGTGACCGCTGTTCTCTTTGCAGTATCGTCTCGCATCGCTGTAACTTCTCTTCTCTCCCCATCCTCCAACCTCATAACAAGAATCTTCAAAATCGTGCAAGCCTGAACAACCTGGATCGTTAAACAAAATAATACTAATAACAAATTGCGGTGGAAGACTTATACTAGTTTGTTTGTGTTTTCCTTCGCTCTTGATCCTTGTAAACAAAGATGTGAAACCACTGGCTACTATTTGCTTGATAAGGAAGTGTCTGCAACCTGTAAGATTTCGCTTCGTGTCATTAAATGTTTAAACGAAGACCAACTACAGAATTTGACTGTTTTCGCTTCTTACAGGTATAAGGACAATTCTGTTCATTTAATTCGCAAAAACTTACTCTCACTAAGCAAATATTCTCTGATTTGGCATATGAATTATCTTCATTGCTGTTACTTTGTTAATTCGTTTCAGACTGAGACAAAAATAATCATGTAAGTTTGGTCTGATCATTATTGCTTTAGTATAAATCTCGACATTGATCATATAATTACAGCCGTCAAGTGTAAAATAATTGTATGGAATCAAGATTTCATGAATAAGGATAATATCACCGTTAAGTATAATCCCCTTTAACTCTTTAAGCCATATCACAATATCTACCAGCGCTTTGCTTTATATAAATACGCCTAACTGAAACAATCCGTCACAATGTTAATTATATTAATAAGTTTTATTAGATATATTAATATTGTATTGAAAAATGGTTTCAGACATTGTTATGCAATGTTATGATATGATCATGTTTGAATATCTTTGCTCGATTATACCCTTTCTCTATTATCTACTGCTGTGTGGCGGATGATATGACATCAGAACGTGGATGTTTCGGCCCCATGTTGCTGTGTTTTGTGTTGTCTTGAGTTCATGGAGTAAAATAGAGATCGTTTTTGCTGTTTTTTTAGCATCAAACTTCACAATTTGTATTTGTATACTACACTTTCCACAGAGTGATTATTTTGTGTACACCCTTGGAAGATATGTGACGTGTTCTCCCGAAATCAGACACTTTTGGGCAGAGCTCGGAACTGAGAAACGGGCAAAAATATGCCTGGGGGTGTTTTTTGTGGAATTTGAGTTTCTTGTAAATTATCAATATTTATAATGTTTATAACATCTTGTGAGAGTTTCAGATTAAAAATTCATTGATAAGTACAAGTTTTTACCGATTTAGTAGGGCATGTCAGTTCAGAAAATGATGAATTTGTTCTAATTTGGTTTCAAAATGAAGCAAAATTTACCAACTTTGCGCAGTATGTTTCGACAGGAAAGCAACCTCCCCCCTGTACAAATTTGGTATCGTCGGAAAGGTCAGGATTCCCGCTTTGTATAGTAATGAATAATTTATTAGGTATTTCCCCAGTAAAACATACTTAAAACATACCAAATGAAACTTGAAACTTTAAAGTCGATTATCTCCGTTTGTAATTTTCGTAAAGACAAACCTAAAAATTACGTAACTCCACTTTGGGGTATCATTGTAAAGCTGAGGATCTCTACTTTCATAATCAATAACTAACTCAATTTTGATAACCTGCCCAAAAGTGTCTGATTTCGGGAGAACACGTCACATAATGGTCAGGAATACAGTCAATAATACAGCAGCTAGCTACTTTAATTAACACATATTATATGGAGAGACGCAATGCACTGGGTGATAGAACGATTCGGGGACCAGATTTAAACTTTTAAGATAATTAATAGCCTCAAGAAACTAATTCCTACTCAATTGAGATTCCACATGGTGTCACCGCAATTAGTCTTACTTAGCCTCAAGAAAGTAAACATTTTCTTCCAAATGTCAACCGAAGACAGAACGAGAGGACACTCTAAGAAGATATAGAAGCAAGGATTATGTAAATCATCAAGTTGCAGAAAGAACATTTTCACCGAATATTCAGAGGATTGGGCCGCTACATTATCCTTTTTACAATTTTTGATTAACAAGATGTCTAAATAAATAACTCATATTAAAGTTCTATAATTCTAGTTATTTATTTTGTCGGGGCGTAACCCATCTTATTGACCACGCCACAGGTTTTTGCAGGAACCGCTGCGCCGTGAAGGTCATTAGAATCCTGGTAAGCACGGCCGAACATGGAAATCATTACTGTTTATTATAGTTATAAGTACATAATTAATTCTTAAACTTTAATTTTTTGCGGTTGTAATTTTATATTAAAAGTCAAGTTTTGAAATACACAATGTTGACCGAAGACCACCATTCTGCTTTGCTTTTTTTAATTACAAAAATGAAGTCGAGAAGAGAAAGAAATTCCTTGATTTTGATGAAGATACAATTTCGGAAAAGCGTGTTTTTAGGACCATGTCTAACGTTAACGTTGTCGCGGATCAGTGAGTTAATAAGTATAGAACCGATAGGGGGCACACTAATGACCTATTTACTTATAATCTGGTTTTTTTTAAATAACATTTATCTACGAGTACAGCATAATCAAATAGGGTAATTGACGACTTCTAGGAATTTTATTTTCTCTGAAAAGGGTCTACATGGTGGAGGTTTGCGCTCTAAGAGTGCTTTTCTCGTTTTTGATGGAATGGTAAATCAGCTGGTAGCATTGCTCCCTTTTCGCTAATAATTATGTATCGCCCATGTTATTGCTATTTTACTGACCATTTTCTTTTTCATAAAAAAACTGCTATTTTTACCTGAGGAGAAGAAAACAAATGATTTAAAGTGACACATTTCTCAAAATAAAAAAATGAGAAACATGGTTTTACGGTAGATATTCCTCAAAATTAATTTATTGTTGTTCCTTTATAAATTCATAATTTGGGCTTCCGACAACTGTTTTATGAAATATCCCACTGTAAAGTATTCTTTTTCCATTCTAAAAGGATAACAAATTTACGATGAAAACACAAACAATTAAATAACGAAAAATACGGTCGATACATCTTTAAGGAGTGGGGCTACATTCAAAAGCCTATAACATGAAAACATCAAGTGTGCATGGCATTTTTTCATATTTCAATAATAGGGATCCCATCGTAATTTATTTAAAAGGCATCAATTGTACCAAAATCACTGTTAAAACATTTTTTTTCAAATTATTTGACTGTTTTCCTTCCGGCGAGAAAAAGGCCAGTATTAATCATTATAAAAAATAAATTGCGAGAAATACAAAACAATTCTGTAAAACAGCATTGTTCAACATAATTCTTCAAATTAATACAATACCAAATTTTGCTGGGAACCAATGTCTACCGTGTTTTTATTAGGTCTTTTAAGTCAAATCATTTAAAAAAATTAAAAATTAAAAATAATAAAAAATTAAAAAATTAAAAAATAATTAAAAAATAAAGAAAACAAACTTGTGCGGTGGCTCTGCCATTAGCGGAAGCACATAAGCGTAATAATGTAGTGGTCGCCTCTGTTTTAAAGGTCTTATGAAATAGGATTGTTAATACTTTGTGCACAACTCTGTATTCATGTATATAACTTTTCTACCTATTTGCCAATTTGTTGGTGTATTGATATCTTTGTTGGCACTTTTTTACGTTGGTTTTTATGCTAATGACACTTTGCCTAATTGGGTTTTGGGCGTTATATGATGGGGTATTGATTTTGTGCTCTTTCAGAACTGCTGTGCTGAACTCCTGATGTGATCTGACAAAACAGCGCCCTCGTGTTTCAAGGATAATCATGAACATTTCGACGTCTAAAATAGATTTCCAATTTTGTTAAAACTGTCCAGAGGCATGGATATTTGCTAAATATCCTAAAATGTGTATCTACATCAAATTACATTTCATTAGCCCTTTAAATACAACAATTGTGAACGATAAGTTTATTACCCATGTTTATCGTGATTCACAGAAGAATCACTGCTCCAAATTGTAGCTACTTGTATGAAAGGGCAAATATATAAATCCCATAAAACCTAAACGCAATTGCCGCCACTGTCAGTATTATTTAAAAACAGCTCGGAGTCGTGTTGACTTCCATCACCCAATGTGTACGTCACGTCCACACTAGTAACCCGTCCGATTCAATAATGACTGTCTTTCAAAGTCAGACAACTTTTTCTAGGGGGAATGTCTGTAATCATGCAGGGGGCACGGAGCTCGGCTGGGGGACACTGCGCATGGTTCACCAGAAAGGTTTGTTCATCCAATGATTCATTGTACACGATATGACTGTTAAACGGTCATCTCTATGCAGTCCACCACGTAGTACCTCACCCGGTTTATACAACCTAGACTATTTAAAAGCTTTACGTCATGTGACATTGGAACTTTTATGGTTGATACTTACCCGTAGATGGTTTTCTTGATTCACAGATGAAACGCCGCACCGAATTGCATGTCCTTGTATAAAAGTACAGATCAGGAAAAGTATAATACCGGAAAACATAAACGCAATAGCCGCCATCGTCAGTATCAATTGTAAACAACTCGGGATCTTGTTGAGATCCATCTAACCAAATGTACGTCACGTTCACGGCAACCAGTCCAATCCAATAATGACTGTCTCTCAAAGACGAGTTAGACGACACATGGTTTGCCAGAAAGGTTTGTTCATCCATTGATTCGATGTACACGAGATGACTGTTATGCTCTATGCAGTCCAGTATGGACTCATTACGTGCCTTAGGTGTGTCTGTGACGAATCTATAACACGAATCACCATGTAGCACCTCACCCGCTTCACAACCTACAAATACAAACAAGAAAGAAGAAGAAATCGATTGAGGCAACCTTAAATAAGTATCGCCCATGTTTTTTGCTATTTTTAAGACAAAGACACAAAAACTTTGAACAGACATTTTCCATTAATAGTTGTTAGAAGCTCGATATAACAATAATTATAAAGTGCCAAAATGATTTATACCTGGATCCACAATAATTCATGTTGGGATAGACCTATAGGCAATTTACTGTAACAATTTTCATGATTCTTTTAGAAACTTGTAACTTTAAAGCAGTTCTTTTCCTTTAAATTTACTCTGTTGAAATAGCATTGTTCAGATGAAAACGATCATAGCCGGTAAGATAGCAAGAGATAGAAATTTAACCGTATAATTATATGGAGTACGGGCCATTCAGAGTTAACAGCTCTGTTATCTGCGACAAAAACTTCCCTTCATATACGGGTAATTGGCCGAAACAATAATTGTGTTTTTAGAGTATTTGCTTCATAGGGTGAAATAGTGGAAATAAATAAAGATTCACATTCATGGGAACGGGGTATAGGGAACTTTTCCACTTTTGGGGATGGGATCATCCTGTGTTCTGGAAATTGTTGTGGCAAATTCCTCGGTAGCACTTTTAAACCGCTATTACCACTATTGGTAAAAGATGATTAGGTGCATAAATACTTCACAGGGATCAATACATACGAATAGAAACCAATCTACGAAAGTTACAGCCTTCAGTACAGAAGAAAATTGGGAATATTGGATGATTATTACGATTTTGTATTTTTATTTTTTGTATTATTTAATCTTGTTATCTTTGCAACAAGTGAAGATTGATTGTGTATTTCTATAATTATATCACCTTAGGCAGAGTGATTTACCAGGATATTTGATACCATCAACAACTTATTTATTTTATTATGTATTTCTTTCTTATTTTACCGAGGGAGACCTTTCAGTGAAATATTTTTTTTCAAAGGTGCCCAGGATAAAACATCACAATACAAATTATCAAAAATACACAAAGACTGGGGAAACAAAATATACATTTGAGAATTGCACTGTAGAATGTTATATAGAGCTACAAATATTATGCCGAATATCCCCACTCCCAGCTGAACCCAGAGGACCCCTTACCGCCCCCTCTAGCGGGGGACAACGACAAACAAACAAACATACAAATAAAAACATAACACCAAGTAGCCTTCACTTTCAGGTGAAAATTGAATGTTTTACACAATTACCAATAGTGTATAGGAGGATGAGGGGGATTGTGTACAGTATGCCAAATGTTATAAGCTGATGTTTGAATTATCCTTCCTCCCATTAAAATCCATGCGGTATGGGTATCATAATGTTCTTGATACGGGAACAACAGTAGGCTACGGCAAAACAGTCCTGGCTGAAAACCCCATGCACATAAATACTAACTTTTGTAAAAACTCAAATTATTCCGGTTTATAGGATTGAGGATGTTGAGGTTAATTATCGGTGCCGTGGACAACAAATTAACACTGCCCATTGAAACGGGCCTTCATGTGGCCACAATTCAGATTTTTACTGAATTTATTTTTGTTTGCCTTCGAGAAAGATCACTAAATGGAAACATCCAATCTACATTTCAATATCGCGTAATCACAAAACAAAGTAAATGAAAATAAGCTCTTCCGAATGGATTGAGTGGACCAGAATCAGTGTGTACATACCGTTGTCAGGTGTTTTACAAGTCAGACTTGACGGTGATGCCAAACACTTACACGTAGTCGTCGTGTCTCCATCACTGTAACAAAATTATTTGATTATTACAAAAATACGGCCAAAGACTTATCTATATTTGAAAGGACAAGAGGGTAATTCTCATTTAGGCTATTTGAAATTGACCAAATTTGCAAATGTTTCTTGAAGAATTTCCATGGCGCCATCCAAAGCTATCAACAATTTATGATGAGAGCTTTCAACCATATTCAGATTTGTGAGCCAGTCATTGCGACAATCATGTAAACCATTCCTCAACATTTTCATTTAGAAAAGAGAGCGGTTATTATTTATACTGCAAACTAGGGTTTTAAAACCGACATCAGTGGTGTACATATTGGGCGAGTTTTATTCGATGAATAAACATCGGGTGGAACTCGAACATGAGTTTCCAAACTTAACCCAAACTACAGTTAATTCCACATGGAAACCAGAGCCGGTGCTGGAGCTACATTACTCATGCATATTGCAAATGTGTGGGAAATACATGGAACACTCACTCTGGTAATACAACGATCATAATCTCATACACGTTTTCTTTCATTTCATTCACATTTATTTCAATGCAGCCCTCGCATTACATTTTATGTACATAATTTATATCAAACTGTGGTAAAATATTAAACAAATTAGATAAATAAATAAATAGCAACACAGAATGCAATGTAATAGATCTAAGACAGTATTATGACAACATTCAGGCTCGGGTATAGCTTTTGTGCTATAACCTATTGAAACACAGTCCTACTCCGTAATACACAGTCCTACTACGTAATTTGCACGGTGTGACAAAACTAGTGGTTATTTCATGAGGCTACTTTTTACCCACTGCCACTCCACTCCGATGCTACATACATTATACCCCTATATGTAGATCTGATCAACGCCATAAGGATAGCGGGTAACATTATCCCAAACAATTACCTGTTCCCGTCTTGTCGGCGCTGTCTTGCCCTGGCTTCACCGCCGATGTTTCCCTCACATGCCACCGAGAGGATATGCACAAATATCACTACCAACAGCACAGAAATGACTACACCAAACAGATGGTTTCCCGAAGTCATGTTTAAGGTGTTATTCACAAATTCATCCGTGAAAAAGCGTACAAGATGTAGGAAATATTAGTCTCAAAATAACAGAATTTGGGAGTGCAGGCGCTTAGACCTGCACTTTTCAGCATGGATAAACATACATGTAGTCAGATTATTTTTGCTGAAGTATCGCTAGTACAGAATCCTTCATACACCTTAGGGCCTACATCATGTGACCACAATACACAATAGACTATATCAATAAAGACTCTTTTGTGTTAAGTACTTTGTGTGCAGAGTTCACTACTCAAACAGTGGTAGTTTCCATTACGAATTTTATTTCCGCCTTTATTATGTATTTATTCCCTAGCCGTTTACCCATAGTGTTTTAATACTAAATATGCCCAAGTTAAAGGTATACCCTTTAATATAATATGACTCTAAATTTCCTCTGAATAAAATTTATTCAGTTCTATAAGCTACAAATCTGGTGTCATTCTGAAAAAAATACAAAAGACTAATTCAAGAAGATGTAGGTTATGGGTCACTTTTATAATTATCGTAATTAGACTAGCCCACGATGTTTGCATCATCGGGAAACAATAATGCAATTGGTTTCTGTTCCAGTGCGCGTCATCTCCAGGGGCATGCCGTTGGGATTCGTCTGCCAAATTGTGGCATAATATTAATTATCATTTGTATAAACTAGGAATTTTTAGTTCAGCGCGAAGCTCCTATCAATTGGACTTTGTTTAAAAACGGTTTGTTTTAAAGATAAATTTAATGTGTTTGAGGCACTTTCGTCTGCGACAGTCCTAGTTGTGTATGGACTCTTTCACACGTGTACGTATACTTGCCAGAAAGAGGAAACACACTGCTTCCCCGAACCGAACCGAACCAAACTGGAATTTAAAAATAAAATTGCTGTTTGCCTTATAATAATTGTCCAATTATCTGAAACAAGAATTTGTTTAAAGCCTTTTGAAAAGCACAACAATACTCATCAATAGACGATCAGAGCATACTGATCGAAACGTCGAGTTGTACCTCCAGTTCTTTTCAGAACTAATTACTACTCAATTGAGATTCCACATGGTGTCACCGCAATTAGTCTTACTTATCATCCTCACCATGCAAAGCTACAAGTTTTACCAATACTCATCAAAAGTGGCCTGCATGGTTCCTGAGTGCTGCCTTTTCTCAGCAATTATGCTAGTAGGCCAGTGAATGTGTTTAGCATATCCAAGGTACGACATAATTATTATTGTAGACATAGGCCTAACTTCTTTCACTGGGTATGGTTTCTTTGAATCAAGATAAACATTAAAAACCAACTTAATTGTTACGTACAGTGTCCTAAACGAGAAAATAATGAAAATGCATTCAAAATAATTACAGCACGGACTGTTCATCTCATGAAGATGAAAAATAAGTTTGGAAATAATTTGTCAAATTTTAATCAAATGAAAGCCTCCCCCTGTGACAAACAAACAAGGAATGTTTAATATCCTATCAAGTTATTTTTAACTAAATTTTTGATCATAAGTTCGTTCAACTATTCTGTGACTACAGCCTAACAATACCTTTCCCCTTTCGATGCATCCATGCGTGAATTTACGGTATTCAACTGTAACACGCACACAAAGTTGACCTTGTGACGATTATCCATTTTCGTAGCTTAGAATGACGCCATATTTAAAAACGGAACATCACCGATAAGTAAACATGCTGCGGCCGCTACGTGTCTTAATAAAATGTGATTTTGAAATGAAAAAGCTGTTTTACTTTATTGGAGAAAATGGAACTATACATTCGGCAGTCAGAAATGTTCATATATTTGTGTGTAATTTCTTATAATTATGTTTGTAGATTGGTGAAATTCGTGCATCGGGTGATAAACAATTGATTTAATTTTGCCCTACACCGACGTGTGTATAGCACTGCATACTCAGTGCTTTCCGAGTGTCTATGAAAAACTTCACAGGCGACTCGGGCGGGATTGGAACCCACGACCTCCTGCTTATGTTATGTTATGTTAGGCACACTGGCCTCGCTTGTTCATTGGGGATGGGGGTGATCTTGCTCACAGACCGCTGTGCGTACATGCCATCCTTTCAGCTGATTATGATTACAGAAAACTGGACAATTTCCTAAATTGTTAGGTGTTTAGAAATATATCATAAAACCATTATGTGTAAGTTATTATTTGTTATCTCGCATGGCCCACGTAGTGGAATACTTTTGTGTATGGCTTCAGAGCATATTTTCTAACTTGAAATTATATAATCTGAAACCGTAATTGCTTTAAAACCTATTGAAAGGCATGCAATAGTTCAATCGATTGACTTCTGAGTGATTCCTCTTTTTAGAGCAAATATTCACACGTATACCAATGATGTGTTCAGCTTTTGTATTCAGCGAATGTATACAAGTTGTTAAAATTACTTGCACGAATGTAATTACTCTCTTTTAATCAGGATTCACATTCAACAAGTAATCGTTCAGCTTATAAATATAGCTCATTACGGTATGTCGTTATCGTGAAATAGTGAACATTCATTCAGATTTGTCGTATGCAGTCTGAAGTCAAATGTTGATAAAAATGAAAATTCATTTTGGAAATAATGTTTTTCAGTACCGTATTTTACTAAAATGATAACAGCTTTCAACGAAGATTTTATATCATCACCTGATTTACACCAAATATTTGTATTTCCTTTGATTTCCAATCATGTCTATGTAGTGGATTTTAAGTTCCACATGTGTTTATTCTATATTCTATATACCGTACTACAACCCTGTGAACCCGTTTCCTTTATGGAAACTAATAACATTCAACTGTAAACAACCAGCACGGTAAGTTTTCCTCGTGACGTCTGTTTACCTTCGTAGCTAAGAATGACGTCATATCTAAAAATAGATAAAAGAGTATACCCTTTTATGTTTAGCTCAATTATTTGAACGGGCATAGCAGATCACAACCATATTTACAATTTGGGTTTTTAGTGTAGCAAAACCTATATACAAACCCAGGGCCTAGATAAAATTTGTAACGTGCACATCTATACATCAGAAAAATAATTACCAATAGGTGGAAATAAGAACATTTTAAAGATTTTAAGAAATGCAATTCCCATCTTGATTACAAGTGTGTTGTTGTTGTCGTATGCTTCATCTCCGAGCGAAGGTTTGCAGGTTGTCAGAACTAAATCAGCCTGGTTATCAAGAGTATTCACACCACGATAAATAACGCACCACTCGAACCTTCTTATATTCCAAATATTTTATTTATAAAATTCTACAACTTCTTTCACTTACATGTCCGTTCGGTTCCGATTAATATTTACAAAACCACCAAATATTCTAATCTAAAAAGTTATTAAACAATATCACTTAAGACAAAGATTACGTGTTGTCACCAAGACAACTTATTAAATAATGTTAGTAAATGTTATTAATTAATGTCACTAAGACATGTTATTAATTAATGTCACTAAGACATGTTATTAATTAATGTCACTAAGACATGTTATTAATTAATGTCACTGAGACATGTTATTAATTAATGTCAGAATGTCACTCAGACACGTTTTAAATAATGTCACTAAGACATAAAAGTTAAATATTGTCACCAAGACAAGTTATTAAAGAATGTCACTCAGACACGTTTTAAATAATGTCACTAAGACATAAAAGTTAAATATTGTCACCAAGACAAGTTATAAAGAATTTTACTCAGGCACGTTTTAAATAATGTCACCAGGACAAGTTATCAAAGAATGTCACTGAGACACGTTTTAAATAATGTCACTAAGACATAAAAGTTAAATATTGTCACCAAGACACATGCCACTGAGAGGATATGTACAAATATCACTACCAACGGCACATAAATGACTGCACCAAATATCAGACGGTTTCCAGAAGTCATGATAACATTTTGATACACAAATTCATCCGTACAAACTCGTGCTAGATATAACAATTGTTAGTCTCAAAAACTACCAACATTGGGAGTGTTTTAAATACGTTGTATACAGTTTTCAATAGTGAAAGTTATTACACATTTTTTTCCCGCCTTTTTACGTATGTTTTCCCGATAGCCGTTTATCCAGTGTTTGAATACTGTACATGCGTAAGTTAAATGATCAGAACTTTGACTCAACTGTTTCTGTTATTTCATTGCCTTCGGTGTGTTTTCCGACCGCATGATGGGTGCATGCGCTTCGTTTCACGGTACACAGAAATTCTCTGCCTTTGTGTACGTCACGAACGTTTCGTTAAAACTTCGAAAATTCGGGGGGTCAATTTTTGATTATTAGATAAACAATTAATAATCCACTCGAAACAAAAAACACATTTAAAATTGTTTTTAATTCACCCAGACGATCAACGTTGACAAATCACAAACGTGACTCTCAATTTCCTGTGAATTACATTGAAGGGACAACATCGTCATAATGAACAGGGCATGGAATCGGAGTGCTAGTTTTCTTGAAAGTCTGCTCTGCTTGTGACAGTGGTGTCCCTTTAATTTAATTCAACTCTGTAAGCTACAGAGTAGTATAAATTGCTCATGAATATGCAAATCTATTAGAATCTAGACACATGTGCAAAAAGGTATCAAAACACCCGGAAATTGGAAATTTAAATATAGAAAAGTAATGTCAACATGGATAAAGAGTTGTACAAAATGTTTCAAGTATAAAAATCCTATTTCATAGGGTCATTTTAAGGTTCAAACATTGTGAATAGTTTTGGATCAACTCCCACATGATCGATTTATGTTTAATGATGAGTTCTGATGATTACACGACTTATCCGTTTTTGAAACTAATGTTGATCAATCAAGTATTTCTGAGGAGACTGTCCAGCCACTTAATGTAAACTTTAATACAATTGTAATTATATATTTCTTTTTTATACACTTTAAAACATCAGTTCATATTAGGCAAATTTAATCTCCCATTGAGGAAAAAGAATTTATGCCATATGACAACTGGTATTAAAAGGGTATTCTTCAGGCTTTATTTGTACAGGGTTGCAACCGTCGTTGGTTGGGTTGAGATTTACATTTACCTCATTAACTAGAACACATGTTTTCATTCATTATTTTATTTTATTTTATTTTACTGCAAGAAAATCACCAAATCGCAATTGTTTTGACCCAAATATGGTGTCTAAAAGCGGGGAGATACTGTGCAACCTGGGTTGCTCCCCATATTCATATTCATTTGTGCCCCCCCTCACTTTCTAAGTAGCGATCGACACAGATTGGCTCATTAGAGCGCATTCGTTGCTCATGGTGTCAGGCTTCGCTGTCCACATAAATGTACAGCTAGTAGGTTAATTATTCTAAGTGTGCTTCCCTTTCCTTGTTTGTGTCCTTGTACAAAGGAAAATGAGGATATGTTTGTTTGTTTGTTTTCCCCCTGTTTAGGCCCTATTTATGGACATACAGGAAACCACAAACGACAACAGAGTCATTATTAACATCATTCCACGGTTTCCAGTGGCAGATCCACAAGAGAGACTGAGGAAAACAGTTGCGCACAATCCTTTCTGGGTCAGAACACTAAACAAAATCATTTAAAGTCCCTACTCTGATTTCCTCATTACGCCACTGCATCTCGGCAACACCCATCGCCAATCTCATTCAGCTTGTTGAGGTGGCTCCTAACGCGTCCGCAGAGGCAGTGCTTATGCTCACAAGCTTTACGTAATGGGTGTATGGATGTCTTTATTAAGTATATAATATCTTACAACTATCCATACAAACATTCAAACTATTGCCTTCCATGAAATATGTTTTATAACACTAGAGGGCGCTCCAAATGTAAACAAGTGTTTTCAAGTATACTAAAGCAATTTGTGTGTGCAATTTGTTTTGGAAGGTGCAGCATAGGTTATGCTGACAAAACGTCTCCTACAAGTATGCTTACTCTCTTTGAATCAGGATATACATGGCAGTGATCGTCGTAAACGAGCAAATGAAGATCAGATAAAATGGTTAGAAAAACCTGTGAGATTTTCAGCTCAATTGGTACACACATTTCTGTGAAAAGATATTTAAATTCTCCCACGGGACAACGTGAAAATATTCATGGATTTTTTATTTTCATTGCTAGCAAATAAAACAGATCTTACAGCACTTCAGACAGAAAGGTTCATAGGAAGGTTTGACATTAAATTCTTTGTACATTTACAAGTGATAAAATTCATGTCTTTTCTTGTTAAACTGCATGACTAATACTAATCATATACTTGTAGGCCTACATCAAGTAAATACAAATTTAAGTAAACCTTAGATTATTCGTTGTTGTTGTTGTTGTTGTTGTTGTTGTTGTCCAAATTTTAAAAACATATAAATAAATAAATATTTCAAAGGGGGAGAATCGTTGACACAAATCCTTAAAGGGAATGCATTGGTAATGTTTGCAAAACTGCTTCTACGATTAATCTTACTCTCTTTGAATCAAGATATACATTAAATTAACAAATTTAGAAAAGATTTCTCAAATTCCAACCACAAATGATTTAACTTTTCTTCGAAGTGACAGCGCCTCCACTGGTAGCATGGGGAGCAACCCCCCCCCCCCCCGGCTTGTGCCCTGGATGTCCCCCGCTCAGGATTTATATGGGCCTGTGAAAAAGTATTCGGCAATCCTGGTTCCCCCAAGTGCTCTCTACTGACCCAACTCTAGTTACACCGCTGAGCCCCTAAGACAAAGTTATTTCTAAGCAATCTCCAAACCATCAACAGCTTTATATCAAGTAAGTTTCACATTTAATTTTACAATTAGCTTCATTTATAATTACCAATCATGTACCTTCACCTTACAAAACTAATCACTTTCAAGTAGTTATTCAGTTTCCAAAAAAGAAAATTTTCATTAACGTTATTTTGATCAACGTTTTGATTAACTTCTGAATAAATAAAATCCATTGTAAAATATTTCAAATGCATGGGCGGATCCAGAAATTTTTTTGGGGGGCTGAGAATCAAAAACAATTATTTTTCAGTACTACAAAAATTACAATGAAATAATCAAAGGGAGAGAAAAACAAAGCACAGTGAGGGAATTGGAGTGCGTTCTCCCCTCCCCTCCCTCTCTCTCTCTCTCTCTCTCTCTCTCTTTCTCTCCCTTTTTTGTAATTTTTTTTAAAATTTATTTATTTATTTATTTTAACGATTTTAGGGGGGCTACAGCCCCCTTAACCCCCCCCCCCCCCCGATCCGCCAATGAAATGCTCTATCCATGACTTAATACAAAACCTTTGTTACAGGCAAATGTTTACATGTTTAGGTACTTGACTTGTAAGTATGAAGCCATCAGGTCTGTCTACACTTTTGTACAAGCCAAACTATTATTTGAATCTATCAGCCGGATCATTACTTCAGTGGAAAAAAATAATGTTTTGTGATTCATGCAATGGGGCAATTGTCCAAATGTGGCCCAACCACATCGGAGGTTTTGAATTTCCAACTATAACGACTGGGAAAGCATTGGGATGCAATTTTAACATGGGTTGTTTATGTGTTGTGAGGCTGTAGTCTCCCTCGTCAGTCAGATTGTTTTTGTGATTCATGCCAGTGCGATTGAACGAGTCGTAAGCGCCACCTCCGGCTCCCGGTGGGGTTGTGAGGCTGTAGGCTCACTGGTCAGTTGCGTTGTTTTTGTGATTCAAGCCGGTGTGATTAAACGAGTCGTAAGCGCCATCTCCCGGTGGGACTGCGAGGCTGTATTCTCCCTCAACAGTCGGATTGTTTTGGTGATTCAAGCCGATGCAATTGACCGATTCGTAAGCGCTATCTCCTGCTCCCGGTGGGGTTGTGAGGCTGTAGGCTCCCTTGTCAGTTGCGTTGTTTTTGTGATTCAAGCCGGTGCGATTGAACGAGTCGTAAGCGCCATCTCCGGCTCTTGATGGGGTTGTGAGGCTGTAGGCTCCCTCGTCAGTCGCGTTGTTTTTGTGATTCAAGCCGGTGCGACCAAACGAGTCGTAAGCGCCATCTCTTGATGGAACTGCGAGGCTGTAGTCTCCCTCAACAGTCGGGTTGATTTGGTTATTCAAGCCGATGCAATTGAACGATTCGCGAGCGTCATCTCCTGGTGGAACTGCGAGGTTGTAGTCTCCCTCAACAGTCGGGTTGTTTTGGTGATTCAAGCCGGTGCGATTGATCGAGTCGTAAGCGCCATCTCCTACTCCCGGTGGGGTTGTGAGGCTGTAGGCTCCCTTCTCAGTTGCGTTGTTTTTGTGATTCAAGCCGGTGCGACTGAACGAGTCATAAGCGCCATCTCCTGCTCCCGGTGGGGTTGTGAGGCTGTAGGCTCCCTCGTCAGTTGCGTTGTTTTTGTGATTCAAGCCGGTGCGATTGAACGAGTCGTAAGCGCCATCTCCGGCTCTTGATGGGGTTGTGAGGCTGTAGGCTCCCTCGTCAGTCGCGTTGTTTTTGTGATTCAAGCCGGTGCGATTGAACGAGTCGTAAGCGCCATCTCCGGCTCTTGATGGGGTTGTGAGGCTGTAGGCTCCCTCGTCAGTCGCGTTGTTTTTGTGATTCAAGCCGGTGCGATTGAACGAGTCGTAAGCGCCATCTCCGGCTCTTGATGGGGTTGTGAGGCTGTAGGCTCCCTCGTCAGTCGCGTTGTTTTTGTGATTCAAGCCGGTGCGATTGAACGAGTCGTAAGCGCCATCTCCGGCTCTTGATGGGGTTGTGAGGCTGTAGGCTCCCTCGTCAGTCGCGTTGTTTTTGTGATTCAAGCCGGTGCGACCAAACGAGTCATGAGCGCCATCTCCTGGTGGAACTGCGAGGCTGTAGTCTCCCTCAACAGGAGGGTTGATTTGGTGATTCAAGCCGATGCAATTGAACGATTCGTAAGCGCCATCTCTGGCTCCTGGTGGAACTGCGAGGCTGTCGTCTCCCTCAACAGTCGGGTTGATTTGGTGATTCAAGCCGATGCAACTGAACGATTCGTAAGCGTCATCTCCTGGTGGAACTGCGAGGTTGTAGTCTCCCTCAACAGTCGGGTTGTTTTTGTGATTCAAGCCGGTACGATTGAATGAGTCGTAAGCGCCATCTCCGGCTCTTGATGGGGTTGTGAGGCTGTAGGCTCCATTGTCAGTCGCGTTGTTTTTGTGATTCAAGCCGGTGCGACTGAACGAGTCGTAAGCGCCATCTCCTGCTCCCGGTGGGGGTGTGAGGCTGTAGGCTCCCTTGTCAGTCGCCTTGTTTTTGTGATTCAAGCCGGTGCGATTGAACGAGTCGTACGCGCCATCTCCGGCTCTTGATGGGGTTGTGAGGCTGTAGGCTCCCTCGTCAGTCGCGTTGTTTTTGCGATTCAAGCCGGTGCGACCAAACGAGTCATAAACGCCATCTCCTGGTGGAACTGCGAGGCTGTAGTCTCCCTCAACAGTCGGGTTGATTTGGTGATTCAAGCCGATGCAATTGAACGATTCGTAAGCGCCATCTCTGGCTCCTGGTGGAACTGCGAGGCTGTCGTCTCCCTCAACAGTCAGGTTGATTTGGTGATTCAAGCCGGTGTGATTGCCATCTCCCGGTGGAACTGCCTCAACATCGTCATGGTTTCCCTGGTGGTACGGACTATGCACACTGAAGTACACACCGGAATTGGCATCTCCCTGGGAAAGCGTCACTAGCTTGCGGTTCTTCTCAGCAAACCCAGTGGGCGGCGGATCCACACTACCCTTCTGATTTGGCGGGACGTTTGGAGCAGTTTGGGGGGTTGGGGCGTCCACTTCTGCATATTCATTGTTCTTGTACCTGTGTGAAGCACAAGCTCTATCGCCCGAATGCGACAATACCACGGTCTCCGGATCAACGTACTCATTTTCACCCTGGTCTTTCGTTAGTTTTGGCGTATGCCAATCATCATTGTCATCGTCATTGTCCCTGGTACTCTTCAGGCCAGCGTATACGTCATTGCCCTGCTGGGGATTGTATGCTGTGTACCTATTGGGTAGGATAGTACCGTAGCTCTCTTCATCATTGTTTGGGAATGGCGTATTTGATGGGGACTCTTCGTTGTTTTTCTTGGTAATCTGCAGGGCTGTGTTCACAGTTGGTTGGTTGGTCTGGTACGGTGCGTATCCTCTGGGTTGGATTTCAGAGTAACTTTCGGCAGTCTAATAAAATGAGAAAGCAAAGAAGATCGGACAATAAGAGTAAGTGTTCTAACAAAATGATCACATATACTACCTGAAACAAAGTTTTCAAGCGGCTTATTTGCATTGCATATTTTTGTATGTGGCCTCTTGTGTTCTATTTTTCTGTAGTTTTCAAAACCCATGCGTGGATTTGTTTAAAATTATTTGTTCATTAATATTTTATTTTATTACTGTTTGTAACTGGTTAACTGGTAGATAGTTAATAAACTGGTTGATAGCTAATTAACCATTATTAATAGCGTACCTCTTCATCTGATGTTGGTTTCTCAAGTGCACCTTCATCCGTGGGATTGTGGACCACATGGGCGTCACTCACAGTCACAGTTGGTAAAATGTCATTGCTGGAAGAGCCATCTTCGTCTGCCCACAATAGAGATAAATTAAAGATGAATTATAAGCACATACAACTGAATCCATTTTGCACTTTGGCCATGACATATTTGTACAGTACTACCCAACAACCAGTACATGTATATCAACTATACAATTTGAGATCGAAACCATGACCTTTTATCAATTAAAATGAAATACTTACCACCAACCATTGTTAAATCAACAACGTGTGTTCTCGGTGTCAACGATTTGTCAGCTCTATTGAAATTGGGAAGCAATAATGAATTGAATTTAACATGATTTAATTTCAACATTTTGTGAGGGTGGGTTCACAAACAATCTTTTGTAGGTTTCACATATTGAAGAATATTCGTTTGTTAAACATTTTTAATGCCCCAAATTTTACAATATTTTAAATCTTACAATCAGCCAAATCATGAACTTGGTCAAAAGCGTCTAACATAAGGGCAATTCAGACTGAGACAATAATTTCCTTCTCAAAGAGTAATACATAACTGACATCCCATGTATAGGCCTAGTCACTGAACATTCCTTGTAAGATTTAATGTGTTAATTAGGGCATCATTATTAGACTTTGTTTTATTCTTAAATAATCGTTCTCCGTTCGTATTCCATGAGAAAACTTACCTATTGGATTTCTTCCAAAATCTATTCCCGCCTTTTCTCCTCCATATAAAGCAAGCAACGAGCGCCACCAATAGAAACATCAAAGTCAGAGTCACTCCAACACCGATTCCTACTGCCGATCCACCATTCTCAGATTCTCCTGTTGAGGTCGTAGATGGCAAACATATGAAATTGCCCTTTTCCGCAGTGACATTGAAATTTATCTGATGCCCAAGGCCACGTGAGCAAGTACAGTTAAATGCAGACGGCCACATCTCATCTGAAGACATTCAATAAAAAGCAGGGAAAGGAAAGTCAGACACTATTTGATGCTCAAGTTGTTGATTGATGTTGAAAAAGGTTCGTCAATTTCTGGAGCGCAAAGGGCCTATAAATTTGTGTCAACGGAAGCTCTGAAATTGTAAAGATTTGGGGGATCCAAAATAAGGTTCAGAGTACAAAATATATATATCCTTAAAGAAAATATTCGCAATTATTATCCCCAACCCCAATAACATTTACGACCAAAAGGAGGGTTTGTTTCCACCCTGGATCTCCCAACCCGGATGACGTGCATATAAATGTCTGTATAAATATGCCTTAAGAAGTTTCATTTACTGAAAATCTTCAATAAAGTAGGGATTTGAACAAGAGTGATGAGTGTATGATTTTGAATTCGAAACAGGTAGGGCCGTCGACAGAAACATTAAAGTTGGTACCACAATCCGAGTCACGCTAGCCATGTTTGAATTAATACCAGGGGCCCGCTAGAGATCTGGGGGAACCTAGGGGCTCTGATGAGGCTCAGAGTGGGGGTTCTGTATATAAAAAATAACATTGAAATAAGAGTAACCGTACATCCAGGCTCGCCTGGATGCGAAAATCCCAAAATGATTGGTCAAGAGATAAACATTTACCTGACATACACAGATGAAGAAGATATATTAAACACACGCACGTTTGTTTAATATGGTGTAAATCGAGGACCTCCTATTGTTCCTCCTTTTTTGTTGGATTCTAACATTTTTAGGCAGCTCCCATTTGATTGGTACACGTTTTGCAACTGAGGACATTTTCAAACAATAAAGGCCAACCGTGGACCCATTGTTCCATTTTGTTAATGTAAGTCCTCAGTTTGCACAATAAACAAACCCAGACGAAGATATAATATGTCAAAACACATCGACAGATACAGACAAATGAATGGATTGACACATGTTTAACGAATGACAGGTTTTTGCTTACCATGTTCGTTGGAAGTAAGCTTGCAGAACCCACAACTGCATTGTGTATATCCATCGCTATGTTAAAAAAAACGATTCAGAACGATTGAGGATTGACATGTTTATAGGAATTTGACGTTGAAGTATCAGTTCATTAGTGATTTGTTTTGGTTAAATGTTCAGTTGTCTTAAAGTTTAGGGTTAATAATCGTGTCAGTTTGATGGTCGCTAATGTGTCGTTGTGATCTTCACCCTTGACGAAATATATTTCCTCCAGACCCGAAGGTTTGGTTTGAGAACAGTCTGCTTCCTTTTCGAAGAAAAGTTGTTGTTTTCTTTCAATTCCGTATATTTGTATGAATTAAAGTGAACCTAAAATTGCAAAAGTTTAATTCTTGTTCAGCGGGGCTGAGCCGCAAAAAATAAATGGTTTCTCACCCACCTCTCTATGCTAACTAGCTTTGTGCCGTCAACTATGAGCAATGCTGAAGTGCCATATTTCTTCAAGCTAGGGGTTGTCTTAAATTTGTATCAGAAATTGTATTTAACGATATGAGTTCCACTTTGAAAACAAACAAAAAATGTAATTTATGGATGTTTTTGTTTACGTGCTTACTTGGTCTTGACACAGCCGCATTCATCAATACCATCACCCGTATCACATGAACGCAGTATGGGAGGCGTGTCGTCTCCATGGATACACAGAGAACCAGACTGGCTCAGCCGCATCAAATCAGTGGGAATCGAAGATGGACACCAGCCAGATTCTAACATGGGCAAACAGTTATATTAAATTCATGTATATACTAGTAGTCCTAAATAAGCAATCAGCTTGATTGGTTCTCGTCGCATCAGTGCAACAAGGTCGTATCTAAAACAAAAATGTAACAAGGTCGTATGTGCAACAGTGCATACATTTGCATACATTAAAACAAGTTAGTGCAACAACGTCGTATCTTCTTCCATAGGTTTTGCGTGTTCATCCTGGAACTTTGTAAAAAGATACGACCTTGTTCCACTGAGCAAAATCCATGTCTGCAACAAGGTCGTAACTATGATACGACCTTGTTGCACTGAGCAAAATCCATGTCTGCAACAAGGTCGTAACTATGATACGACCTTGTTGCACTGAGCAAAATCCATGTCTGCAACAAGGTCGTAACTATGATACGACCTTGTTGCACTGACGAGACATTCTGTCCACTCATGCTCTCTAGTATACTGGCTGGATAGAATGTTGGTCTATGGTACAAGCTGCTCTGCGGACATTTTAGCACACCACATACAAAATGTACACATTGATAATTGAGGTAAAATATTGGAAATTATCTGATTACAACTTTCTGAATTATTATCCAAAAGCTAACTTGGTGTGAAGTTGGTAAAGGTACCCCAATCATCCTGAAAAAACATGAATAAATATGCACATTTATAAAAGGTTGCCATACGGCAACATTTTGTGTTTTCAATAAACATTGCAAATATTTTTCACACTTTGTTTCATGTATTAGACTCCGCGTATAACTGAAACTTTTACAGGTCGGCTATTTTTAATGTATATCTTGATTAAGACTGAGAAAGTAACCATATTCATAGAATCAGTCGATCTGACAACATTACCCAAACGTTGACAGGTCGACAGCATGTGAACCAGTCTCAATGGTATGGTTGCTTCGCTGGTCTCAGTTTTGTCACTAACTTCATCAATGCGCAGCTGGGAAATATTGGCGATTTGTTGATTTATGGTTGTCCCAGCATAAATGTAAAGAGCACACGAGCGATTAACCATTTTTGTCAATTATAGTCGGTTTTCGAACTTGCCTCTGATTATTTATCCAGTCAGTATTATAAAATAAATAGAGATAAGTGGTTCTACCCTTGATGGCACTCACTGATAGCCGTCTGATGCTACCATCCAACAACAAGTTTTGTCCAAAGAAATACACACTACCTTTATTGAGCGAGATTGTGAGATGTTAGGTGCTCAGTAGACAAAATGTAAATTGCTGAAAATTATTACAGTTCACTAACCACTACAAGCCTTGGTGAACAAGCACTCCAAAGTATACAGATTTTTAAAAGGTAATTAAAAGACTCAGAACGCTGTAACGTAAAATTTTCTTTGTCCAAATTTGATATAAAACATCTTTTCAAAGGTGTAAGGAACCATTAATGGCAGCTTTGAGTCAAAAGTGATTCTTCCGATTTACAAATAAAGCAGCGAACATATTACTGAGGAATTCTGCAACCTCATTGAGACACAATGGTTGTTCCAATTGGGGGAAAATCATTTTTCGTTACGTACGGTGTAAACACAATCAAATGAAGAACACACATTATTGATATATTCCTTGAATATGTTAAATTGGAGTTCATAATGTTTAATCCAAGACGAGTAACCATTCCATGTGAATGCCAGCAACAACTTAACCATCATATGTAAACTCTTCTACTTACCACTTAACATTGGAGTAGGTGACGGCATTGTGTTTCTTCGTTCACAAATATAGCCATATAGTAAGTCGCATTCTTTGTCATACCAATTGAAGTTAAAACCAGTAGCCATCCGAAAACATATTTTCCCGTCATTAATATCATCTGGCCCAATGGACTGATACAAAGCCGGTGAGCCATCCATCCATCTATGTCGTACAGCAGTCAAACCGATCCAATAAGAAACACTATCGGACAATTGAGTCTTAATATAATTCAACTCGTCAATTGTTTCGATGTACAGAAGGTGACCGCCGTTCTCTTCGCAGTATCGTCTGGCATTGATGTGATTTCTCTGCTGTTGAGATCCTTTGACAAGCTCGTAATAAGAATCTTCAAACTCATGCAGATCCAAACAACCTAAATGGTTAAACAAAATAATAATAATAATAATAATAATAATAATAATAATAATAATAATAATAATAATAATAATAATAATAATAATAATAATAATAATAATAATAATAATAACAAATTGCGGTGAAGACTTAAAGTTCTTTCCTTGTTTCTTGATCCTCGTATAAAGAGTATGTGAAACCATTATTAATTACAAATGTGATAAGTCTAAAACTGTGTAGTATAAAAATAGATACGTCCTACCATTTTAGACTCCCCATCTAAGTGTTCATTCTTATTGGCCATCCTTTGCTTAATAAGAAAGTGTCCACAACTGTAAGATTTCGCTTCATGTCATAAAACTGAAACTGTTGAAAGAAGACTTACTAACAGAATTTGACTGTCTTTGGTTCTTACTTGTATGATGACAATATTGATATTTTAATTCGCTATATTGTGAAATATCTTCAAAGTAAGGATTTAATCAATGTTCCGATGAAAACTAAAATGTGCGGAAATAACGAATAATAGGGGCGACACATCTTCAAAGATGTACTGGTATCATCCGTGTTGGGCTAAGACGACCCACAAAATAGAATTTATAACGCGAACGAATTTTGTTAAACGAAAAAACAAACATTATGAAATTCCCATGTCGGAAACTGTAAATAATAGCAAACTTTAAAATGCGCTTGAAATATGATTGACAGCCGCAATGACCAATCACGCTGACCAATCGCGCTGACCAATCACGCTGACCAATCACGCTGACCAATCACGCTGACCAATCACGCTGACCAATCACGCTGACCAATCGTGCTGACCAATCGTGCTGACCAATCGTGCTGACCAATCGTGCTGACCAATCGCGCTGACCAATCACGCTGACCAATCACGCTGACCAATCGTGCTGACCAATCACGCTGACCAATCGTGCTGACCAATCACGCTGACCAATCGTGCTGACCAATCGTGCTGACCAATCACACTGACCAATCGTGCTGACCAATCGTGCTGACCAATCGCGCTGACCAATCGCGCTGACCAATCGCGCTGACCAATCGCGCTGACCAATCGTGCTGACCATTCGTGCTGACCAATCGTGCTGACCAATCGCGCTGACCAATCACGCTGACCAATCGTGCTGACCAATCGTGCTGACCAATCGTGCTGACCAATCGTGCTGACCAATCACGCTGACCAATCGTGCTGACCAATCGTGCTGACCAATCACACTGACCAATCGTGCTGACCAATCGTGCTGACCAATCGCGCTGACCAATCGCGCTGACCAATCGCGCTGACCAATCGCGCTGACCAATCGTGCTGACCAATCGTGCTGACCAATCGCGCTGACCAATCGCGCTGACCAATCGCGCTGACCAATCGTGCTGACCAATCGTGCTGACCAATCGTGCTGACCAATCACGCTGACCAATCACGCTGACCAATCGTGCTGACCAATCACGCTGACCAATCGTGCTGACCAATCGCGCTGACCAATCACGCTGACCAATCGCGCTGACCAATCACGCTGACCAATCGCGCTGACCAATCGCGCTGACCAATCACGCTGACCACGCCCTTGGCCATTACATACGTGTAGTCACGCGCAACCTGATTATTAAAACGTGGGGTCCCGCCTTTTATTAAGTTTTTAATTTACTGATACTAATCCTTGGCGGATGTTTTTGTTCGATGTCTCAAATGAAAGCTTATAACTTCCTTAACCTCAGGAAAATAGCAATTCAATTTAAATCTACTTTTATCGTCAAATCGGTCCAAACATCTTTAATAAGCAGGACATACATTCAAAAGCCTATAACTTGAAACAGCACAAATGTACATGACATCTGTTCATACTCCAACCATAAGGACCCAGTTGTACATTGGTTTAACCGGCACTTTGACCAAAACCACTGTGAAATCATGAATATTTCATTTCAAATTATTTGAATGTTTTCCATTCTATAAAGTCCAGCAAGAAGTTTGGGAAATGTTGATAATAATTGTTATAGTTCATTCTGACTTCTGAAACCAATGTCTAAATGTCACACTATATATATGGGCCTAGATCCTGTGTCCAATTCTTAAAACGACGGACGTTGCAGTGGCGGACGTACATATTCATAATAACCAAGCGGCCGCCTCTGTTTTAAATACACATTTAAATACCAAAAGAAAACTAAAAGAAGAAGAACAGCCTTTTCAAACATTTGAGCCTTAACTTCAATGTGACCTGACAATTACGATGATGAGTCTAGTTAAATTCAAGAAGTGGTAGTGTAGACCTATTTATAAGAATTACCTTCTTGGAGTCAACAGAGACAATTTATTCCAGTTGGATTTGCACCTGTGACCTCCAGATTACAGTTGCACATGAAGGGTGCAAAGAGTGCTACGCACCCCCACCCCCCTCTCCCGCTTAAGTTAAATTTCGAGAAGGTAAATTTTGGGAAAGACATTTCAGATGATACTGGATTACACCGCATTTAACGATTCATATTTTTATAACGACGCATCCCCCACATCCATTCCGCCCCCCCCCCCATCACCCAATCGGAAATTCTACCCACGGGCCTGCAATGCCGCGTATACCCTGTACACAAAAATAATTTATGTATGTAGTTTCTATTGTGGTTTATTTCATGATTAATTTGAAAAACGGCTGTCATAGATTATACATGGATACACACATGCACAATATCAACAGTAGTATTCCTATTTTCATGTAAACATGAAGCTTTATATCGTGTAACTACCATATCGCGGAACCTGCTGCCTATGTAGGATTCTAACTGGCCAATCGTCATCGGGTGGTAGAGAGGTTAAGAGGTCTGCACTCGTAAACAGGAGGTTTTGAGTTCGAATCCCGTCCGAGTCGCCTGTGAAGTTTTTCACACGCACTCGGAAAGCAATGAGTATGCAGTGCTATGCACACGTCGGTGTAGGGCTAATTAAATCAATGGTCTATCATGGTTGATACTTACCCATAGATGTTTTTCGTGATTCACAGATGAAAGATTGCTTCTCATTGCAGCTCCTCGTATACGCAAATTCATCATGATTGAGATCAGTGTAAACGCAATTGCCGCCATTATCAGTAACAACAAACAACTTGGAATCATGTTGAGAGTCATCCAACCAAATGTACGTCACGTTCAAGGCAACCAGTCCAATCCAATAGTCACTGTTTTTCAAAGACGGGTTAGACTTCGCATGGTTTACCAGAAAGGTTTGTTCATCCATTGATTCGATGTACACGAGATGACTGTTATGCTCTATGCAATCATGCACGGACTGAATGAGTGTCTTACGTGTGCTCTGACTGTCTGTGACGAATCTATAACACGAATCACCGTGTAGCACCTCACCCGCTTCACAACCTACAAATACAAACAAGGAAGAAGAAGAAATCGATTGTGGCAACCTTTATCGTATTTGTGAATTTGTAATTTAAAACAAAATCACCTCCGTTTCAATTTTTAATAAAACAGTGAAGAAAAATCCATGTTTACAAATAAATCCTGACATTATGTGTGTACCATTATACTTTACAGAGTGTGTCGAAAATCACTGTAAATATTGAGTGAACATACATATTTATACAGAAATTTTAGGAAGCCTTCAAAAAGCATGGACCACATAATCAGTGTGTACATACCAATGACAGGTGTTTTACAACTCAGACGTGACGACGGTGATGTCCTACACTCACAGGTAGTCGTCGTGTCTTCATCACTGTAAAAAAAAAAGGTTTGATGGTTACATAAATACGGCCAAAGACTCATCCGTATTTGAAGGACGAGAGGGTAATTCTCACTTATTTGGAAGTGACCAAGTGTTTCTTGAAGAATTTCACAGCGCCCTCCAAAGCTATCCAGTCATTTTCATGTTTCAGAGCGGTTATATATCTTCACACATGCAAACTGGGGTTTTAAAACTGACACAAGTGGCGTTCATACTGGGCGAGTTTATTCGGTCCAACAATAAATATTTACATCAATGTTTGGAACATGAGTATCCAAACTTAACCCCAACCACAGTTAATTCCACATGGAAACCAGAGCTGGTGCTGGAGCTATACATTGCTCAATGCATGTTGCAAATTTGTGGGAAATACAAGGAACACTCTCTTTGGTAATACAACGTTCATTCGCATTTATTTCAATGCAGCCCTAGCATTTCATTTTATGTTCATAATTTATATCAAATTGTGGTATAAATTTAACAAATTAGATCAATAAATAAATAAATAACACAGACTGTATTGAGATGAATCTAACACACATGTATAGCACAACATGCTGGCTCGGTTGAAGCAAAAGATTGTGTGCATTAACCTATAGACACAGGCCTACTACGTAATACACCAATTTGCAAGGTGTGACAAACTAGTGGTGATTCCATCAGGGCACTTTTACCCCCTGCCCCTCCCCCAATCCCCTCCCCTCCTTCCCAGAAGCGACGTACCTATACCCCTATAGTATAATATAGAGTTGAGCAACTCCACCACGGTTGTGGGTATTTTATACTCGACTACTTTAACATATCCCAAACTCTTTATACCTGTCCGTGCGTTGTCGGCGCTGCCTGGCCCTGGCTTCACCGCCGATGTTTCCTTCACATGCCACCGAGAGTATATGTACACATATCAGTACCAACGGCACATAAATGACTACACCAAAGTTGAGATGGTTTCCCAAAGTCATGCTTAGGCATGCACTTTTCACAATGGATAAACACAGATTATTTTACCGAAGTGTCGCTAAAATCACATAATTCTTCGTGCACCTTATAAGTCTACATCATGTGGCAACAATACATAGTAGCGTCCATCAGTAGAAATACAGTTTGTTTTAAATGCTTTGTACATAATTTTCAGTAGTGGTAGTTTTCATTTTATTTCCGCCTTTTTAAGCAGTTTTCCCTCATAGTCGTTTAACCGTAGTGTTTGAATACTATACATGCGAAGTTAAAGGTTACCCTGATCCTAAAGGTTGAATAATCAGAAATATGACTCTCAAAATACAAAGTACTGTAGGTTATGGGTCACTTTTCTAATTATCGTAATAATAGACTAGCCCAAGTTGTTTGCATCATCGGGAAACAATAATGTAATTGGTTTCTGTTCCAGTGCGCGTCATCTCCAGGCATGCCGTTAGGATATTTTTCATCCAAATGTGTGCCAGTAGAAGAGGACAATATTGGCCTGTATCTGGTCTTGTATACATTCTTGTTGTTATGGTTTGTCATTATCATGCTGGACTGTTTGTCCATTGTGGATTTCCACTATCAGGGTATCATTGACCTGTTACTGGTCGTGTACCATACACAGGTGCTACACATCTTTTGCCCGTACACATTTCTTGATTGTTATAAAGTATGAATACATTACCAAAAGTCTCTACGGATTTTAACAATAAAACCCACCACATGAGTTTTCAAGATCATTGGTGTAGTAGGCTTCAAATAGTCTCGTTTGATTCATTTGTCAAAATGTTTAGTCACGATAACCTCATGCAGGTCCGTACACACTGGGTATTTTTTTTCTAATCAACGATGTATACGAATTGTGGCTGGGAAATGGATTATGGCCTGATATGGCCATATATGGCCCAGAATGGCTCATTTGAGGTGTTATTTTTTTAAATGCAATCCGCCTAGTAGGTGGGATTCACCTCCCTTGTTGTTTCATGGGAAAAAAGAAAATTAAGGATATGTTTTCCCGTTTAGGGACTATTTATAGCCATTACAGGAAACCACAAATAAATACACGGTATTATGTTTCATTCCACGGTTTCTAGTAGCAGATCCAGAGGCCTCTGCTCAATGTCTTTACAAAAAATGAGAGAGTGAGCATTTCAGAAAACAAAAAACATATTAGGAGAAATAGAACAAACATATTGACCTTTACTTTGGGAATATTCTGACAGATCATTAATCCGACAGCCCACTTTTTTTCCACCAGCTAACTGTTCTAACAACTAATTACATTCTAACAACTAATTACATTCCAATGTTTTAGCTTAGGCCTGTAGAAAAAAAAATTTGGTGGATGATGTTAGAATGATGATAAAGAGAGTTAAATACCAGTTTAGTTGAAAATAGTTGGAATTTCTTTCTTTTAATTGAGTCCGTATTGAACTGCAGCACATGGGATCAGCCCAGGGATTAAAATTCATGACACTTTAGGCGTTAACATGTCCCCCGCTCCCCCACCCATTCACCATTTCACCAAATGTGTAAGCTCCAAATATGTCCCAAAAGGGGCGATGCTTGGGCGCCCCATCAGAGACAGATGTAGTAGTGGGAGTGCGCCCCCACAGGTCCAAACACATTCGCCCATCTAGTAGGTGTAATTCCCCTCTCTTGTTGTTTCATGGAAATTGCGGATATGTTATTTCCCGTTTAGGGCCTATTTGTGGACATTACAGGAAACGAAAAACAAATACACTGTATTATGTTTCATTCCACGGTTTGTTGAATACCGGTTAGTTAAAGAGAGTTGGATTATTTCCTCCTTTTAATCGGGTCCGTATTAAACTGCAGCATGGAGCTACATGTGTAAACATGCCCCATGTACACTAACCATTCACAAGTTCACCTAATCTGTATTAAAGGTGAAATAAAAAATATTCTCATACATCATCAAACATGTTTGGAATACAAAAACAAATTTATTCAGTGTTTTCGAACATTTGACCTCATTTGACCTCATTTACGGAATGTGACATATATGTCACATTGGGTCACACAGGAACCAAATTGTTATGCAATAGGAGCAAATGCACCCACATTGCAGCTCTGTATTCAAATACAAATAACATGTCTTCTGTACTATTTCAATATGGGACTTATCTGGGATAACAACAATGTATTGGTGGGGTCAGGTGGGTGGGGTGGGGGTAGGGATTTGGGGGTTATGACTGATAAATATTTTACGGAAAACTGTAAAAAAAAATAAAAAATTATAGTACCAAAACAGTCATCAATTAATGCAACAGCTAATCAATGCTGCTCTTCAGGTGAAGGGGGTCAGGTGGGGGTGAATGACACAGGAAAAAGCCGGTAAATAACAATAAAAATTAATAAATAAATACTATGTGAAATCTGAATCTGGGGATTTTCTGTACCCTTCATACATGGTATCAATCAGGCATGGTTCTTGTATCTAAATTTGGGGGCTGAACAGTTTTGTCAGTCTTTCACGCCTAACCACCCCCCCCCCCCTAATCACCCCCCACCCCCCCAGTAGAACCATGGCTGGTATCAAGTATACAAATATTGAGCGCCTCAGAGTACAATGGAAAGAATATAACAAGGACAAATTTGCTCTGTTCCATTTCATGAGGCAAAGCCGAGTGAAATGGAACAGTGCAAATTCTTCACATTGTACGAATGAAAGGGTGTTATATTTATATGACAAACTCTAACAGCACAAGTCATACAGTTACATAGGTGTTTCTGGCTTTTACATGATCACAGAATATTACAGTTATATGTGGTATGATTTGAAGCAGTTCCGATCCTCAACGAAACACAGTCTGACATTACACTTCTCACATAGGGTGTTTGTGTTGTTTACTTCACATAGCTTGCAACGACCCCTTTTCACTACTTTCACTGGCCAGTGTGCATAACTGTCCTTGCGTACATCCTCCACCGGACCTTTACGGACTTTTCGTGGACGTGGAGTGACAGCTGAATCAAGGATATCCTCCTGTGATGGTCTTCCTGGCCGTCTGGAACACTTTCTTCCCACCAGTGCCGAGGCAACATGTGCTTGAAAAACACGCCGTTTCATCATTGATTTCTTTGGTAGCTGTAGTTTCTCATAGTCGCGTCGATACAACAACCAAGCATTCACGATGGCAATCATAATGGAATGCCAAAATAAATACATGTACCAACGCCTTGATTTCATGCGGAACCTGTATTTGGCAAGGTAGCTAGCTATCCATCAAGTCGATGCCTCCCATGAACTGGTTGTATTGCTTGATGATGGCAGGTCGATCAACATCTGTGTGCTCTTTCTTCTTTGGATCCCAACGACGAACTTTGTCTACTGGATCTGTGCCCACGTATGTAGACAACAGCGTAACTGCTTTGTTGTCGAGCCATCTAACTGCCACAATGCCACAGTTCCCTTCAACGCAGTGGTCATACGAACCTCTACCCCTTTTCTTTAGCTCTTTCTCCTCTTGCAGCTTGCAGTCAGGCAGACGATTCTTGCGCACAGTGCCAACATAGTGCATTCCCAGTTCCCTGATTTTTATGAGCAGGGGAACACCAGTGAACAGGTTATCTGCAAATATCTTGTAGTTTGCATCATGGGGTAGTGTTTGCACTAGTTTCAGCACAACATCAGCCCCTTGCCCCAGCTCTGTGCGTTTGCCATCTCCCCCTTGGTAAACATCAAAGTCGTTCACCATTCCACTTGACCCAGCTCTGACCCAGATTTTGAAACCCCATGGGTGTGGTTTACTTCTGATATACTGTCTTATGCCGCTTGTCTTGCCTTTATATTGCACCATCATTTCGTCAACTGAGTTGTGCTCCTCTGGCGTTATCTTCAAGCAGTTGTCCTGCAACATGTTCAACCATGGACGAATTTTCTATAGTTTGTCTGCTTTCTTTTCATCCTCTGTTGTTACTAAATTGTCCACAAAGTGGATGATGGTCAACAAGAACTGAAACCTGTTTCGACTCATGACACCACTGACTGGTTCATGGTTTGTTCCGTTTTCCCAGTAAGCGCGGACTCCAGCCATCTGCACCAAACCCATTCGTAGAAACATGCCCATCACCTGTTCCAACTCTTTCTGTGATGTATTGGCAACAGTACCGTTCTTCTGAATGCTGTACTGATTTGTGTGTTCAACAACATGACCAAGCATCTGAGGGGTGATCAAATGATGGAAATATTGGAACGGCGTATCTAACTCCATATTTGGTGGAGGATCGATTGCTGGCCCTGAGAATGTTGTGTCTGGCTTGAGAAACGGTCTCTTTGTCCATTTGTACACTTTCTTTCTTGTTGTGGGTTCAGCAGTTGAAGTTCCTGCTTGGCAAGCAAGGGGTTCCTCGTCTGATGAGCTGAATTGCTCATCGCTGTCTGAAATGACTGCATCTGAATCCACTTCACTATTCATTGGTTCATCTGAATCAGTGTCATCTTCTGAGCCATCATCACTTTGGTTACAATCTAGAATCTGCAACACGTCTTTGGCATGAACTCTAGTCTTTCGCTGAGATTGAGAAGCCATATTCTGAAAACAGAGAACCATAGAGATACATTATAATTTGAATCAGCACCAAAAATAAATCAGACTGTTCTTATTTTTCGTTACGTTTGGCCAATGAATGCTGACATGAACCACAAATGCACAATTTACAAAAATATTACAATTTCTTTCAATTAAATTTATTATCAAAGTATATAAAAAAGTAAATAAGAAATGTCATCACTAAAATTAACCCCAAGCTACATTATAATTCCAGTCATTTAAATGTACTCACGACACCGACTGCTACCCCCCCCCCCCCAAACTTTGAACACATGCCGGATTACTCGGCCATGACAAGTGCGTACATACATGTACATGTATATGGAACAGGCGTGGGATCCCAATGTGACGCCGGTGTAACACAATTTTTTCATCGTTCGACTACATACAAAATTATTTTCTTTTGAAACAATATTGATTTCTACACAATCACTATCATCTACTGATCATTCTGATACAATACATTTATAGGTACTTACCTACAATTGTTGGAAAAAACGATCTAAATTGACGTACTCAGCAACTTGAAAATTTTACATGTACCACCATTTTGGAAAGTCATAAGCTTGCTATAGTATATAAAGCTGCCAACAGAGTCGCTATTTATGTTACAGGGATGTCACAGTGGGGCTTAGTGGGTGTTAGACTTAATTTTTTCCATTTTTATATTTTTAGAGATTTTCAAAAATGTGACATATGTGTCACATGGGGCTCCTCGGGTTAATATTGTTTTTACATGATTAGTTTATATTTCAGATCATCGGTATCCATTTGTGCTACTGCTACAAGGTGTGTCAGAGTCTGTGTAACTTTGTGATCCAATGGCCAGCGTTTGAAGTTTATCCATTCATCAAAGGAGTTAATGTATGATTCAAATTATTTTATATGGACTTATCTGTGGCAGTCTTTACCCTCAAGAGAATTGATTTTTAGGACCTCAAGACATATCTAGGTCTTTCTAGGAATTTCTTTAACATGTTAGAACAAAATTAGTACTGAGGAATTCTTATTATATTTTGACTGGACCCAAACATCCTCACAAAATGTAGTTATTAAGCAATATCTGTTGGTGATCTAGTAAAATGTATATTGCCGACAGTGAATCCCTGGCAGTTGGGCCATATAAACATAGTAAACATAACCCCCAATCTTCATTGCATGGGTGTGTCAGCCTTGGAATACCTTTTGCCAGATCACCCAATTAAAGCACTAGTATAAGGGGCCCCCTTATACTTGTATTGCTTGTTTGCCCCTCCCCTTCCCTAGTTCTTGGATTCTATAGTGCTGCAATGATAGACCAAAGAATTTTAGAAAACAAATGTGTTGGTTCATCACCAGTGGCAGTACATGCCATCACTAAGAACTTGGGGGGAGGGGGAAGGCATTTTATTCCAAAATTACCGATTCCAATGACAACCCCTGAATGTCACCCATTGTGAACTGTCACTAAATCGTACATACATTTGTACAGAGCGTACATTTATTATAAATGCAGATTGTTTCTGTTTTCTTGTCAACAAAGGATCATGGTTGGGTTCATTTACACTGAAGTAATTTCACTTGTTACATGTGTAAGACCATGTACACTCATTTCTAGATTGGTTACAAGTAGGTTAAACATGTCAACAAAGTGGTTTTAATTGATTGTGGGGGAGGGAAGTGTGTAACCACAAAAGTCAAGTCATGAAACCCAACAGACAGTTAAAATAAATATGTATTTCATTGTTTTATTAGCCATTTACAAGCACCCATACAACTCTTTGATTATTTCAGTGTCTAACAATTTATGTACAAAATGGCATCTGATCTTTATGTTGTAAATCTGTAGTATGGACAGACATTTTGCCAATCATGTGTACAACCTTGAAAATGTAAAAATCAATGTAGAATTTGTTTTCAAATTTTATAAATTATTTTGTAATTATTTGCAGATTAGGTGAAAACAAAGACAATTTATAAGCATGTCACAATAAGGAGATGCTTGATTACAGTGTCACTATCATTGTCAATTTATCATTATACTTTTTTTTATAAACTTGACCTGAAAGTGAAGTATATTATAAATAAAGATCACTCTCAGTATAAAAACATGCAGTCCATCAATTAAATAAATTTTTATACAAGACTTTTAATACCAATGTTGGCTTCATTTAAATCTAGAATTGAAAGGTTTTTCCATAAAAAAATGAAAAGGGCAAGCAATTATCAAATTTGATCCAGTGGATATAATTACATTTAATTTTGTTTGAATTGGGAATTATTTACTTTTTGTGGGCAGGGAAGATGGAAAGCACGGATGCAAGCTTTCTTCCAACTTTATCATGTAGTAGTTATAAGCTTGTTTTCTAATGAAAGGCTAATTAGCTGATATCCATACAAGCAACCCCAGCCAATTTTAATCCAGTTACTATACATGTAGTCCCTTCTACGCTAAATAAACTTTGTGACTTTATGCCCATAATAATGCTGAATAGGTTGATCTGGCTGCCTACAACCCTGGCAAACTATTTTCATATGAGTGATTTTTAATGTTGATTTATCATCTAGCATGGTTTTTGAAAAGTATGTGTTGGGCTAGTGTCAATATTTAAAATAAAAAACAGTGTTCCGTTCCAAGTCACACTTGTTAATTTCTAATTTATTGCTTAAATCTCACAACTTTTTCAAGTTCAACAGCCAATATCTCAAGAACTAAATGACATATTAGAAAACAAAAAACACAATTGAATTCCTTACGTTAAAAGCTTGTAATTCTTGTGAAATGACTTATCATAAATGCTTTGCCAATGGTCCAATTAGTGGCACACGAAGTAACGATTTTACAAATTTTTAAAGGTCATATCTCATAGCTTTAATTTGATGTTGTTGACAAATTTGTTATTTTTTCATAATCATGAGGAGGTCATAATGACCTTCAAACCACCTAATCTGACCTTTACTTCCTGTCCAAACAGTAAGTTCAAATTCAACACATTCTAACGCAAAATTGATATGTCTTTTGAATATGAAATTGATAGTTATTATAAAAGATGACAAACCCTTGCACAATATAATATTTACATCATCGTTGATTGAACCGGAAGTGGACTCGAACACCGTGTGTTTGTTCTAACAAACACTTAAGGTCTAGTTATTATTATTATTATTATTATTATTATATATTTGTGTGTAATTTATTTTAATTATGTTTGTAGGTTTGTGAAATTCGTGCGTCGGGTGATAAACAATTAATTTAATTTTGCCCTACACCGACGTGTGTATATATAGCACTGTATACTCAGTGCTTTCCAAGTGTCTGTGAGAAAACTTCATAGGCGACTCGGGCGGGATTCGAACCCACGACCTCCTGCTTATGTTATCTTATGTTAGTGTTAGGCACACTGGCCTCGCTTGTTCATTGGGGATGGGGGTGATCTTGCTCACAGACCGCTGTGCGTACATGCCATCCTTTCAGCTGATTATGATTACAGAAAAACTGGACAATTTCCTAAATTGTTAGGTGTTTAGAAATATATCATAAAACCATTATGTGTAAGTTATTATTTGTTATCTCGCATGGCCCACGTAGTGGAATACTTTTGTGTATGGCCTCAGAGCATATTTTCTAACTTGAAATTATATAATCTGAAACCGTAATTGCTTTAAAACCTATTGAAAGGCATGCAATAGTTCAATCGATTGACTTCTGAGTGATTCCTCTTTTTAGAGCAAATATTCACACGTATACCAATGATGTGTTCAGCTTTTGTATTCAGCGAATGTATACAAGTTGTTAAAACTACTTGCACGAATGCAATTACTCTCTTTTAATCAGGATTCACATTCAACAAGTAATCGTTCAGCTAACTATAACTTATTACGGTATGTCGTTGCCGTGAAATAGTGAACATTCATTCAGATTTGTCGTGTGCAGACTGAAATCAAATGTTGATAAAAATGAAAAATCATTTTGGAAATAATGTTTTTCAGTACCGTAATTTTACTAAAATGATAACAGCAAAGACACGACAACTTTCAACGAAGATTTGATATCATCACCCGATTTACACCAAATATTTGTATTTCCTTTGATTTCCAATCATGTCTATGTAGTGGATTTTAAGTTCCACATGTGTTTATTCTATATTATATATACTACAACCCTATGAACCCGTTTTATTTATGGCGCATGACATTCAACTGTAAACAACCAGCACTGTAAGTTTTCCTCGTGACGTCTGTTTACCTACATAGCTAAGAATGACGTCATATCTAAAAATAGATTAAAAGAGTATACCCTTTTATGTTTAGCTCAATTATTTGAGCGGGCATAGCAGATCACAACCATATTTACATTTTGGGTTTTTAGTATAGCAAAATCTATATACACACACACAGGGCCTAGATAAAATTTGTAACGTGCACATCCATACATCAGGAAAATAATTATCAAAAGGTGGAAATAAAAACATTTTAAAAATTTTAATACTTTGAAGTATACCTTATTGCATATACCATCTAAGTTACCCTCAGTTAAAAAACATAAACTGTAGTTTAAAGTCTATCAATCAATCTATGTATATTCATCACTACTATTTACCGGTTATGCTATGTATATTCTACATTACTCTACATACTGGGCGAGCTACTGTACCTAATACTACTGCGCCAATATATAAATACCATGTGAACTCGAGTGTTAAAATAACACCAGGGTGTTAATTGTTCCATGGTATTCGTGTTGGATAAGTTGCCAAATATAAAAACCACTGGTGTAGTTTTAACACCACAGTTTTTGTAGTGTATGTATTTGTATACATGGTAAAGACAATCCTGTTTATTATTACCAACCTCAATCATACAATGCTTCAAATCATCTTATTATATACATTAATCAAGTTCATATTTTACTATTTTGAAGGAATAGTGTAACATAAAACATTCCCAAACAATTAGTAATAAACCTTAAAGGGAAGATACAACATTTTATGTTAACAAAACGGCTTTTATAGATTATGATTATTTTCCTGAGAAAGTCGTTAATGAGAAACACAATAGTGACTAAATATTTAGATCTTTATAAAGGCAAACACAAACTTTGTTTTTATTGAAATGTTGAATTTTGATATCTTGATAACAAGTGTGTTACATATACATTACAGACTATCGGGATTTATACAATGACAACAAGAAATGCAATTCCCATCTTGATTACAAGTGTGTTACATATACATTACAGACTATCGGGAATTATACAATGACAACAAGAAATGCAATTCCCATCTTGATTACAAGCGTGTTACATATACATTACAGACTATCGGGATTTATACAATGACAACAAGAAATGCAATTCCCATCTTGATTACAAGTGTGTTACATATACATTACAGACTATCGGGAATTATACAATGACAACAAGAAATGCAATTCCCATCTTGATTACAAGTGTGTTACATATACATTACAGACTATCAGGGATTTATACAATGACAACAAGAAATGCAATTCCCATCTTGATTACAAGTGTGTTACATATACATTACAGACTATCGGGAATTATACAATGACAACAAGAAATGCAATTCCCATCTTGATTACAAGTGTGTTACATATACATTACAGACTATCGGGATTTATACAATGACAACAAGAAATGCAATTCCCATCTTGATTACAAGTGTGTTACATATACATTACAGACTATCGGGATTTATACAATGACAACAAGAAATGCAATTCCCATCTTGATTACAAGTGTGTTACATATACATTACAGACTATCGGGATTTATACAATGACAACAAGAAATACAATTCCCATCTTGATTACAAGTGTGTTACATATACATTACAGACTATCGGGATTTATACAATAACAACAAGAAATGCGATCTCCATCTTGATTACAAGTGTGTTACATATACATTACAGACTATCGGGATTTATACAATGACAACAAGAAATACAATTCCCATCTTGATTACAAGTGTGTTACATATACATTACAGACTATCGGGATTTATACAATGACAACAAGAAATGCAATTCCCATCTTGATTACAAGTGTGTTAATATACATTACAGACTATCGGGATTTATACAATAACAACAAGAAATGCGATCTCCATCTTGATTACAAGTGTGTTACATATACATTACAGACTATCGGGATTTATACAATGACAACAAGAAATGCAATTCCCATCTTGATTACAAGTGTGTTACATATACATTACAGACTATCGGGATTTATACAAAGACAACAAGAAATGCAATCCCCATTTTGATTACAAGCGTGTTACATATACATTACAGACTATCGGGATTTATACAATGACAACAAGAAATGCAATTCCCATCTTGATTACAAGTGTGTTACATATACCTTACAGACTATCGGGATTTATACGATGACAACAAAATGCAATTCCCATCTTGATTACAAGTGTGTTACATATACATTACAGACTATCGGGATTTATACAAAGACAACAAGAAATGCAATCCCCATTTTGATTACAAGCGTGTTACATATACATTACAGACTATCGGGATTTATACAATGACAACAAGAAATGCAATTCCCATCTTGATTACAAGTGTGTTACATATACCTTACAGACTATCGGGATTTATACGATGACAACAAGAAATGCAATTCCCATCTTGATTACAAGTGTGTTACATATACATTACAGACTATCGGGATTTATACGATGACAACAAGAAATGCAATTCCCATCTTGATTACAAGTGTGTTACATATACCTTACAGACTATCGGGATTTATACAATGACAACAAGAAATGCAATTCCCATCTTGATTACAAGTGTGTTACATATACCTTACAGACTATCGGGATTTATACGATGACAACAAGAAATGCAATTCCCATCTTGATTACAAGTGTGTTACATATACATTACAGACTATCGGGATTTATACAATGACAACAAGAAATGCAATTCCCATCTTGATTACAAGTGTGTTACATATATATTACAGACTATCGGGATTTATACGATGACAACAAGAAATGCAATTCCCATCTTGATTACAAGTGTGTTACATATATATTACAGACTATCGGGATTTATACGATGACAACAAGAAATGCAATTCCCATCTTGATTACAAGTGTGTTACATATACATTACAGACTATCGGGATTTATACAATGACAACAAGAAATGCAATCCCCATCTTGATTACAAGTGTGTTACATATATATTACAGACTATCGGGATTTATACGATGACAACAAGAAATGCAATTCCCATCTTGATTACAAGTGTGTTACATATACATTACAGACTATCGGGATTTATACGATGACAACAAGAAATGCAATTCCCATCTTGATAACAAGTGTTACATATACATTACAGACTATCAGGTTTATACTATGACAACAAGAAATGCAACTCCCATCTTGATTACAAGTGTGTTACATATACATTACAGACTATCGGGATTTATACAATGACAACAAGAAATGCAATCCCCATCTTGATTACAAGCGTGTTACATATACATTACAGACTATCGGGATTTATACAATGACAACAAGAAATGCAATTCCATCTTTGATTACAAGTGTGTTACATATACATTACAGACTATCAGGATTTATACAATGACAACAAGAAATGCAATTCCATCTTGATTACAAGTGTTACATATACATTACAGACTATCGGGATTTATACAATGACAACAAGAAATGCAATCCCCATCTTGATTACAAGCGTGTTACATATACATTACAGACTATCGGGATTTATACAATGACAACAAGAAATGCAATTCCCATCTTGATTACAAGCGTGTTACATATACATTACAGACTATCGGGATTTATACAATGACAACAAGAAATGCAATCTCCATCTTGATTACAAGTGTGTTACATATACATTACAGACTATCGATTTATACAATGACAACAAGAAATGCAATCTCCATCTTGATTACAAGTGTGTTACATATACATTACAGACTATCGGGATTTATACAATGACAACAAGAAATGCAATCCCCATCTTGATTACAAGCGTGTTACATATACATTACAGACTATCGGGATTTATACAATGACAACAAGAAATGCAATCTCCATCTTGATTACAAGTGTGTTACATATACATTACAGACTATCGGGATTTATACAATGACAACAAGAAATGCAATCCCCATCTTGATTACAAGTGTGTTACATATACATTACAGACTATCGGGATTTATACGATGACAACAAGAAATGCAATTCCCATCTTGATTACAAGTGTGTTACATATACATTACAGACTATCGGGATTTATACAATGACAACAAGAAATGCAATCCCCATCTTGATTACAAGTGTGTTACATATACATTACAGACTATCGGGATTTATACGATGACAACAAGAAATGCAATTCCCATCTTGATTACAAGTGTGTTACATATACATTACAGACTATCGGGATTTATACAATGACAACAAGAAATGCAATCCCCATCTTGATTACAAGTGTGTTACATATACATTACAGACTATCGGGATTTATACGATGACAACAAGAAATGCAATTCCATCTTGATTACAAGTGTGTTACATATACATTACAGACTATCGGGATTTATACAATGACAACAAGAAATGCAATTCCCATCTTGATTACAAGTGTGTTACATATACATTACAGACTATCGGGATTTATACAATGACAACAAGAAATGCAATTCCCATCTTGATTACAAGTGTGTTACATATACATTACAGACTATCGGGATTTATACAATGACAACAAAGAAATTCCCCATCTTGATTACAAGTGTGTTACATATACATTACAGACTATCGGGATTTATACAATGACAACAAGAAATGCAATCCCCATCTTGATTACAAGTGTGTTACATATACATTACAGACTATCGGGATTTATACAATGACAACAAGAAATGCAATCCCCATCTTGATTACAAGTGTGTTACATATACCTTACAGACTATCGGGATTTATACGATGACAACAAGAAATGCAATTCCCATCTTGATTACAAGCGTGTTACATATACATTACAGACTATCGGGATTTATACGATGACAACAAGAAATGCAATCTCCATCTTGATTACAAGTGTGTTACATATACATTACAGACTATCGGGATTTATACAATGACAACAAGAAATACAATTCCCATCTTGATTACAAGTGTGTTACATATACATTACAGACTATCGGGATTTATACAATGACAACAAGAAATGCAATTCCCATCTTGATTACAAGTGTGTTACATATACATTACAGACTATCGGGATTTATACGATGACAACAAGAAATGCAATCTCCATCTTGATTACAAGTGTGTTACATATACATTACAGACTATCGGGATTTATACAATGACAACAAGAAATGCAATCCCCATCTTGATTACAAGTGTGTTACATATACATTACAGACTATCGGGATTTATACAATGACAACAAGAAATACAATTCCCATCTTGATTACAAGTGTGTTACATATACATTACAGACTATCGGGATTTATACAATGACAACAAGAAATACAATTCCCATCTTGATTACAAGTGTGTTACATATACATTACAGACTATCGGGATTTATACAATGACAACAAGAAATGCAATCTCCATCTTGATTACAAGTGTGTTACATATACATTACAGACTATCGGGATTTATACAATGACAACAAGAAATGCAATTCCCATCTTGATTACAAGTGTGTTACATATACATTACAGACTATTGAGATTTATACAATGACAACAAGAAATGCAATTCCCATCTTGATTATAAGTGTGTTAATATACATTACAGACTATCGGGATTTACACAATGACAACAAGAAATGCAATTCCCATCTTGATTACAAGTGTGTTACATATACCTTACAGACTATCGGGATTTATACGATGACAACAAGAAATGCAATTCCCATCTTGATTACAAGTGTGTTACATATACATTACAGACTATCGGGATTTATACAATGACAACAAGAAATGCAATCTCCATCTTGATTACAAGTGTGTTACATATACATTACAGACTATCGGGATTTATACAATGACAACAAGAAATGCAATTCCCATCTTGATTACAAGTGTGTTACATATACATTACAGACTATTGAGATTTATACAATGACAACAAGAAATGCAATTCCCATCTTGATTATAAGTGTGTTAATATACATTACAGACTATCGGGATTTACACAATGACAACAAGAAATGCAATTCCCATCTTGATTACAAGTGTGTTACATATACCTTACAGACTATCGGGATTTATACGATGACAACAAGAAATGCAATTCCCATCTTGATTACAAGTGTGTTACATATACATTACAGACTATCGGGATTTATACGATGACAACAAGAAATGCAATCTCCATCTTGATTACAAGTGTGTTACATATACATTACAGACTATCGGGATTTATACAATGACAACAAGAAATACAATTCCCATCTTGATTACAAGTGTGTTACATATACATTACAGACTATCGGGATTTATACAATGACAACAAGAAATGCTATCCATCTTGATTACAAGTGTGTTACATATACATTACAGACTATCGGGATTTATACGATGACAACAAGAAATGCAATTCCCATCTTGATTACAAGTGTGTTACATATACATTACAGACTATCGGGATTTATACAATGACAACAAGAAATGCAATCTCCATCTTGATTACAAGCGTGTTACATATACATTACAGACTATCGGGATTTATACAATGACAACAAGAAATGCAATTCCCATCTTGATTACAAGTGTGTTACATATACATTACAGACTATCGGGATTTATACAATGACAACGAGAAATACAATTCCCATCTTGATTACAAGTGTGTTACATATACATTACAGACTATCGGGATTTATACAATGACAACAAGAAATGCAATCCCCATCTTGATTACAAGTGTGTTACATATACATTACAGACTATCGGGATTTATACGATGACAACAAGAAATACAATTCCCATCTTGATTACAAGTGTGTTACATATACATTACAGACTATCGGGATTTATACAATGACAACAAGAAATGCAATCTCCATCTTGATTACAAGTGTGTTACATATACATTACAGACTATCGGGATTTATACAATGACAACAAGAAATGCAATCCCCATCTTGATTACAAGTGTGTTACATATACATTACAGACTATCGGGATTTATACAATGACAACAAGAAATACAATTCCCATCTTGATTACAAGTGTGTTACATATACATTACAGACTATCGGGATTTATACAATGACAACAAGAAATGCAATTCCCATCTTGATTACAAGTGTGTTACATATACATTACAGACTATCGGGATTTATACGATGACAACAAGAAATACAATTCCCATCTTGATTACAAGTGTGTTACATATACATTACAGACTATCGGGATTTATACAATGACAACAAGAAATGCAATTCCCATCTTGATTACAAGTGTGTTACATATACATTACAGACTATCGGGATTTATACGATGACAACAAGAAATGCAATCTCCATCTTGATTACAAGCGTGTTACATATACATTACAGACTATCGGGATTTATACAATGACAACAAGAAATGCAATCCCCATCTTGATTACAAGTGTGTTACATATACATTACAGACTATCGGGATTTATACAATGACAACAAGAAATGCAATCCCCATCTTGATTACAAGTGTGTTACATATACATTACAGACTATCGGGATTTATACAATGACAACAAGAAATACAATTCCCATCTTGATTACAAGTGTGTTACATATACATTACAGACTATCGGGATTTATACAATGACAACAAGAAATGCAATTCCCATCTTGATTACAAGTGTGTTACATATACATTACAGACTATCGGGATTTATACAATGACAACAAGAAATGCAATTCCCATCTTGATTACAAGTGTGTTACATTATACATTACAGACTATCGGGATTTATACAATGACAACAAGAAATGCAATTCCCATCTTGATTACAAGTGTGTTACATATACATTACAGACTATCGGGATTTATACAATGACAACAAGAAATGCAATTCCCATCTTGATTACAAGTGTGTTACATTATACATTACAGACTATCGGGATTTATACAATGACAACAAAATGCAATTCCCATCTTGATTACAAGTGTGTTACATATACATTACAGACTATCGGGATTTATACAATGACAACAAGAAATGCAATTCCCATCTTGATTACAAGTGTGTTACATATACATTACAGACTATCGGGATTTATACAATGACAACAAGAAATGCAATTCCCATCTTGATTACAAGTGTGTTACATTATACATTACAGACTATCGGGATTTATACAATGACAACAAGAAATGCAATCCCCATCTTGATTACAAGTGTGTTACATATACCTTACAGACTATCGGGATTTATACAATGACAACAAGAAATGCAATTCCCATCTTGATTACAAGTGTGTTACATATACATTACAGACTATCGGGATTTATACGATGACAACAAGAAATGCAATCCCCATTTTGATTACAAGTGTGTTACATATACATTACAGACTATCGGGATTTATACAATGACAACAAGAAATGCAATCCCCATTTTGATTACAAGTGTGTTACATATACATTACAGACTATCGGGATTTATACAATGACAACAAGAAATGCAATCCCCATTTTGATTACAAGTGTGTTACATATACATTACAGACTATCGGGATTTATACGATGACAACAAGAAATGCAATTCCCATCTTGATTACAAGTGTGTTACATATACCTTACAGACTATCGGGATTTATACAATGACAACAAGAAATGCAATCCCCATCTTGATTACAAGTGTGTTACATATACATTACAGACTATCGGGATTTATACAATGACAACAAGAAATGCAATCCCCATCTTGATTACAAGTGTGTTACATATACATTACAGACTATCGGGATTTATACGATGACAACAAGAAATGCAACTCCCATCTTGATTACAAGTGTGTTACATATACATTACAGACTATCGGGATTTATACAATGACAACAAGAAATGCAATCCCCATCTTGATTACAAGTGTGTTACATATACATCACAGACTATCGGGATTTATACAATGACAACAAGAAATGCAATCCCCATCTTGATTACAAGTGTGTTACATATACATTACAGACTATCGGGATTTATACAATGACAACAAGAAATGCAATTCCCATCTTGATTACAAGTGTGTTACATATACATTACAGACTATCGGGATTTATACGATGACAACAAGAAATGCAACTCCCATCTTGATTACAAGTGTGTTACATATACCTTACAGACTATCGGGATTTATACAATGACAACAAGAAATGCAATCCCCATCTTGATTACAAGTGTGTTACATATACCTTACAGACTATCGGGATTTATACAATGACAACAAGAAATGCAATCCCCATCTTGATTACAAGTGTGTTACATATACATTACAGACTATCGGGATTTATACAATGACAACAAGAAATGCAATCCCCATCTTGATTACAAGTGTGTTACATATACATTACAGACTATCGGGATTTATACAATGACAACAAGAAATGCAATTCCCATCTTGATTACAAGCGTGTTACATATACCTTACAGACTATCGGGATTTATACGATGACAACAAGAAATGCAACTCCCATCTTGATTACAAGTGTGTTACATATACATTACAGACTATCGGGATTTATACAATGACAACAAGAAATGCAATCCCCATCTTGATTACAAGTGTGTTACATATACATTACAGACTATCGGGATTTATACAATGACAACAAGAAATGCAATTCCCATCTTGATTACAAGCGTGTTACATATACCTTACAGACTATCGGGATTTATACAATGACAACAAGAAATGCAATTCCCATCTTGATTACAAGCGTGTTACATATACATTACAGACTATCGGGATTTATACAATGACAACAAGAAATGCAATTCCCATCTTGATTACAAGTGTGTTACATATACATTACAGACTATCGGGATTTATACAATGACAACAAGAAATGCAATCCCCATCTTGATTACAAGTGTGTTACATATACATTACAGACTATCGGGATTTATACAATGACAACAAGAAATGCAATTCCCATCTTGATTACAAGCGTGTTACATATACCTTACAGACTATCGGGATTTATACAATGACAACAAGAAATGCAATTCCCATCTTGATTACAAGCGTGTTACATATACATTACAGACTATCGGGATTTATACAATGACAACAAGAAATGCAATTCCCATCTTGATTACAAGTGTGTTACATATACCTTACAGACTATCGGGATTTATACAATGACAACAAGAAATGCAATTCCCATCTTGATTACAAGTGTATCACGTATACATTACAGACTCCCTATCAGGATTTATAAAATGACAACAACAAGAGATACAAACGCCCATCTTGATTAGAAGTGTGTTATATATACAAACAGACTATCAGTGATAGTGAAGAATTTAAATTATTTAAAAAAAATTGTATTTATTTTTTTCCCTTTTCACTACTAAGATAGGACATGGACATTAAAAGCATTACATTATAATACATGAAAAAGAAAACAAATACATACTGTCAATTTCCTAGCAACTGAAATTACCTTAATTTACCTCATGCTGTAAATGTCAGAAGCTTTAACGTTTGAATCATAGTAAACTCTTTAGATATGTTCCAGTTAAGGATCTCAAGTCACTTCTTCGTTGTCTGCATCAATTATAACTACTGGTATTTGCTATCACCACTAATACAAGAAATAATGGAGTATTGCATAAGATTATGGAGAGTATTGTTATTAGGTGGCTATATTAAACAGTTATTCAACGTCTCAACGGTCAATCAAGGTCTACATCTGAAGTATTTGGTGAGGCATATCTCGGGCGAACCAGGGGCGTGGTGTTGGTGCTGCGTAAACAAATATTTGTTGCCAAACTCTAGAGATGACGAGATGTGGAAATTGAAAAACTCATTTCCAACCCAGTTCAAAACTACGATTTTGAAGAAAAAAATATGTAGAGGTTATCAGTTCGTACTGTCTGTGTAATACTGTCAGTGATGAAAACAAGCTCAGTCTATCAAATGTTTTGTTCCAAAGCAGGCTACGAAGGGCGCCCTCAACACAATTAATTTAACAAAGGAATTTTTTGATTTTTTAAGAGTTTGCTTTGTAGAAGCTCTACCGTTTACTCTACCGTTTGGGTCTTAGATCTTCAATTGGGAAAGACCACAGGAAGATTTTCCATGCTAGCTTCTTTGCTATTATTACCGTTTGAGAATGCGATTGCCTTTCATGAACAAACGACTCGGACTTGATTTAACGTTAACATAACCCTGCTTCGACCCGGAATCGATATCCAACGCAAGTCCTGACCCATCCACAGAAGCATAGTCATATTCATTATTGCTTGAATTTTGTTCAGGTTTGTGTGATGGGGCATTTTTTTGAGGACGCTTGGAAGCCACTTCAAAATCGGAGCAGTTCTCTAACGATCCGCTCTTGAGCTTCTGCTCGGCGTGTGACAGTCGGCTCATGCCTATGTCTGGGTCCTCGTACTTTGGTTCAGCGCTCTCGTCGTCCACATTGTCTGGTTGCTGGCCATCTGTAAATAACAATAACAAAACATATAAACAAATCCACAGACGAGTCATCAACTATTATCTAAATGTATGGAGATTTATTGAAGTTACACACATCCTTTATAATTATTTTGTGTAATTATTTGCTCAGAATCAGAAGAGATGTTGCCTTTAAACAAAACTAAGTAATAGTGAAAATTTCAGTATCTTTTATTTCAAAGAATTAGCCTACCAGCTAATAACAAACAGATTTGAGCACACGCATCACACAACGCAGCTCAGTGCAGCAACAGCCATAGTGAAATGATACTAAATCTGACTAGTAATTATTTTAATATTATAATATTCCAAAAATCAAGTGTGGCATTATAACGCGAATTTATGGATGTTGATAAACCTTCCCCTACCAATCGGATCAACAGTAGCGTATGCATAAACATCTTCTCGAGGGGGATCATGAGCACAGAGACCCTGAAATCTCACGCCGTCACTCTCGGTGTCAACTCGTCCTGCGTTGGTGTCTATGTCTGTGTCGTCGTAGTTTTGTTCAGCGATCTCGTCGTCCACATTGTCTGACTGCTGGCCGTCTGTAAATTAAAAACATAAATATTAAAATACTGATCCACATCGATTAGAAGTCGTGGAACAGACAAGATATCAACTCTTGTCTAAATGAACGAAGTTTTATTGAAGCTACATCGTTTGTTATTATTTTGCGGAATTGGTTGCTTGGAATCAAAAGAGATTTTTCACTCGAACAAAACTATTTAAATCTGAAAATTTCAGTGTATTTTGTTTCAATGAATGTGAGATTGTAAAAGTAGTCTACCAGCTATTAACAAACTGATTTGATCACACGCATCAGAGTGCAGCTTAGCATATCAAACACAGCCATATGTAGCCAATTGATATCGATTAAATCTTACTCATAATTTGTTTGAATTTTATAATATTTCAAGAGTGAATTGTAGAATTATAGTGCGAGTTTCTGGACGTTGATAAACCTTCCCATTGGTCAACCAGTGCCCTTACCGATAGGATCTACAGCGGCGTATGCATACTCATCTTCTCGAGGTGGATCAGGAGCACAGAGACCCTGAAATCTCCCGCCGTCACTCTCAGTGTCAACTCGTCCTGCGTTGGTGTCTATGTCTGTGTCGTCGTAGTTTTGTTCAGCGATCTCGTCGTCCACATTGTCTGACTGCTGGCCGTCTGTAAATTAAAAACATAAATATTAAAATACTGATCCACATCAATTAGAAGTCGTGGAAAAAGACAAGATATCAACTCTTGTCTAAATGAACGAAGTTTTATTGAAGCTACATCGTTTGTTATTATTTTGCGGAATTGGTTGCTTGGAATCAGAAGAGATTTTTCACTCGAACAAAACTATTTAAATCTGAAAATTTCAGTGTATTTTGTTTCAATGAATGTGAGATTGTAAAAGTAGTCTATACCAGCTATTAACAAACTGATTTGATCACACGCATCAGAGTGCAGCTGAGCATATCAAACACAGCCATATGTAGCCAATTGATATCGATTAAATCTTACTAGTAATTTGTTTGAATTTTATAATATTTCTGTATATAACTATGTAATTTGAGATCAAAACCGTGAACTTTTCTCAATTAAAATGAAATACTTACCACCAACTTTTGATGAATCAAGAACGTCAGTTCTCGGTGTCAACAATTTGTCAGCTCTGTTGAAATTGAGAAGCAATAATGAATTGAATTAAACATGATTTAGGTAAAACTTGTAGCTTTGCATGGTGAGGATGATAAGTAAGACTAATTGCGGTGACACCATGTGGAATCTCAATTGAGTAGTAATTAGTTCTGAAAAGAACTGGGGGTACAACTCGACGTTTCGATCAGTATGCTCTGATCGTCCTCAGGAGAATGCCGGACTCTGGAAAATGCTGCTGCTTAAGTAGACTGCTGGAGGATCATCCCATGATTTAATATAAACATTGGTGAGGCTCAGTCCACAAATAATGTTTTGTATTTCGTGGTTTACATAATTATTGAAAAGCGCGTCATAATCCTCTTCCGCTACACAGTTAAACATTTTAATTCCCCAAATGTGTCAATATTTTAAATCTTACAAAACATGAACTTGATCAACCGTAACTAACGTAACGGCACCTCAGACTGAGACGATAATTCCTTTCTCAAATGATTGACATCCCATGTATAGTCAATAAAAATATCTTGACAGATTTAAAGTTTTAAGTTAAGTATTAATATCTTTATAACAATGGCATCTTTATCAGACTTAGTTTTGTTTTAAACTTTCGTTCTCCATGAGCATTCTGTGAGAAAACTTACCCATTTGATTTCTTCCAAAATCTCTTCCCAACTTTTCTCTTCCAAACAAAGCAAGCAACAAGCGCCACCAACAGCAACACCAAGGCCAGCGTCACACCAACACCGATTCCTATTGGTCCACTGTTCCCCGTGCTGGCAACTTTATCGGCTTGCTCAGTCGACGAGTCGAACGTTGGCTGGATAGGAGAATTAGATGGCAGGTTTTCAGACAAACATGTGAAGTTGCCCTGCTGTGCGGTGACACTGAAGTCTGTCTGCTCAAGGCCGCGTGAGCATGTACAGTCAAATGCAGACGGCCATATCTCATCTGAATACATTCAATAAAAGAAGGTTAAGGAAAGTCAAGCACTATTTGATGACCGGTTTTTGTTGATTGATTTTGAAATCATACTCGTCATCAGGATGTTTTGAAGGAGGTTGACTTCGTACACTTTTGGTGTACGTAGGGTTTTGGTGTACGCGTGGAAATGTCTGCATAAACCCGTCTATATAAAAAAGTATATATCAAAAGTAATTGCAGTCACTGAAAATCTTCAACGAAGTCGTGATTTGAACAAGAAACGGCCAGGGGAGTCAACCGAAAAATCAAATTTGGTACGCAGTCTGAGTCACGTGAGTCATGTGGGAATCACCAGGGGCCCACTAGATCCCTGGGGAGCATAGAGAGAAACGCCCCTGAAGGGCCTCAGGGTGGGGGTCCTGTATGACAAAAGTAATATATTGAAATAAGGGTAACCGTACGTCCAGGCTCGCCTGGACGCGAAAATCCCAAAATGAGTGGTCGAGCGATTAACAAATAACCTGACATACACAGACGAAGTGATATACGTCAAAGCACACACGTGTGTTTATAAACTGAGGGCCTCCTGTTGTACTCCTCTGTTGTTCCATTTGCTGTTGGACTTTTAAACCTTTTTAGGCATCTCCCATTTGATTTGTACACGTTTTACAACAAAGGAAATGTCAAACAATAACCACCAACCGAGGATCCATTGTTCCCTTTGTTACAAGTCCTCGGTTTACACCATAAACAAACCCAGATGAAGATATAATGTCGAAACATATCGACAGATACAGACAGACTGATGAACGGATTGACATATACATGTTTAACGAATGCTTACCATTTCCGTTGGTAGTAAGCTTGCAGGACCCACAACTGCATTGTATAACTCCATTACTGTATTGAATACAAAACAGTTCAGAACGATTGAGAAACAGTTAAGATTCTTTATGTTTCCAAGAAACTGGTATATACTCGAAGAATCAATTCAGTGGTGATTTTTTTATATATCCAGTTTAATTAAAAATTAAAGTTTAGGCTTTATAGTCGTTTCAGTTTGTTGGTTGCTGAAGTTTCATTGTGATCTTCCCCTCGAGGAAATTGATTTCCTCTGGGCTCGTAGGCTACAGGTGGTTTCAGAACAGTCTGCTTCATTTCCGACGAGAAATTATTTTAATTTTTTTTTTTTTTTTTTTTTAAGTGGACCAACAATTGTAAATTGGAATTCAGCGGGGCTGAGCAGCATATGTTTTCTCACCCACCACTCCAAGCTAGGGGGCCTCGTGCCGTCAAATATGACCAATGCTGAAGTGCCGATTTTTCTTCAAATTAGAGACGTCTTAAATTTGTATCAGAAATTGTATTTAACGATAAGAGTTCCACTATGAAAACAAAAAAAATGTAATTTATCGATGTTTTTGTTTACGTGCTTACTTGGTCTTGACACAGCCGCATTCATCAATACCATCATCCGTATCACATGAACGCAGAATGGGAGGCGTGTCGTCTCCATGGATACACAGGGAACCAGACTGACCCAGCCGCATCAAATCAATGGGAATTGAAGATGGACACCTGTCATATTCTAACATAGGCAAACAGTTATATTAAATTCATGTAGACCTAACTAAATAGTCAGCTTGATTGGGTTCTGTCCACTGCTTTCTAGTATACTGGCCGGAGAGAGGGTTGGTATGGTTGAAGCTGCTTTGCAGACATTTTAGCACTCCACATACAAATTGAACGCAAACGGAATCCATATAAAATGGCGACTCGTGTGGATTAAGAGAGTATCAATATGGCAGTTGAGTGACTTCAATCAACTAAAAGGGGAAGGTACAACATTGATAATGACCTGATAAAAAATGTATTATCCGAAATCCAACTTGATGTAAAGTTGTTGAAGGTACCAATCATCCTAAATAAATATTCACATTTAAACAAAGTTGCCGGCCCGTGTGTTTTCAGTAAACATTGCGAATGTTTTTCACACTTTCATGAATTAGACTGCGTAGAACTGAAACTGTTTACAGCTTGATTGTTGAATGTATGTATTGATTCAGAGAAAGTAGCCTCTTGATAGCCTCTTGATTTGTATCAGCAAGAAACTGGAAAAGAGGCTCCAAAATGTTCAAAGGACTGCCGCAAGATTAATTTTAAATAAACGCAAGTATGACTCCATCACACATGATCTCATGAATTTACATTGGCTTCCAATTGTTCAAAGAATCCACTTCAAGGTTATCACTCTTATGTTCAAAGCATACTATAAACAAGCTCCTAAGTATATCACAGACATGCTCCACGTTAGACCTCAACGGAGACAACTTAGATCATCTACCTCTGGTTCCCTACATTTTGTTGAGCCCAGAACTCATTTTTCTACTTTTGCTGATAGAGCATTCTCCGTCTATGGCCCCAAAATCTGGAATAAGCTTCCTGCATATATCAGAGATGCCAGTTCAATCAATACCTTCAAAACACTTCTTAAAGCTCACCTGTTTCAGGAGTCTTATTATTTGTTTCAGAAGTCTTATTTTTAAACAATTTTCATTTTGTGCCTCAGCGCCTTAGAGCAAACGTTTGATTTTGGCGCTATACAAATGACTTTTGATTGATTGATTGATTGATTGATTGATATTCATAGAAGCAGTTTGGTCAACATTATCAATGTTGTTCCTTCTTTTTAAGTTCCACTAACTCGACCGAAACGTTGGCAGGTCGACTAGCCTGGTCAAGAAACAAATTGGAACCATCCTCAATGGAATGGCTACGTCGCTGGCCTGCTGTTTTGTCACTGACAATATCAAAGCCCGGCTGGGAAACATTGACGATTTGTTGGTTTATCAACCATGGTCATTCCAGCGTAAATGTACTGAGCACACAAGTGATTAACCATTTTTGTCAACTCTTATAGTCGGTTTTCAAACTTGCCTATGATCCTCTATCCAGTCCATATAGAAGATAAATAGTGGTTTACCCTTGATGATTGTTGTTGGCACTCACTGATATCAACCCAACCCAGCAATATCTTTTCAAAATTATTCCGATTAAAATATTAAGCATCGAAAATATCACTGCAGAATTCTGTAACCTCATTGAGACACATGTTTTGTTCAAATTTTACAAAATAGGAAAATTGTTTTGTACACTGTACACACAACCAAATGAGGAATAAATACTAGTTGATATATTCCTTGAACATTTATATGCGGAGTTCAAGGTATCCATGTATTTTTAATCCAAGACGAGTAACCATTCCATGTGAATGCCAACAACAACTTAACCATCACAGGTAAACTATTCTACTTACCACTTAACGTCGGAGTAGGTGACGTCATTGTGTTTCTTCGTTCACAAATATAGCCATAGTCTGTGCTACAACCTCCATCATTCCAATTGAAGTCATCAGGTCTCATCCGAAAACACTCATTCCCGTTATTACCATTACTTGATTCAAAGGACTGATACGAAGCCATTGAACCATCCATCCATCTATATGTACGTACAACAGTCAGACCGATCCAATAATAAACATTACTGGACAAATGAGTATTAATGTCATTCAACTCCTCCATTGTTTCGATATACAGAAGGTGACCATTATAATCTTCGCAGTATTGTCTGGCATCGCTGTGACTTTTCTCCTGCTCAACGATCTCGTAACATGAATCTCCAAACTCATGATCCGAACAACCTGCATGGTTAAACAAATAATAGTAGCACACTGCGGTTGAAAACTTACAGTTTGTTGTTGTCTTTTCCTTCTTTCTTGATTCTCGTAAAAAAAGAGTGTAAGAATCCATTATTACAAATGTGATGAGTCTAAATTAATGTGTAGTGTAAAAAAAAATACGTCCTACCATTTTAGACTCCCCATCTAAATGTTCATTCTTATTGGCCATCCTTTGCTTAATAAGGAAGTGTCCACAACCTGTAAGATTTCGCTTCATGTCATAAAACTGTTGAACGAAGACTTACTAACAGAATTGAATGTTTTCGCCTATTACAGTTATAATGATAATTATATTCATTTAATTCACCAAAAAATTACCCTCAGCAAATATTCGCTCATATGGCCTATGAATTATCTTCATTGCTGTAATATTTTGAAAAATGTTGTTTATCGGCCTAAGGCAAAATAAAATAATTATGTAAGTTTTATAGTCTAAGGGTGATCGCTTTAGTTTTAAAGTTTTATATCGACATCGAGCATCTAATAACAGCCGCCAAATAATTGTAAAATAATTGTAGGGAATCAGGATTTCTATAAAATCCCCTTTAAGTATAATATTTTCCTTTAACTCTTTAATCCATGTCACAACCATTGCCGTCGCTTTGCTTTATATAAATACGCCTAGCTCAAATAGTCCTTCACCAGGCTAATTATATTATTAAATCAATTGTTTATTTCCCGACGCAAGAATTTCACCAAAGTAATCCACAAATAATGGGTTAATATGACCAGGTTATGAGATTTATGATTATAAACATGATTGCATCATGAGGTAGGAGCTATTAGCTTTCCATTGATACCATCCTTGCATTCATGCGATCACACATCACTGAGCACCATTGTCTTGAAAATGGAACATCAAATTCCAAAATGTGCAGGTTGGTGAATAATGGGCCCAATGGGCTAACATCCAGAGGAATTGGGCTCATATCCAAACAGAGACAAGATACGTAGGTTACGGGACACACATTTAAATGATTGAAAGAAAACATATCTTATTCATGATAATGATTTTATTTGATAAGATCATTAACCCTTTAGGCACCAACATCTTCCACATGTCCACCTCCTCTCTCCACACAAAGTCCACAGCGACGATGCATGTCTTGCACAGCTCTTCTCACCATAGCTGGGTCATTGCGCAGAATGTTGACTTCGTGGGTGATACGATCCTGTAACTCATCAATATCTCGAGGACATGTGGAAGGTGTTGGTGCCTAAGGTTAATGATCTTATCAAATAAAATCATTATCATGAATAAGATATGTTTTCTTTCAATCATTTAAATGTGTGTCCTGTAACCTACGTATCTTGTCTCTGTTTGGATATGAGCCCAATTCCTCTGGATGTTTGCCCATTGGGCCCATTATTCACCAACCTGCACATTTTGGAATTTGATGTTCCATTTTCAAGACAATGGTGCTCAGTGATGTGTGATCGCATGAATGCAAGGATGGTATCAATGGAAAGCTAATAGCTCCTACCTCATGATGCAATCATGTTTATAATCATAAATCTCATAACCTGGTCATATTAACCCATTATTTGTGGATTACCTTTTTTTTGAGTCGCCCTGTATATCGCAGAAACCGCTGCTATATGGGATTCTAGCCGGCCAATTGTTATCGGGCAAGCTCGGTGGTCGAGAGGTTAAGACGTCTGCTCTAGTAAGCAGGAGGTCGTGGGTTCGAATCCCGCCCGAGTCGCCTGTGTAGTTTTTTTTACAGACACTCGGAAAGCACTATACAGTGCTATACACATGTCGGTGTAGGGCAAAATTAAATTGTTTATTTCCCGACGCAAGAATTTCACCAACCTATATATATATATATATATATATATATATATATATATATATATATATATATATATATATATATATATATATATATATATATCATGAGGTAGGAGCTATATATATATATATATATATATATATATATATATATATATATTATTATTAAAGTTTTATTAGATATATTGATATTGTATTGAAAAAATGATTTCAGACATTGTTATACCATGTTTTGATGTGATCATGTTTGAATATCTTTGCTCGATTATACCCTTTCTCTATGATTATATTACTGCTGTGAGGCGGATAATACTGACGTGGCAGCGTGTATGTTTTTATCTCATGTTGTTGTGTTGTGAGTAAAATAGAGATCGTTTTGGCTGGTTGTTTAGCATCAAATTTCACAATTTGTATTTGTATACTACGCTTTTCACAGAGTGATTTCTGTACACCTAGCTTTGGAAGATATATGGTCAGGAATACAGTCAAGAATACAGTCAATAATATAGCAGCTAGCTACTTTAATTAACACATATCATTATACGGATAGACTCAATGTTCTGGCCATCACAGCACTGGGTGATAGAAAGATTCGGGGGACCAGATTTAAACTTTTAAGATAATTAATAGCCTAAAGAAAGTAAACAATTTCTAAGTAAATAACTCATATGTGAGGCCGAGGGCAGAGTTGGTTATTGTGTTTGACTAGCCCATATGCGCTGAAATGGCAGCAATTGATCTGTATACTCCCCCAGCTGAGATGGTTTCAGGAATGATTTATGAGCCTGATGAGCAGGGGTAATAATGTCATGCGCCTTGAGCACCAGTTTGGTGGATACGTGCGCTATATAAGTCTACATTATTATTATTATTATTATTATTATTATTATTATTTAAGTTCTATAATTCTAGATATTTATTTTGTGAGGGCTTAACCCATTTTATTGACCACGCCACAGGTTTTTGCAGAAACCGCTGCGCCGTGAAGGTCATTAGAATCCTGGTAAGCACGGTCCAACATGGAAATCATTATTGTTTATAATACATAATTAATTCTTAAACTTGAAGCTTTTTTGTGGTTGTAATTTTATATTAAAAGTCACGTTTTGAAATACACAATGTTGACCGAAGACCACCATTCTGATTTTCTTCATTTTTAATTACAATAATGAAGTTGAGAAGAGAAAGAAATTCCTTGATATTGATACAATTTCGGAAAAGCGTGTTTTTAGGACCATATCTAACGGTTCTAACGTTAACTTTGTCGCGGATCAGTGAGCTAATAAGTAGAACCGATAGGGGTTGCACTAATGACCTCTAAACAAAATTTATCTACGAGTACAGCATAATCAAATAGGGTAATTGACGACTTCTGGGAATTTTTATTTTTTCTGAAAAAGGTCTACATGGTGGAGGTTTGCGCTCTAAGAGTGCTTTTCTAGTTTTTGATGGAATTGTAAATCAGCTGGTAGGCATTGCTCCTTTTACGATAATAAATATGTATCGCCCGTGTTATTGCTATTTTACTGAACATTTTCTTTTTCATCAGAAAACTGCTATTTTTACCTGAGGAGAAGAAAACAAATGCTTTAAAGTGACACATTTCTCAAAATAAAACAATGAGAAACATGATTTTACGGTAGATATTCCTCGAAATTAATTTATTGTTGTTCCTTTATAAATTCATAATTTGGGCTTCCGACAACTGTTTTATGAAATATCCAACTGTAAAGTATTCTTTTTCCATTCTAAAAGGATAACAAATTTACGATGAAAACACAAACAATTAAATAACGAAAAATACGGTCGATACATCTTTAAGGAGTGGGACTACATTCAAAAGCCTATAACATGAAAACATCAAGTGTGCTTAGGATTTGTTCATAGTTCAATAATATAGGGATCCCATCGTAATTTATTTAAAAGGCATCAATTGTACCAAAATCACTGTTAAAACATTTTTTTTCAAATTATATGACTGTTTTCCTTCCTGCGAGAAAAAGGCCAGTATTAATAATTATAACAAAGAAATTGCGAGAAAAACAAAACAGCATTATTATATTTTTCGATATAATTGTTCAAATTAATACAATACCGAATTTTGCTGGAAACCGATGACTGCCGTGTTTTTATTAAGTCAAATAATTATTTTTTAAATTAAAAATTATTATTATTATTATTTTTTTTTTTTACTTTTGCAGTGGCTCTGCCATTAGCGGACGCACATAAGCATAATAATGTAGTGGTCGCCTCTGTTTTAAAGGACTTTATAAAAATAGAATTATTTACTTTGTGCACAACTCTGTATTCATGTCAACATAACTTTTCTACCTATTTGCCAAATTGTTGGTGTATTGATATCTTTGTTGGCACTTGTTTACGTTGGTTTTTATGCTAATGACACTTTGCCTAATTGGGTTTTGGGCGTTATATGATGGGGTATTGATTTTGTGCTCTTTCAGAACTGATGTGCTGAACTCCTGATTTGATCTCACAAAACAGCGCCCTCGTGTTTCAAGGATAATCATGAACATTTCAACTAAATCGTACACTCAATCTTACTCGACGTTTAAAATAGTTTTCCAATTTTGGTAAAACTGTCCAGAGGAATGGATATTTGCTAAATATCCTAAAATGTGTATCTACATAAAATTACATTTCATTAGCCTTTAAATACAACAATTGTGAACAATTGATCAGTTTATTACCCATGTTTATCGTGATTCACAGAATTACTGCTCCAAATTGTAGCTACTTGTATGAAAGGGCAGATATGTAAATCCCATAAAACCTAAACGCAATTGCCGCAACTGTCAGTATTATTTAAAAACAGCTCGGAGTCGTGTTGACTTCCATCCACCAATGTATACGTCACGTCCACACTAGTAATCCATCCGATTCAATAATGACTGTCTCTCAAAGACGAGTCAGACAACTTTTTCTAGGGGGCATGTCAATACTTGAATCCTGCAGTCTCAAACAGGGACCTATTTTTTCAAAATTCTCAATGGGGGGCACCTGGGGGTATGGACCTCGGCTGGGGGCACGTGCCCCCGTGCCCCGATAGTTACGCCACTGCGCATGGTTTATCAGAAAGGTTTGTTCGTCCATTGATTCATTGTACACGATATTGACTGTTTAACGGTCATCTCTATGCAATCCGATAGTACCTCACCCGGTCCATGCAATCTAGACGATTTAAAAGCTTTACGTCATGTGACATTGGAACTTTTATGGTTGATACTTACCCGTAGATGGTTTGTTGATTCACAGATGAAACGCTGCTCCGAATTGCATCTCCTTGTATAAAACTAAATCAGAGTTCCCCCATCCCAAAACCGATAAGCATAAACGCAATTACCGACATCGTCAGTATAAATTATGAACAATTCGGAAATTGTCGATGTAGTCACATATTAATTGAAAACAATTCGGAATTATGTTACCAGAAGTATTCTTGTTGTCATGTTGACACTTACCCGTTGAGGTATTTGGTAATTCACAGATGAAATACTGCTCACTGTTGCAGCTCTCCGTGTAAAAGTACAGAGCTCCCGAATTTGTCCACCGATAAGCATAAACGCAATAGCCACCATCGTCAGTATTAATTGAAAACAACTCGGGATCTTGTTGAGACCCATCTGACCAAATGTACGTCACGTTCACGGCAATCAGTCCAATCCAATAGTCACTGTCTCTCAAAGACGAGTCAGACGACGCATGGTTTACCAGAAAGGTTTGTTCATCCATTGATTCGATGTACACGAGATGACTGTTATGCTCTATGCAATCCTGTACGGACTCAATGAGTGTCTTACGTGTGCTCCGACTGTCTGTGACGAATCTATAACAAGAATCACCGTGTCGTACCTCATCCGGTCCACAGTCTAAAAATGCAAACAACAAAGAAGAATAAATCGATTAAGGCAACCTTAAATATGTATCGCCCACAAAGACACAAAAACTTTGAACAGACATTTTCCAATAATAGTTGTTAGAAGCTTGATTTAATAATAATTCAGTGCTAAAATGAATGTATACCTGGACCAACAATAATTCATGTTGGGATAGACCTGTAGGCAATTTACTGTAGAAATCATGACTGTCATGATTCTTTTTAGAAACATGTAACTTCAAAGCAGTTATTCTTTTCCTTTGAATTTACTCTGTTGAAATAGCATTGTTTAGATGAAAAAGATCATAGCCGGTAAGATAGCAATCGATAGAAATTTAACCGTATAATTATATGGAGTACGGGCCATTTGGAGTTGATAGCGACAAAAACCTCCCTGCATAATGAGTTATTGACCGAAGCAAACCCAACATTAATTGTTTCTAGAGTTTTTGCTTCATAGGGTGAAATAGTGGAAGTAAATAAAGATTCACATTCATGGGAACGGGGTATAGGGAACTTTTCCACTTTTGGGGATGGGATCATCCTCTCCAGATTTTGTGTTCTGGGAAATTGTTGTGGCAAATTCCTCGGTAGCACTTTTAAACCGCTATACACTATTGGTAAAAGGTGATTAGGTGCATTAATACTTCACAAGGATCAATACATACGAATTGAAACCAATCTACAAAAGGTATAGCCCTCAGTACGGAAAACAATTGGGAATATTGGATTATTATTACGATTTATTTAGTTTTTTTAAAATTATTATTTAATGTTGTTATCTGCGCAAGGAGTGAAGCTTGATTGTATATTTCTAGAATTACGATCACCTTAGGCAGAGTGATTTACCAGGATATTTGATACTATCAACAACTTATTTATTTTATTATGTATTTCTTTCTTATTTTAACTGGGAGACCTTTCAGTGAAATATTATTTTTCAAAGGTGCCCAGGATAAAACATCACAATACAAATTATCAAAAATACACAAAGACTGGGGAAACAAAATATACATATTATGAGAATTGCACTGTAGAATGGTTGCAAACAGCAAACCACTGTAGTTATATAAAGCTACAAATATTATGCCGAATGCCCCCCACTCCCAGCTGAACCCAGATGACCCCTTACTGCCCCCTCTAGCGAGGGACAACGACAAACAAACAAACATACAAATAAAAACATAACACCAAGCAGCCTTCGCTTTCAGGTGAACATTTAATGTTTTACACAATTACCAATAGTGTATAAGGGGATGAGGAGGATTGTGTACAGTATGCCAAATGTTATAAGCTGATGTTTGAATTATCCTTCCTCCCATAAAAATCCATGCGGTATGGGTATCATAATGTTCATGATACGGGGACAACAGTAAGCTACAGCAAAACAGTACTGGCTGAAAACCCCACATAAATACTAACTTTTGTAAAAACTCAAAATATTCCGGTTATGGGTTTGAGGATGTTCAGGTTAATTATCGGTGCCGTGGACAACAAATTAACACTGCCCATTGGAACGGGCCTTCATGTGGCCACAATTCAGATTTTTACTGAATTTATTTTTATTTGCCTTCGAGAAAGATCATTAAATGGAAACATCCAATCTACCTTTCAATATCGCGTAATCACAAAACAAAGTAAATGAAAATAGGCTCTTCGGAATGGATTGAGTGGACCAGAATCAGTGTGTACATACCGTTGTCAGGTGTTTCACAAGTCAGACTTGACGGTGATGCCAAACACTTACACGTAGTCGTCGTGTCTCCATCACTGTGACAAAAATATACGTTTTGATTATTACAAAAATACGTCCAAAGACTTATCCATATTTGAAAGGACAAGAGGGTAATTCTCATTTAGACTATTTGAAATTGACCAAATTTGCAAATGTTTGTTGAAGAATTTCCATGGCGCCCTCCAAAGCTATCAACAATTTATGATGAGAGCTTTCAACCATTTTCAGATTTGTGAGCCAGTCATTGCGACAATCATGTAAATCATTCCTCAACATTTTCATTTAGAAAAGAGAGCGGTTATTATTTATACTGCAAACTAAGGTTTTAAAACCGACATCAGTGGCGTTCATATTGGACGAGTTTTATTCGATCCCACAATAAACATCGGATGGAACTGGAACATGAGTTTCCAAACTTAACCCAAACCACAGTTAATTCCACATGGAAACCAGAGCCGGTGCTGGTGCTACATTACTCATGCATATTGCAAATGTGTGGGAAATACATGGAACACTCACTCTGGTAATACAATGATCATAATCTCATACACTTTTTATTTCATTTCATTCACATTTATTTCAATGCATTACATTTTATGTACATAATTTATATCAAACTGTGGTAAAGTATTAAACAAAGTAGATAAATAAATAAATAGCAACACAGAATGCAATGTAATAGATCTAAGACAGTATTATGACAACATTCAGGCTCGGGTATAGCTTTTGTGCTATAACCTATTGAAACACAGTCCTACTACGTAATACACGGTCCTACTACGTAATTTGCACGGTGTGACAAAACTAGTGATGATTTCATGCATGAGGCTACTATTTACCCACTGCCACTCCATCAAAACCCCTCCCCCCCCCCCTGATGCTACATACATATACCCCTATATGTAGATCTGATCAACGCCATAAGGATTGCGGGTAACATTATCCCAAACAATTACCTGTTCCCGTCTTGTCGGCGCTGTCTTGCCCTGGCTTCACCGCCGATGTTTCCCTCACATGCCACCGAGAGGATATGTACACATATTATCACTACCAACGGCACAGAAATGACTACACCAAACAGATGGTTTCCCGAAGTCATGTTTAAGGTGTTATTCGCAAATTCATCCGTGAAAACTCGTACAAGATGTAGCAAATGTTAGTCTCAAAATAACAGAATTTGGGAGTGCTGGCGTTTAGACCTGCACTGTTCAGCATGGATAAACATACATGTAGTCAGATTATTTTTACTGAAGTATCGCTAGTACAGAATCCTTCATACACCTTAGGGCCTACATCATGTGACCACAATACACAGTAGACTATATCAATACAAACTATTTTGTCTTAAATACTTTGTGTGCAGAGTTCACTACTCAAATAATGGTAGTTTCCATTACGAATTTTATTTCCGCCTTTATTATGTATTTATTCCCTAGCCGTTTACCCATAGTGTTTTAATACTAAACATGCCCAAGTTAAAGGTATACCCTTTAATATAATATGACTCTAAATTTCCTCTGAATGAAATTTATTCAGTTCTATAAGCTATAAATCTGTCATTTTGAAAAAATACAAAAGACTAATTCAAGAAGATGTAGGTTATGGGTCACTTTTATAATTATCGTAATTAGACTAGCCCAAGTTGTTTGCACCATCGGGAAACAATAATGCAATTGGTTTCTGTTCCAGTGCGCGTCATCTCCAGGGGCATGCCGTTGGGATTCGTCTGCCAAATTGTGGCATAATATTAATTATCATTTGTTTAAACTAGGAATTTTTAGTTCAGCGCGAAGCTCCTATCAATTGGACTTTGTTTAAAAACTATTTGTTTTAAAGATAAATTTAATGTGTTTGAGGCACTTTCGTCTGCGACAGTCCTAGTTGTGTATGGACTCTTTCACACGTGTACGTATAGTTGCCAGAAAGAGGAAACAGACTGCTTCCCCGAACCGAACCGAACGAAACTGGAATTTAAAAAAAAATAGCTGTTTGCCTTATAATAATTGTCCAATTATCTGAAGCAAGAATTTGTTTAAAGCCTTTTGAAAAGCACAACAATACTCATCAAAAGTGGCCTGCATTGTTCCTGAGTGCTGCCTTTTCTCAGCAGTTATGCAAGTAGGCCAGTGAATGTGTTTAGCATATCCAAGGTACGACATAATTATTGTATAGATAGGCCTAACTTCTTTCACTGGGTATGGTTTCTTTGAATCAAGATAAACATTAAAAACCAACTTAATTGTTACGTACAGTGTCCTAAACGAGAAAATAATGAAAATGCATTCACAATAACAAGGAATGTTCATCTCATGAAGATGAAAAATAAGTTTGGAAATATTTTTAAAAATGTTAATCAAATGAAAGCCTCCCCCTGTGTCAAACAAACAAGGAATGTTTAATATCCTATCAAGTTATTTTTAAGTAAATTTTTGATCATAAGTTCGTTCAACTATTCTGTGACTACAGCCTAACAATACCTTTCTCCTTTCGATGCATTCATGCGTGAACTAACGGTATTCAACTGTAACACGCACACAAAGTTTACCTTATGACGATTATCCATTTTTGTAGCTTAGAATGACGCCATATTTCAAAATGGAACATCACTAATAAGTAAACATGCTGCGGCCGCTGCGTGTCTTAATAAAATGTGATTTTGAAGTGAAAAAGCTGTTTTACTTTATTGGAGAAAATGGAACTATACATTCGGCAGTCAGAAATGTTCATATATTTGTGTGTAATTTCTTATAATTATGTTTGTAGATTGGTGAAATTCGTACGTAAGGTGATAAACAATTGATTTAATTTTGCCCTACACCGACGTGTGTATAGCACTGTATAATCAGTCCTTTCCGAGTGTCTGTGAAAAACTTCACAGGCGACTCGGGCGGGATTCGAACCCACGACCTCCTGCTTATGTTATCTTATGTTAGTGTTAGGCACACTGGCCTCGCTTGTTCATTGGGGATGGGGGTGATCTTGCTCACAGACCGCTGTGCGTACATGCCATCCTTTCAGCTGATTATGATTACAGAAAAACTGGACAATTTCCTAAATTGTTAGGTGTTTAGAAATATATCATAAAACCATTATGTGTAAGTTATTATTTGTTATCTCGCATGGCCCACGTAGTGGAATACTTTTGTGTATGGCCTCAGAGCATATTTTCTAACTTGAAATTATATAATCTGAAACCGTAATTGAAAGGCATGCAATAATTCAATCGATTGACTTCCAAGTGCTTCCTCTTTTTAGAGCAAATATTCACACGTATACCAATGATGTGTTCAGCTTTTGTATTCAGCGAATGTATACAAGTTGTTAAAACTACTTGCACGAATGTAATTACTCTCTTTTAATCAGGATTCACATTCAACAAGTAATCGTTCAGCTTATAACTATAGCTTATTACGGTATGTCGTTGCCGTGAAATAATGAACATTCATTCAGATTTGTCGTATGCAGTCTGAAATCAAATGTTAATAAAAATGAAAATTCATTTTGGAAATAATGTTTTTCAGTACCGTATTTTACTAAAATGATAACAGCTTTCAACGAAGATTTGATATCATCACCTGATTTACACCAAATATTTGTATTTCCCTTGATTTCCAATCATGTCTATGTAGTGGATTTTAAGTTCCACATGTGTTTATTCTATATACTACAACCCTGTGAACCAGTTTCCTTTATGGCGCATCGATATGGAAACTAATAACATTCAACTGTAAACAACCAGCACAGTAAGTTTTCCTCGTGACGTCTGTTTACCTTCATGGCTAAAAATTACGTCATATCTAAAAATAGATAAAAAGAGTATACCCTTTTATGTTTAGCTCAATTATTTGAACGGGCATAGTAGATCACAACCATATTTACAATTTGGGTTTTTAGTACAGCAAAACCTATATACACACACAGGGCCTAGATAGAACTTGTAACGTGCACATCCATACATCAGAAAAATAATTATCAAAAGGTGGAAATAAGAGCATTTTAAAGATTTTAATACTTTGAAGTATACCTTATTGCATATACCATCTAAGTTACCCTCAGTTTAAAAAACATAAACTGTAGTTTAAAGTCTATCAATCAATCTATGTATATTCATCACTACTATTTACCGGTTATTCTATGTATATTCTACATTACTCTACATACTGGGCGAGCTATTGTACCTAATACTACTGCGTCAATATATAAATACCATGTGAACTCGAGTATTAAAATAACACCAGGGGGTTAATTGTTCCATGGTATTCGTGTTGGATAAGTTGCCAAATATAAAAACCACTGGTGTAGTTTTAACACCACAGTTTTTGCAGTATATGTATTTGTTTGCATGGTAAACCGACAATCCTTATGTTTATTATCACCAACCTCCATTATACAATGCTTCAAATCATATTATTATATACATTAATCAAGTTAAAATGTTACTATTTTCCAAGGAATAGTGTAACCTAAAACATTCCCAAACAATTAGTAATAAACCTTAAAGGGTAGGTACAACATTGTTTAAGACGTAAAATCTATTTGGATTTTTTAAAACTAAAATTATATTCGTTGGTTTTATAGTGCCATGATCAATCTTACATCAAGTACATTTTAAGTAAATCTTTGATGTTATTCGAGAATACCAAGTTGTACCTTCCATAGATTATTAGTTATATATTTATTCCATATTGGTAATAACAAGAAATACAATTCCCATCTTGATTACAAGTGTGTACATATACATTACAGACTATCGGGATTTACACAATGACAACAAGAAATGCAATTCCCATCTTGATTACAAGTGTGTTACTTATACATTACAGACTATCGGGATTTATACAATGACAACAAGAAATGCAATTCCCATCTTGATTACAAGTGTGTTACATATACATTTCTGTTACGACATGCAGGAATCTTTCTTTTCTTTATTATGTAAGCGGCCGGGTGCACATGCATCCAGGTGTGTCTTGTTGTGCAACTACGCATGAGTCACGGTGCCGGGTTTTTGTATATAAAGAGTCAAACCCTGGTGCTCAGTCAGTTAGATCGGGAGAGGGAACCCGTAGTCGGCCACACCCGACGTTTCTTCTTGATTTTCTACACCATGTCTCTTCCCGATGTGAGGGCGTTGCAGCACTGGTCTTGTGGTTCGCCGTCTCGGCGTGGCCATCATTTAGACGACATCGTGCCGTGTGGGTCCGTCTCCCGAACTAACTGACTGAGCACCAGACAAAAAAAGCTGAGGTTGACCCTTTATATACAAAAACTCGGCACACTCACGCGTGGTTGCACAACAAGACACACCTGGGTGCATGTGCACTCTGCCAGTTCACACGTAACAATTACAGACTATCGGGATTTATACAATGACAACAAGATATGCAATTCCCATCTTGATTACAAGTGTGTTACATATACCTTACAGACTATCGGTATTTATACAATGACAACAAGAAATGCAATTCCCATCTTGATTACAAGCGTGTTACATATACATTACAGACTATCGGGATTTATACAATGACAACAAGAAATGCAATCTCCATCTTGATTACAAGTGTGTTACATATACATTACAGACTATCGGGATTTATACAATGACAACAAGAAATGCAATTCCCATCTTGATTACAAGTGTGTTACATATACATTACAGACTATCGGGATTTATACAATGACAACAAGAAATGCAATCCCCATCTTGATTACAAGTGTGTTACATATACATTACAGACTATCGGGATTTATACAATGACAACAAGAAATGCAATCTCCATCTTGATTACAAGTGTGTTACATATACATTACAGACTATCGGGATTTATACAATGACAACAAGAAATGCAATTCCCATCTTGATTACAAGTGTGTTACATATACATTACAGACTATCGGGATTTATACAATGACAACAAGAAATGCAATTCCCATCTTGATTACAAGTGTGTTACATATACATTACAGACTATCGGGATTTATACAATGACAACAAGAAATGCAATTCCCATCTTGATTACAAGTGTGTTACATATACATTACAGACTATCGGGATTTATACAATGACAACAAGAAATGCAATTCCCATCTTGATTACAAGTGTGTTACATATACATTACAGACTATCGGGATTTATATAATGACAACAAGAAATGCAATTCCCATCTTGATTACAAGTGTATCACGTATACATTACAGACTCCCTATCAGGATTTACAAACCCCCATCTTGATTAGAAGTGTGTTATATATACAAACAGACTATCAGTGATAGTGAAGGATTTAAATTATTTAAAAAAAAATGTATTTATATTTTTCCCTTTTCACTACTAAGATAGGACATGGACATTAAAAACATTACATTATAATACATGAAAAAGAAAACAAATACATACTGTCAATTTCCTAGCAACTGAAATTACCTTAATTTACCTCATGCTGTAAATGTCAGAAGCTTTAACGTTTGAATCATAGTAAACTCTTTAGATATGTTCCAGTTAAGGATCTCAAGTCACTTCTTCCTTGACTGCATCAATTATAACTACTGGTATTTGCTATCACCACTAATACAAGAAATAATGGAGTATTGCATAAGATTATGGAGAGTATTGTTATTAGGTGGCTATATTAAACAGTTATTCAACGTCTCAGCGGTCAATCAAGATCTACATCTGAAGTATTTGGTGAGGCATATCTCGGGGGAACCAGGGGCGTGGTGTTGGTGCTGCGTAAACAAATATTGGTTGCCAAACTCTAGAGATGACGAGATGTGGAAATTGAAAAACTCATTTCCAACCCAGTTCAAAACTACGATTTTGAAGAAAATTTTTTGTAGAGGTTATCAGTTGATACTGTCTGTGTAATATTGTCAGTGATGAAAACAAGCTCAGTCTATCAAATGTTTTGTTCCAAAGCAGGCTACGAAGGGCGCCCTCAACACAATTAATTTAACAAAGGAATTTTGTGATTTTTTAAGAGTTTGCTTTGTAGAAGCTCTACCGTTTACTCTACCGTTTGGGTCTTAGATCTTCAATTGGGAAAGACCACAGGAAGATTTTCCATGCTAGCTTCTTTGCTATTATTACCGTTTGAGAATGCGATTGCCTTTCATGAACAAACGACTCGGACTTGATTTAACGTTAACATAACCCTGCTTCAACCCGGAATCGATATTCAACGCAAGTCCTGACCCATCTACAGCAGCATAGTCATATTCATTATTGCTTGAATTTTGTTCAGGTTTGTGTGATGGGGCATTTTTTTGAGGACGCTTGGAAGCCACTTCAAAATCGGAGCAGTTCTCTAACGATCCGCTCTTGAGCTTCTGCTCGGCGTGTGGCAGTCGGCTCATGCCTATGTCTGGGTCCTCGTACTTTGGTTCAGCGCTCTCGTCGTCCACATTGTCTGGTTGCTGGCCATCTGTAAATAACAATAACAAAACATATAAACAAATCCACAGACGAGTCATCAACTATTATCTAAATGTATGGAGATTTATTGAAGTTACACACATCCTTTATAATTATTTTGTGTAATTATTTGCTCAGAATCAGAAGAGATGTTGCCTTTAAACAAAACTAAGTAAAAGTGAAAATTTCAGTATCTTTTATTTCAAAGAATTAGCCTACCAGCTAATAACAAACAGATTTGAGCACACGCATCACACAACGCAGCTCAGTGCAGCACAGCCATAGTGAAATGATACTAAATCTGACTAGTAATTATTTTAATATTATAATAATTATTCCAAAAATCAAGTGTGGCATTATAACGCGAATTTATGGATGTTGATAAACCTTCTCCTACCAATCGGATCAACAGTAGCGTATGCATAAACATCTTCTCGAGGGGGACCATGAGCACAGAGACCCTGAAATCTCCTGCCGTCACTCTCGGTGTCAACTCGTCCTGCGTTGGTGTTTATGTCTGTGTCGTCGTAGTTTTGTTCAGCGATCTCGTCGTCCACATTGTCTGACTGCTGGCCGTCTGTAAATTAAAAACATAAATATTAATTATAAGAGATTTTTTAATCGAACAAAACTATTTAAATCTGAAAATTTCAGTGTATTTTGTTTCAATGAATGTGAGATTGTAAAAGTAGTCTATACCAGCTATTAACAAACTGATATGATCACACGCATCAGAGTGCAGCTTAGCATATCAAACACAGCCATATGTAGCCAATTGATATCGATTAAATCTTACTCGTAATTTGTTTGAATTTTATAATATTTCAAGAGTGAATTGTAGCGAGTTTCTGGACGTTGATAAACCTTCCCATTGGTCAACCAGTGCCCTTACCGATAGGATCTACAGCGGCGTATGCATACTCATCTTCTCGAGGTGGATCAGGAGCATAGAGACCCTGAAATCTCCCGCCGTCACTCTCAGTGTCAACTCGTCCTGCGTTGGTGTCTATGTCTGTGTCGTCGTAGTTTTGTTCAGCGATCTCGTCGTCCACATTGTCTGACTGCTGGCCGTCTGTAAATTAAAAACATAAATATTAAAATACTGATCCACATCAATTAGAAGTCGTGGAACAGACAAAATATCAACACTTGTCTAAATGAACGAAGTTTTATTGAAGCTACACACATCGTTTGTTATTATTTTGCGGAATTGGTTGCTTGGAATCAGAAGAGATTTTTCACTCGAACAAAACTATTTAAATCTGAAAATTTCAGTGTATTTTGTTTCAATGAATGTGAGATTGTAAAAGTAGTCTAACAGCTATTAACAAACTGATTTGATCACACGCATCAGAGTGCAGCTGAGCATATCAAACACAGCCATATGTAGCCAATTGATATCGATTAAATCTTACTAGTAATTTGTTTGAATTTTATAATATTTCAAGAGTGAATTGTAGAATTATAGTGCGAGTTTCTGGACGTTGATAAACCTTCCCATTGGTCAACCAGTGCCCTTACCGATAGGATCTACAGCGGCGTATGCATACTCATCTTCTCGAGGTGGATCAGGAGCACAGAGACCCTGAAATCTCCCACCATCACTCTCGGTGTCATCTCGACCTGCGTTGGTACTGGCATTCCTCGTTGATAAGGTTTGGAAACTGTGAGAGATCACGTGAGGACTAGCCTCACCATAAGCACTCTGCTTTGGCTTCCTATTGTTCAGATGCAAACCCGGAGTTGATTGGACGTTAACATAACCCTGCTTCGATCTGGGATCGATATCCAACGCAAGTCCTGACCCTTCCACAGCAGCATAGTCATACTCATTATCGCTTGAATTTTGTTTGGTCTTGTGTGTGTCAAATGTCGGAGGACGTTTGATTGCTACTGCCGAATCGGAGCGGTTCCCATCCACAGCAGCATAGTCATATTCATTATTGCTTGAATTTTGTTCAGGTTTGTGTGGTGGGGAATTTTTTTTAGGACACTTGGAAGCCAATTCCGAATCGGAGCGGTTCTCTAACGATCCGTTCTTGAGCTTCTGCTTGTCGTATGGCAGTCGGCTCATGACTATGTCTGGGTCCTCGTAGTTTGGTTCAGCGCTCTCGTTGTCCACATTGTCTGGTTGCTGGCCATCTGTAAATAACAATAACAAAACACATAAACAAATCCACAGACGAGTCATCAACTATTGTCTAAATGTATGGAGATTTATTGAAGCTACACACATCCTTTATAATTATTTTGTGTAAAAAGTGAAAATTTCAGTATCTTTTATTTCAAAGAATTAGCCTACCAGCTAATAATAAACAGATTTGAGCACACGCATCACACAACGCAGCTCAGCTCAGCGCAGCACAGCCATAGTGAAATGATACTAAATCTGACTAGTAATTATTTTAATATTATAATATTCCAAAAATCAAGTGTGGCATTATAACGCGAATTCATGGATGTTGATAAACCTTCCCCTACCAATCGGATCAACAGTAGCGTATGCATAAACATCTTCTCGAGGGGGATCATGAGCACAGAGACCCTGAAATCTCCCGCCGTCACTCTCGGTGTCAACTCGTCCTGCGTTGGTGTCTATGTCTGTGTCGTCGTAGTTTTGTTCAGCGATCTCGTCGTCCACATTGTCTGACTGCTGGCCGTCTGTAAATTAAAAACATAAATATTAATTAGGAGAGATTTTTCACTCGAACAAAACTATTTAAATCTGAAAATTTCAGTGTATTTTGTTTCAATGAATGTGAGATTGTAAAAGTAGTCTATACCAGCTATTAACAAACTGATTTGATCACACGCATCAGAGTGCAGCTGAGCATATCAAACACAGCCATATGTAGCCAATTGATATCGATTAAATCTTACTCGTAATTTGTTTGAATTTTATAATATTTCAAGAGTGAATTGTAGCGAGTTTCTGGATGTTCATAAACCTTCCCATTGGTCAACCAGTGCCCTTACCGATAGGATCTACAGCGGCGTATGCATACTCATCTTCTCGAGGTGGATCAGGAGCACAGAGACCCTGAAATCTCCCACCGTCACTCTCAGTGTCAACTCGTCCTGCGTTGGTGTCTATGTCTGTGTCGTCGTAGTTTTGTTCAGCGATCTCGTCGTCCACATTGTCTGACTGCTGGCCGTCTGTAAATTAAAAACATAAATATTAAAATACTGATCCACATCAATTAGAAGTCGTGGAACAGACAAAATATCAACTCTTGTCTAAATGAACGAAGTTTTATTGAAGCTACACACATCGTTTGTTATTATTTTGCGGAATTGGTTGCTTGGAATCAGAAGAGATTTTTCACTCGAACAAAACTATTTAAATCTGAAAATTTCAGTGTATTTTGTTTCAATGAATGTGAGATTGTAAAAGTAGTCTACCAGCTATTAACAAACTGATTTGATCACACGCATCAGAGTGCAGCTTAGCATATCAAACACAGCCATATGTAGCCAATTGATATCGATTAAATCTTACTAGTAATTTGTTTGAATTTTATAATATTTCAAGAGTGAATTGTAGAATTATAGTGCGAGTTTCTGGACGTTGATAAACTTTCCCATTGGTCAACCAGTGCCCTTACCGATAGGATCTACAGCGGCGTATGCATACTCATCTTCTCGAGGTGGATCAGGAGCACAGAGACCCTGAAATCTCCCACCATCACTCTCGGTGTCAACTCGACCTGCGTTGGTACTGGCATTCCTCGTTGATAAGGTTTGGAAACTGTGAGAGATCACGTGAGGACTAGCCTCACCATAAGCACTCTGCTTTGGCTTCCGATTGTTCAGAGGCAAACCCGGAGTTGATTGGATGTTAACATAACCCTGCTTCGATCTGGGATCGATATCCAACGCAAGTCCTGACCCTTCCACAGCAGCATAGTCATACTCATTATCGCTTGAATTTTGTTTGGTCTTGTGTGTGTCAAATGTCGGAGGACGTTTGATTGCTACTGCCGAATCGGAGCGGTTCCCATCCACAGCAGCATAGTCATATTCATTATTGCTTGAATTTTGTTCAGGTTTGTGTGGTGGGGCATTTTTTTTAGGACACTTGGAAGCCAATTCCGAATCGGAGCGGTTCTCTAACGATCCGTTCTTGAGCTTCTCCTTGGCGTATGGCAGTCGGCTCATGACTATGTCTGGGTCCTCGTAGTTTGGTTCAGCGCTCTCGTTGTCCACATTGTCTGGTTGCTGGCCATCTGTAAATAACAATAACAAAACACATAAACAAATCCACAGACGAGTCATCAACTATTGTCTAAATGTATGGAGATTTATTGAAGCTACACACATCCTTTATAATTATTTTGTGTAAAAAGTGAAAATTTCAGTATCTTTTATTTCAAAGAATTGGCCTACCAGCTAATAACAAAATTGGTCAACCAGTGCCCTTACCGATAGGATCTACAGCGGCGTATGCATACTCATCTTCTCGAGGTGGATCAGGAGCACAGAGACCCTGAAATCTCCCGCCGTCACTCTCAGTGTCAACTCGTCGTGCGTTGGTGTCTATGTCTGTGTCGTCGTAGTTTTGTTCAGCGATCTCGTCGTCCACATTGTCTGACTGCTGGCCGTCTGTAAATTAAAAACATAAATATTAAAATACTGATCCACATCAATTAGAAGTCGTGAAAACAGACAAGATATCAACTCTTGTCTAAATGAACGAAGTTTTATTGAAGCTACATTGTTTGTCATTATTTTGCGGAATTGGTTGCTTGGAATCAGAAGAGATTTTTCACTCGAACAAAACTATTTAAATCTGAAAATTTCAGTGTATTTTGTTTCAATGAATGTGAGATTGTAAAAGTAGTCTATACCAGCTATTAACAAACTGATTTGATCACACGCATCAGAGTGCAGCTGAGCATATCAAACACAGCCATATGTAGCCAATTGATATCGATTAAATCTTACTAGTAATTTGTTTGAATTTTATAATATTTCTGTATATAACTATGTAATTTGAGATCAAAACCGTGAACTTTTCTCAATTAAAATGAAATACTTACCACCAACTTTTGATGAATCAACAACGTCAGTTCTCGGTGTCAACGATTTGTCAGCTCTGTTGAAATTGAGAAGCAATAATGAATTGAATTAAACATGATTTAATATAAACATTGGTGAGGCTCAGTCCACAAATAATGTTTTGTATTTCGTGGTTTACACAATTATTGAAAACCGCGTCATAGTCCTCTTCCGCTACACAGTTAAACATTTTAATTCCCCAAATGTGTCAATATTTTAAATCTTACAAAACATGAACTTGATCAACCGTAACTAACGTAACGGCACCTCAGACTGAGACGATAATTCCTTTCTCAAATGATTGACATCCCATGTATAGTCAATAAAAATACCTTGACAGATTTAAAGTTTTAAGTTAAGTATTAATATCTTTATAACAATGGCATCTTTATCAGACTTAGTTTTGTTTTAAACTTTCGTTTTCCATGAGCATTCTGTGAGAAAACTTACCCATTTGATTTCTTCCAAAATCTCTTCCCAACTTTTCTCTTCCAAACAAAGCAAGCAACAAGCGCCACCAACAGCAACACCAAGGCCAGTGTCACACCAACACCGATTCCTATTGGTCCACCGTTCCCCGTGCTGGCACCTTTATCGGCTTGCTCAGTCAACAGAGGTGTCAAACGGTTGGTTGTTGACGGTTTATAATTTCCCTTTGTGGTCGTAGATGGCAGGTTTTCAGACAAACATCTGAAGTTGCCCTGCTCCGCGGTGACATTGAAGTCTGTCTGCTCAAGGCCGCGTGAGCATGTACAGTCAAATGCAGACGGCCATATCTCATCTGAACACATTAAATAAAAGAAGGTTAAGGAAAGTCAAGCACTATTTGATGACCGGTTTTTGTTGATTGATTTTGAAATCATACTCGTCATCAGGATGTTTTGAAGGAGATTGACTTCGTACACTTTTAGTGTACGTAGGGTTTGACGCGCGTGGAAATGTCTGTATAAACCCGTCTATATAAAAAAGTATATATCAAAAGTAATTGCATTCACTGAAAATCTTCAACGAAGTTGTGATTTGAACAAGAAACAGCCAGGGGAGTCAACCGAAAAATCTAATTTGGTACGTAGTCTGAGTCACGTGAGTCATGTGGGAATTACCAGGTGCCCACTAGATCCCTGGGGAGCATAGGAGGCAACTCCCCTGAAGGTCCTCAGGGTGGGGGTCCTGTATGACAAAAGCAATATATTGAAATAAAGGTAACCGTACGTCCAGGCTCGCCTGGATGCAAAAATCCCAAAATGAGTGGTTGAGCGATTAACAAATAACCTGACATACACAGACGAAGTGATGAACATAAAAACCAACACGTTTGTTTATAAATTGAGGGCCTCCTGTTGTACTCCTCTTTTGTTCCCTTTGCTGTTGGACTTTTAAACCTTTTTAGGCATCTCCCATTTGATTTGTACACGTTTTACAACAAAGGAAAATGTCAAACAATAACCACCAACCGAGGACCCATTGTTCCCTTTTGTTATAAGTCCTCGGTTTACACCATAAACAAACTCAGACGAGATATAATGTCAAAACATATCGACAGATACAGACAGATGAACGGATTGACATATATATACATGTTTAACGAATGCTTACCATTTCCGTTGGTAGTAAGCTTACAGAACCCACAACTGCATTGTATAACTCCATTACTCTGTTGAATACAAAACAGTTCAGAACGATTGAGAAACAGTTAAGATTCTTGATGTTTCCAAGAAACTGTTATATACTCGAAAAATCAATTCAGTGGTGAGTTTTTTTTATATATCCACTTTAATTAAAAATTAAAGTTTAAGCTTTACAGTTTCAGTTTGTTGGTTGCTGAAGTTTCATTGTGATCTTCCCCTCGAGGAAATTGATTTCCTCTGGGCTCGTAGGCTACAGGTGGTTTCAGAACAGTCTGCTTCATTTCCGACGAAAATGGAAGAAATAGTTTTTATTTTTATTTTATTATTTTTTTAAGTGGACCAACAATTGTAAATTGGAATTCAGCGGGGCTGAGCAGCATATGTTTTCTCACCTACCACTCCAAGCTAGGGGGCCTCGTGCCGTCAAATATGACCAATGCTGAAGTGCCGATTTTTCTTCAAATTAGGGACGTCTTAAATTTGTATCAGAAATTGTATTTAACGATAAGAGTTCCACTTTGAAAACAAAAAAATGTAATTTATCGATGTTTTTGTTTACGTGCTTACTTGGTCTTGACACAGCCGCATTCATCAATACCATCATCCGTATCACATGAATGCAGAATGGGAGGCGTGTCGTCTCCATGGATACACAGGGAACCAGACTGACCCAGCCGCATCAAATCAATGGGAATTGAAGATGGACACTGGTCATATTCTAACATAGGCAAACAGTTATATTAAATTCATGTAGACCTAACTAAATATTCAGCTTGATTGGGTTCTATCCACTGCTTTCTAGTATACTGGCCGGATAGAGGGTTTGTATGGTTGAAGCTGCTTTGCGGACATTTTAGCGCTCCACATACAAATTGAACGCAAATGGAATCCATATAAAATGGCGACTAGTGTAGATTAAGAGAGTATCAATATGGCAGTTGAGTGACTTCAATCAACTAAAAGGGGAAGGTACAACATTGATAATGACCTGATAAAAAATGTATTATCCAAAATCCAACTTGATGTGAAGTTGTTAAAGGTACCAAGTGTTTTCAGTAAACATTGCGAATGTTTTTCACACTTTCATGAATTAGACTGCGTAGAACTGAAACTGTTTACAGCTTGATTGTTTAATGTATATATTGATTCAGAGAAAGTAGCCTCTTGATAGCCTCTTGATTGGTATCAGCAAGAAACTGGAAAAGAGGCTCCAAAATGTTCAAAGGACTGCCGCAAGATTAATTTTAAATAAACGCAAGTATGACTCCATCACACATGATCTCATGAATTTACATTGGCTTCGAATTGTTCAAAGAATCAACTTCAAGGTTATCACTCTTATGTTCAAAGCATACTATAAACAAGCTCCTAAGTATATCACAGACATGCTCCACGTTAGACCTCAACGGAGACAACTTAGATCATCTACCTCTGGTTCCCTACATTTTGTTGAGCCCAGAACTCATTTTTCTACTTTTGCTGATAGAGCATTCTCCGTCTATGGCCTCAAAATCTGGAATAAGCTTCCGGCATATATCAGAGATGCCAGTTCAATCCCTCCGTGGTGGGTGTGGGTGTACTCCAGTTCTCGAAAAGTGCTTTTTTTTGCACTGCCCCTTTAATACTCGACCAAGAAACCAGACACTACTTGACTTTGTCACCTTTGACCCACTCTACATGTAGCAGAGTGCTGGAGTTGAAGGTGTATCAGGTTACATGTGAAATCTCAACTAAAGTTGTGTGGATGTTATTGATGTAAGTGAGAGCTACATGTAAATGATGTAAATAAAGCATCTGTTACTAGAATAAGTTGTACAGTATGTGTGTTTCCTTCCCCATCGTCCACCCCCACCCACAAATAAATAAAAAAATATTAGGGCCCAAATATACTTGTAAATAGTGAAACAAACATAAAAACATCATGGGCAAACCCTGTATTATTTTTTAGTCATTCTATGACACCATTACAGTATGTGTGCAGCAATACATCCACTAATGAGTTAGTGTAAATTATACTAATTAATGTCCACGAGGGTTAAAACCACTTCTTAAAGCTCACCTGTTTTAGGAGTCTTATTATTTGTTTCAGGAGTCTTATTATTAAACAATTTTCATTTTGTGCCTCAGCGCCTTAGAGCAAACTTTTGATTTTGGCGCTATACAAATGACTTTTGATTGATTGATTAATTGATTGATTGATTGATTGATATTCATAGAAGCAGTTTGGTCAACATTATCAATGTTATTCCTTCTCTTTAAGTTCCATTAACTCGACCGAAACGTTGGCAGATCGACTAGTCTGGTCAAGAAACAAATTGGAACCATCCTCAGTGGTATGGCTACGTCGCTGGTCTGCTGTTTTGTCACTGACAATATCAAAGCCCGGCTGGGAAACATTGACGATTTGTTGGTTTATCAACCATGGTCATTCCAGCGTAAATGTACTGAGCACACAAGTGATTAACCATTTTTGTCAACTCTTATAGTCGGTTTTCAAACTTGCCTATGATCCTCTATCCAGTCAATATAGAAGATAAATAGTGGTTTACCACTTGATGATTGTTGTTGGCGCTCACTGATATCAACCCAACCCAGCAATATCTTTTCAAAGGTATACACATTACACCACCTTTATTAAGCGAGGTTGTACGATGTTAGGCGTTTCGTAGACGAACTGTAAATGGCTGGAAAGTATTAAACTAATTCAATAATCACTGAATAAACCTTGGTGCACTCTGAAATATAGAGACTAAGATAGCACTGTAACATAAATTTTCGTTGTCCAAATTTGATATAAAATATATATTTAAATGTGTAAGAAACCATGCACTGTTTTGAAATTTGAGGCTCAAAGATGAGTCAAAATTATTCCGATTAAAATATTAAGCATAAAAAATATCACTGCAGAATTCTGTAACCTCATTGAGACACATGTTTTGTTCAAATTTTACAAAATAGGAAAATTACCGTTTTGTACACTGTACACACAACCAAATGAGGAATAAATATTATTAGTTGATATATTCCTTGAACATTTATATGCGGAGTTCAAGGTATCCATGTACTTTTAATCCAAGACGAGTAACCGTTCCATGTGAATTCTACAACAACTTAACCATCACAGGTAAACTATTCTACTTACCACTTAACGTCGGAGTAGGTGATGTCATTGTGTTTCTTCGTTCACAAATATAGCCATAGTCCGTCTCGCATTCTTGGTCATTCCAATTAAAGCCATCAGGTCTCATCCGAAAACACTCATTCCCGTGATTACCATTACTTGATTCAAAGGACTGATACGAAGCCAGTGAGCCATCCATCCATCTATAATATGTAGGCCTACGTACAACAGTCAGACCGATCCAATAATAAACCGAAACAGACAATTGAGTCTTAATGTCATTCAACTCCTCCATTGTTTCAATGTACAGAAGGTGACCATTATTATCTTCACAGTATTGTCTGGCATCGCTGTGACTTTTCTCCTGCTCAACGATCTCGTAACATGAATCTCCAAACTCATGATCCGAACAACCTGCATGGTTAAACAAATAATAGTAGCACACTGCGGTTGAAACTTACAGTTTTTTTCTTTCTTTTTTTCTTCTTTCTTGATTCTCGTAAAAAAGAGTGTAAGAATCCATTATTACAAATGTGATGAGTCTAAATTAATGTGTATAGTGTAAAATAAAATACGTCCTACCATTTTAGAATCCCCATCTAAATGTTCATTCTTATTGGCCATCCTTTGCTTAATAAGGAAGTGTCCACAACCTGTAAGATTTCGCTTCATGTCATAAAACTGTTGAACGAAGACTTACTAACAGAATTGAATGTTTTCGCCTATTACAGTTATAATGATAATTATATTCATTTAATTCACCAAAAAATTACCCTCAGCAAATATTCGCTCATATGTCCTATGAATTATCTTCATTGCTGTAATATTTTGAAAAATTTCGTTTATCAGCCTGAGGCAAAATAAAATAATCATGTAAGTTTTATAGTCTAAGGGTGATCGCTTTAATTTTAAAGTTTTATCTCGACATCGAACATATAATAACAGCCGCCAAGTGTAAAATAATTGTATAAAAATCCCCTTTAATTATAATAATTCCCTTTAACTCTTGTCACAATCCATGTCACAACCTTTGCCACCGCTTTGCTTTATATAAATACGCCTAGCTGAAATAGTTCTTCACCAGGTTAATTATATTATTAAAGTTTGATTAGATATGTTGATATTGTATTGAAATAATGGTTTCAGACATTGTTATGCAATGTTATGATATGATCATGTTTGAATATCTTTGCTCGATTATACCCTTTCTCTATTATTTACTGATGTGTGGCGGATTTGGTACCATGTTACTGCATGTTTTGTGTTGTCTTGAATTCTTGGAGTGAAATAGAGATCGTTTGTGCTGGTTGTTTAGCATCAAATTTCCCAATTTGTATTTGTATACTACACTTTTCACAGAGTGATTTGTGTTACACCCTTGGAAGATATATGGTCAGGAATACAGTCAAGAATACAGTCAATAATATAGCAGCTAGCTACTTTAATTAACACATAATCATTATACGTATAGACTCAATGTTCTGGCCATCACAGCACTGGGTGATAGAACGATTCGGGGGACCAGATTTAAACTTTTAAGATAATTAATAGCCTCAAGAAAGTAAACACTTTCTAAGTAAATAACACATAATAAAGTTCTATAATTCTAGTTATTTATTTTGTCGGAGCGTAACCCATCTTATTAACCACGCCACAGGTGTGAAGGTCATTAGAATCCTGATAAGCACGATCGAACATGGAAATCATTATTGTTTATAATACATAATTAATTCTTAAACTTGAAACTTTTTTGTGGTTGTAATTTTATATTAAAAGTCACGTTTTGAAATATACAATGTTGACCGAAGACCACCATTCTGCTTTTCTTCATTTTTAATTACAAAAATGAAGTCGAGAAGAGAACGAAATTCCTTGATTTTGATACAATTTCGGAAAAATATGTTTTTAGGACCATATCTAACGTTTCTAACGTTAACCTTATCGCGGATCAGTGAGCTAATAAGTAGAACCGATAGGGGGCGCACTAATGATCTATTTACTTATAATCTATTATAAACAAAATTTATCTACGAGTACAGCATAATCAAATAGCGTAATTGACGACTTCTAGGAATTTTTATTTTCTCTGAAAAAGGTCTACATGGTGGAGGTTTGCGCTCTAAGAATTCTTTTCTCGTTTTTGATGGAATTGTAAATCAGCTGGTAGGCATTGCTCCTTTTTCGATAATAAAATGTATCGCCCGTGTTATTGCTATTTTACTGAACATTTTCTTTTTCATCAGAAAACTGCTATTTCTTTTTCATCAGAAAACTGCTATTTCTTTTTCATCAGAAAACTGCTATTTTTACCTGAGGAGAAGAAAACAAATGCTTTAAAGTGACACATTTCTCAAAATAAAACAATGAGAAACATGGTTTTACGGTAGATATTCCTCAAAATTAATTTATTGTTGTTTCTTTATAAATTCATAATTTGGGCTTCCGTCAACTGTTTTATGAAATATCCAACTGTAAAGTATTCTTTTTCCACTCTAAAAGGATAACAAATTTACGATGAAAACACAAACAATTAAATAACGAAAAATACGGTCGATACATCTTTAAGGAGTGGGGCTACATTCAAAAGCCTATAACATGAAAACATCAAGTGTGCATGGCATTTTTTCATAGTTCAATATTAGGGATCCCATCGTAATTTATTTAAAAGGCATCAATTGTACCAAAATCACTGTTAAAACATTAAAAAAAAATTATTTGACTGTTTTCTTCCTGCGAGAAAAAGGCCAGTATTAATAATTATAAAAAATAATTGTGAGAAAAACAGCATTATTATATTTTTCAACATAATTGTTCAAATTAATACAATACCGAATTTTGCCGGAAACCAATGTCAGCCGTGTTTGTATTAAGTCAAATCATTTTTTTTTTAATTAGAAATAAAAAAATTAAAAAAATTAAAAAAAAAAACTTTTGCGGTGGCTCTGCCATTAGCGAACGCACATAAGCATAATAATGTAGTGGTCGCCTCTATTTTAAAGGACTTATGAAATAGGATTGTAGATGGTGATTCACAGATGAAAGACCGCCGATAATTGCAGCCCATCGTATAAAAGATATTTGGATTAATCAACACGCAGTTGCCGCCAAAGTAAGTATCAATTGAAAACAACTCGGGATCTTGTTGAGATCCATCCGACCAAATGTACGTCACGTCCACAGCGACCAGTCCAATACAATAATCACTCCCTTTCAAAGACGAGTCAGACGACACGTGAATTACCATGGTTGATACTTACCTGTAGATGGTGATCCACAGATGAAAGACCGCCCATAATTGCAGCCCATCGTATAAAAGATATTTTGATTAATTAACACGTAGTTGCCGCCAAAGTAAGTATCAATTGAAAACAACTCGGGATCTTGTTGAGATCCATCCGACCATAATGTACGTCACGTCCACAGCGACCAGTCCAATCCAATAATCACTCCGTCTCAAAGACGAGTTAGACGATTCATGAATTACCAGAAAGGTTTGTTCGTCCACAGCTTCACAAACTAGAAATACAAAGCTTTACGTCATGTGATTATCATGGTTGATACTTACCTGTTGATGGTGATTCACAGATGAAATACCGCTCATAATTGCAACCCCTCGTATAAAGATATCTGAATTAATCAAAACGCAGTTGCCGCCATGGTCGGTATTAATTGAAAACAACTTGGAATCATGTTGAGATCCATCCAACCAAATGTACGTCAGGTTCACGGCAACCAGTCCAATCCAATAATCACTCCATCTCAAAGGCGAGTGAGACGACGCATGGTTTGCCAGAAAGGTTTGTTCATCCATTGATTCGATGTACACGAGATGACTGTTATGCTCTATGCAATCATGCACGGACTCAATGAGTGTCTTACTTGTGCGCCAACTGTATGTGACGAATCTATAACAAGAATCACCGTTTAGTACCTCATCCGGTTCACAACCTAGAAATATAAACAAAGAAAACAAAATCGATTAAGGTAACCTTAAACATGTATCGCACATATTATTTTGCTATTTTTAAGACAAAGACACAAAAACTTTCAACAGACATTTTCCAATAATAGTTGTTAGAAGCTCGATATAACAATAATTCAGTGCTAAAATGAATTTATACCTGGATCCACAATCATTCATGTTGGGATAGACCTGTAGGCAATTTACTGTAAAAATCATGATTGTCATGATTCTTTTTAGAAACTTGTAACTTTAAAGCAGTTCTTCTTTTCCTTTAAATTTACTCTGTTGAAATAGCATTGTTCAGATGAAAAAGATCATAGCCGGTAAGATAGCAAGTGAGACAAATTTAACCGTATAAGTGTATGGAGTACGGGCCATTCGGAGTTGATAGCGACAAAAACCTCACTTCATATATGAGTTATTGACCGAAGCAAACCCAACATTAATTGTTTCTAGAGTTTTTGCTTCATAGGGTGAAATAGTGGAAATAAATAAAGATTCACATTCATGGGAACGGGGTATAGGGAACTTTTCCACTTTTGGGGATGGGAACATCCTCTCCAGATTTTGTGTTCTGGGAAAATGTTGTGGCAAATTCCTCGGTAGCACTTTTAAACCGCTATTACCACTATTGGTGAAAGGTGATTAGGTGCATTAATACTTCACAGGGATCAATACATACGAATAGAAACCAATCTACGAAAGTTACAGCCCTCAATACGGAAGAAAATTGGGAATATTGGATTATTATTGCGATTTGTTTAGTTTTCTTTTTATTTCTTTTTATTATTTAATTTTGTTATGTGCGCAAGGAGTGAAGATTGATTGTATATTTCTAGAATTACGATCATCTTAGGCAGAGTGATTTACCAGGATATTTGATACCATCAACAACTTATTTATTTTATTATGTATTTCTTTCTTATTTTAATTGGGGAGACCTTTCAATGAAATATTCTTTTTTAAAGGTGCCCAGGATAAAACATCACAATACAAATTATCAAAAATACACAAAGACTGGGGAAACAAAATATACATATGAGAATTGCACTGTAGAATGGTTGCATACAGCAAACCACTGTAGTTATATAAAGCTACAAATATTATGCCAAATGTCCCCCACTCCCACCTGAACCCAGAGGACCCCTTACTGCCCCTCTAGCGGGGGACAACGACAAACAAACAAACATACAAATAAAAACATAACACCAAGTAGCCTTCACTTTCAGGTGAAAATTGAATGTTTTACACAATTACCAATAGTGTATAGGAGAATGAGGGGGATTGTGTACAGTATGCCAAATGTTATAAGCTGATGTTTGAATTATCCTTCCTCCCATTAAAATCCATGCGGTATGGGTATCATAATGTTCTTGATACGGGGCAACAGTAGGCTACGGCAAAACAGTTCTGGCTGAAAACCCCACATAAATACTAACTTTTGTTAGTATATTCCGGTTATGGGATTGAGGATGTTGAGGTTAATTATCGATGCCGTGGACAACAAATTAACACTGCCCATTGAAACGGGCCTTCATGTGGCCACAATTCAGATTTTTACTGAATTTATTTTTATTTGCCTTCGAGAAAGATCATTAAATGGAAACATCCAATCTACCTTTCAATATCGCGTAATCACAAAACAAAGTAAATTAATTAAAATAAGCTCTTCGGAATGGATTGAGTGGAGTGTGTAGGCCTACATACCGTTGACAGGTGTTTTACAAGTCAGAATTGACGATGATGCCGCACACTCACACTTAGTCATCGTGTCTCCATCACTGTAACAAAATTATAAGTTTTGATTATTACAAAAATACGGCCAAAGATTTATCCATATTTGAAAGGATAAGAGGGTAATTCTCATTTAGGCTATTTGAAATTGACCAAATTTGCAAATGTTTCTTGAAGAATTTCCATGGCGCCCTCCAAAGCTATCAACAATTTATGATGAGAGCTTTCAACCATTTTCAGATTTGTGAGCCAGTCATTGCGATAATCATGTAAATCATTCCTCAACATTTTCATTTAGAAAAGAGAGCGGTTATTATTTATACTGCAAACTAAGGTTTTAAAACCGACATCAGTGTTTTACAACCGACATCAGTGTTTTACAACCGACATCAGTGTTTTACAACCGACATCAGTGTTTTACAACCGACATCAGTGTTTTACAACCGACATCAGTGGTACATATTGGGCGAGTTTTATTCGATCCCACAATAAACATCGGATGGGACTGGAACATGAGTATCCAAACTTAATCCAAACTACAGTTAATTCCACATGGAAACCAGAGCCAGTGCTGGAGCTACATTACCCGGTACTCATGCATATTGCAAATGTGTGGGAAATACAAGGAACACTCACTCTGGTAATACAACGATCATAATCTTTACACGTTTTCTTTCATTTCATTCACATTTATTTCAATGCTGCCCTTGCATTACATTTTATGTACAGTACCGGTACATAATTTATATCAGACTGTGGTAAAGTATTAAACAAATTAGATAAATAAATAAATAAATAGCAACACAGAATGCAATGTAATAGATCTAAGACAGTATACTATTATGACAACATTCAGTCTCGAGTGAAGCTTTTGAAACACAGTCCTTCTACGTAATACAGTCCTACTACGTAATTTGCACGGTGTGACAAAACTAGTGGTGATTTCATGAGGCTACTTTTTACCCACTGCCCCTCCATCAAAACCCCTCCCCCCCCCCCCCGATGCGACATACATATACCCCTATATAGAGCTGATCAACGCCATAAGGATTGTGGGTAACATTATCCCAAACTATTACCTGTTCCCGTCTTGTCGGCGCTGCCTTGCCCTGGCTTCACCGCCGATGTTTCCCTCACATGCCACCGAGATGATATGTACACATATCACTACCAACGGCACAGAAATGACTACACAAAACTTCAGACGGTTTCCCGAAGTCATGTTTAAGGTGTTATTCACAAATTCATCCGTGAAAACTCGTACAAGATGAAGGAAATATTAGTCTCAAAATAACAGAATTCGGGACTGCAGGTGTTCAGACCTGCACTGTTCAGAGTGGATAGACATAGACATAGACCTGCACTGTTCAGCATGGATAAACCATGGATAAACATACATGTAGTCAGATTATTGTTACTGAAGTATCGCTCGTACAGAATCCTTCATGCACCTTAGGGCCTACATCATGTGACCACAATGCACAGTAGACTATATCAATAAAGACTCTTTTGTGTTAAATACTTTGTGTGCAGAGTTCACTACTCAAATAATGGTAGTTACCATTACGAATTTTATTTCCGCCTTTATTATGTATTTATTCCCTAGCCGTTTACCCATAGTGTTTTAATACTAAACATGCCCAAGTTAAAGGTATACCCTTTAATATAATATGACTCTAAATTTCCTCTGAATGAAATTTATTCAGTTCTATAAGCTACAAATCTGGTGTCATTCTGAAAAAAATACAAAAGACTAATTCAAGAAGATGTAGGTTATGGGTCACTTTTATAATTTTCGTAATTAGACTAGCCCAAGTTGTTTGCATCATCGGGAAACAATAATGCAATTTGTTTCTGTTCCAGTGCGCGTCATCTCCAGGGGCATGCCGTTGGGATTCGTCTGCCAAATTTTGGCATCATATTAATTATCATTTGTTTAAACTAGGAATTTTTAGTTCAGCGCGAAGCTCCTATCAATTGGACTTTGTTTAAAAACTATTTGTTTTAAAGATAAATTGAATGTGTTTGAGGCACTTTCGTCTGCGACAGTCCTAGTTGTGTGGACTCTTTCACACGTGTACGTATAGTTGCCAGAAAGAGGAAACAGAACCGAACCGAACGAAACTGGAATTTAAAAAAAAATAGCCGTTTGCCTGATAATAATTGTCCAATTTATCTGAAACAAGAATTTGTTTAAAGCCTTTCGAAAAGCACAACAATACTCATCAAAAGTGGCCTGCATGGTTCCTGAGTGCTTCCTTTTCTCAGCAATTATGCAAGTAGGCCAGTGAATGTGTTTAGCATATCCAAGGTACGACATAATTATTGTATACATAGGCCTAACTTCTTTCACTGGGTATGGTTTCTTTGAATCAAGATAAACATTAAAAAAACAACTTAATTGTTACGTACAGTGTCATAAACGAGAAAATAATGAAAATGCATTCAAAATATAACACGGAATGTTCATCTCATGAAGATGAAAAATAAGTTTGGAAATAATTGTTCAAATTTAAATCAAATGAAAGCCTCCCCCTGTGTCAAACAAACAAGGAATGTTTAATATCCTATCAAGTTATTTTAAACAAAATTTTTGATCATAAGTTCGTTCAACTATTCTGTGACTACAGCCTAACAATACCTTTCCCCTTTCGATGCATCCATGCGTAAACTACCGGTATTCAACTGTAACACGCACAAAAAGTTTACCTTGTGACGATTATCCATTTTCGTAGCTTAAAATGACGCCATATTTAAAAACGGAACATCACCGATAAGTAAACATGCTGCGGCCGCTACGTGTCTTAATAAAATGTGATTTTGAAGTGAAAAAGCTGTTTTACTTTATTGGAGAAAATGGAACTATACATTCGGCAGTCAGAAATGTTCATATATTTGTGTGTAATTTCTTATAATTATGTTTGTAGATTGGTGAAATTCGTGCGTCGGGTGATAAACAATTGATTTAATTTTGCCCTACACCGACGTGTGTATAGCACTGTATACTCAGTCCTTTCCGAGTGTCTGTGAAAAACTTCACAGGCGACTCGGGCGGGATTCGAACCCACGACCTCCTGCTTATGTTACCGGTATGTTATGTTAGTGTTAGGCACACTGGCCTCGCTTGTTCATTGGGGATGGGGGTGATCTTGCTCACAGACCGCTGTGCGTACATGCCATCCTTTCAGCTGATTATGATTACAGAAAACTGGACAATTTTCAAAATATTTAGGTGTTTAGAAATATATCATAAAACCATTATGTGTAAGTTACTATTTTTTATTTCGCATGGCCTACGTAGTGGAATACTTTTGTGTATGGCCTCAGAGCATATTTTCTAACTTGGAATTATATAATCTGAAACCGTAATTGCTTTAAAACCTATTGAAAGGCATGCAATAGTTCAATTGATTGACTTCCGAGTGCTTCCTCTTTTTAGAGCAAATATTCACACGTATACAATGATGTGTTCAGCTTTTAAAGCGAATGTAAACAAGTTGTTAATATTGACAAAAACTACTTGCACGAATATAATTACTCTCTTTTAATCAGGTTCACATTCAACAAGTAATCGTTCAGCTTATAATTATAGCTTACTACGGTATGTCGTTATCGTGAAATAGTGAACATTCATTCAGATTTGTCGTATGCAGTCTGAAATCAAATGTTGATAAAAATGAAAATTCATTTTAGAAATAATGTTTTTCAGTACCGTAATTTTACTCAAATGATAACAGGAAAGACAAGATAACTTTCAACGAAGATTTGATATCATCACCTGATTTACACCAAATATTTTTATTTCCTTTGATTTCCAATCATGTTTATGTAGTGGATTTTAAGTTCCACATGTGTTTATTCTACACTCACTGGCCATAAGTATTGCAACATTGAAATTCACACCAAAGTTCAGTTTGGAGAACTGTGTTACAATAATTTATTTTATTTTATTTACACTACTTAAGACTTCTTGACAGTGCCTGTGTTTTGAAGTCAATGTTCTTTTTTACTGTTCTTGCTATGTAATACACGATCGATGAAATCGGATTAAATGATTATCTCACCTGTTACTGTAAAGTGCTATTTTGAGCATGTTGCAATACTTTTGGCCAGTGAGTGTATATTCTATATACTACAACCCTATGAACCCGTTTCCTTTATGGCGCATCGATATGGAAACTAATGACATTCAACTGTAAACAACCAGCACAGTAAGTTTTCCTCGTGACGTCTGTTTACCTACATAGCTAAGAATGACGTCATATCTAAAAATAGATTAAAAGAGTATACCTTTTATGTTTAGCTCAATTATTTGAACGGGCATAGCAGATCACAACCATATTTACATTTTGGGTTTTTAGTATAGCAAAACCTATATACACACCAGGGCTATAGATACAATTTGTAACGTGCACATCCAAACATCAGGAAAATAATTATCAAAAGGTGGAAATAAAAACATTTTAAAGATGTTAATACTTTGAAGTATACCTTATTGCATATACCATCTAAGTTACCCTCAGTTAAAAAACATAAACCGTAGTTTAAAGTCTATCAATCAATCTATGTATATTCATCACTACTATTTACCGGTTATTCTATGTATATTCTACATTACTCTACATACTGGGCGAGCTACTGTACCTAATACTACTGCGTCAATATATAAATACCATGTGAACTCAAGTGTTAAAATAACACCAGGGTGTTAATTGTTCCATGGTATTCGTGTTGGATAAGTTGCCAAATATAAAAACCACTGGTGTAGTTTTAACACCACATTTTTTGTAGTGTATGTATTTGTATACATGGTAAAGACAATCCTGTTTATTATTACCAACCTCAATCATACAATGCTTCAAATCATATTATTATATACATTAATCAAGTTCATATTTTACTATTTTGAAGGAATAGTGTAACATAAAACATTCCCAAACAATTAGTAATGATCCTTAAAGGGAAGATACAACATTTTATGTTAACAAAACGGCTTTTATAGATTATGATTATTTTCCTGAGAAAGTCGTTAATGAGAAACACAATAGTGACTAAATATTTAGATCTTTATATAGGCAAACACAAACTTTGTTTTTATTGAAATGTTGAATTTTGATATCTTGATAACAAGTGTGTTACATATACATACCGACTATCGGGATTTATACAATGACAACAAGAAATACAATTCCCATCTTGATAACAAGTGTGTTACATATACATTACAGACTATCGGGATTTATACAATGACAACAAGAAATGCAATTCCCATCTTGATTACAAGTGTGTTACATATACATTACAGACTATCGGGATTTATACAATGACAACAAGAAATACAATTCCATCTTGATGACTAGCGTGTTATATATACATTACAGACTATCGGGATTTATACAATGACAACAAGAAATGCAATTCCCATCTTGATTACAAGTGTGTTACATATACATTACAGACTATCGGGATTTATACAATGACAACAAGAAATGCAATTCCCATCTTGATTACAAGTGTGTTACATATACATTACAGACTATCGGTATTTATACAATTACAACAAGAAAATGCACAATTCCCATCTTGATAACAAGTGTGTTACATATACATTACAGACTATCGGGATTTATACAATGACAACAAGAAATGCAATTCCCATCTTGATTACAAGTGTGTTACATATACATTACAGACTATCGGGATTTATACAATGACAACAAGAAATGCAATTCCCATCTTGATTACAAGTGTGTTACATATACATTACAGACTATCGGGATTTATACAATGACAACAAGAAATACAATTCCCATCTTGATAACAAGTGTGTTACATATACATTACAGACTATCGGGATTTATACAATGACAACAAGAAATGCAATTCCCATCTTGATTACAAGTGTGTTACATATACATTACAGACTATCGGGATTTATACAATGACAGCAAGAAATACAATTCCCATCTTGATTACAAGTGTGTTACATATACATTACAGACTATCGGGATTTATACAATGACAACAAGAAATACAATTCCCATCTTGATAACAAGTGTGTTACATATACATTACAGACTATTGGGATTTATACAATGACAACAAGAAATGCAATTCCCATCTTGATTACAAGTGTGTTACATATACATTACAGACTATCGGGATTTATACAATGACAACAAGAAATGCTATTCCCATCTTGATTACAAGTGTGTTACATATACATTACAGACTATCGGGATTTATACAATGACAACAAGAAATACAATTCCCATCTTGATAACAAGTGTGTTACATATACATTACAGACTATCGGGATTTATACAATGACAACAAGAAATGCAATTCCCATCTTGATTACAAGTGTGTTACATATACATTACAGACTATCGGGATTTATACAATGACAGCAAGAAATACAATTCCCATCTTGATTACAAGTGTGTTACATATATACATTACAGACTATCGGGATTTATACAATGACAACAAGAAATGCAATTCCCATCTTGATTACAAGTGTGTTACATATACATTACAGACTATCGGGATTTATACAATGACAACAAGAAATACAATTCCCATCTTGATAACAAGTGTGTTACATATACATTACAGACTATTGGGATTTATACAATGACAACAAGAAATGCAATTCCCATCTTGATTACAAGTGTGTTACATATACATTACAGACTATCGGGAATTATACAATAACAACAAGAAATGCAATTCCCATCTTGATTACAAGTGTGTTACATATACATTACAGACTATCGGGATTTATACAATGACAACAAGAAATACAATTCCCATCTTGATAACAAGTGTGTTACATATACATTACAGACTATCGGGATTTATACAATGACAACAAGAAATGCAATTCCCATCTCGATTACAAGTGTGTTACATATACATTACACACTATCGGGAATTATACAATAACAACAAGAAATGCAATCTCCATCTTGATTACAAGTGTGTTACATATACATTACAGACTATCCGGATTTATACGATGACAACAAGAAATACAATTCCCATCTTGATTACAAGTGTGTTACATATACATTACAGACTATCGGGATTTATACAATGACAGTAGAAGCACTCAGAGCATTGGATGAGGTAAACATCAAACACTTGACTAACCTCTGCAACAGAATATATTTCAGTGGTTAAATTCCTGTAGAAATGAGGAAATCCATCTTCATTCCTATAGCGAAAAAGATCAAAGCAGAAAATTGTACAGATTATCGAACCATCAGCTTGATGAGCCAAGTAACAAAACTGATTCTTAAAATCATACAACAACGAATCTCTATCAGGGTCGAAGCAGAAATAAGTAGATTCCAGAGTGGTTTCAGGAAAGGCACCGGAACAAGAGAAGAAATATTTCACCTGAGGATCATCTGAGAACGGGCTTTACAAGTTAATAGGGAGGTGTTTGCATGTTTCATTGATTACAGTAAAGCATTTGACTGTGTTAAACATGATCATTTAATTCACATTTTGAAGGAGATTGGTGTGGATAACAGGGATTTAAAGATTATTGCTGGTTTGTATTGGCAACAAAGTGGAAGCGTCAGAACAGAGCATGGATTATCCAGTGAGTTTCAAATTAAGAGGGGAGTCAGACAGGGCTGTGTGCTATCACCTAGCTTATTCAATTTGTATGTGGAGCGCATTTTCAAGGCTGTTGAGGATAAGAAGGGAATCATAGTTGGAGGGATAAATATTGATAATCTACGTTACGCAGATGATACGGTTCTCATTTCTGACAGTGAACATAATGTACAAGTCTTATTAAATGCTGTTAACGAAGAAGGTGAAAAATGGGGAATGAAGATAAATGTGACTAAAACAAAAGCGATGGTAATCCATAAGAGAGAGGTAGCGCCAAACATCAATGTAAGACTAAATGGGAATACATTGCAACAGGTGTCAAGCATTGTTTACCTAGGCCACCTAATTACAGAAGATGGTAGGTGTGAGAAGGAGATCCTGAGGAGAATAGAGATAGCAAGGGTTGCATTTGAGAAAATGGCAAATGTTCTCACTTCACGGAGCATCCATATTACAACAAGGTTGAAGCTGGCACAATGTTACATCTGGTCCACACTACTCTATTCTTCTGAAACATGGACACTTGGTACAAATATAATTAACAGAATAAATGCTTTTGAGATGTGGGTATACAGACGCATCTTAAAAATCTCATGGAGAGACAGAACCACAAACACTGAAGTCTTAAGAAGAATGAGAACAGAAAGGTCACTTATGAATAACATCAAGAAAAGGAAAATGGAGTATTTCGGTCACATAATAAGAAAAGGAGCTTTGCAACGAGAAATTATGGATGGAAAGATAGATGGTAAAAGAGGAAGAGGTAGACCAAGACAAAGTTGGACAAGTAACATCAAGATGTGGACAGGAATGGAGTACAGGGAGTGTGTGAGGACGGCGCAGGAGAGAAAGGAGTGGAGATCTGTGGTAGCCAAACTGCTGCGAGCAGAGGACACCAACAGTTAAGTTAACAATGACAACAAGAAATGCAATTCCCATCTTGATTACAAGTGTGTTACATATACCTTACAGACTATCGGGATTTATAGAATGACAACAAGAAATGCAATCTCCATCTTGATTACAAGTGTGTTACATATACATTACAGACTATCGGGATTTATACAATGACAACAAGAAATGCAATTCCCATCTTGATTACAAGTGTGTTACATATACATTACAGACTATCGGGATTTATACAATGACAACAAGAAATGCAATTCCCATCTTGATTACAAGCGTGTTACATATACATTACAGACTATCGGGATTTATACAATGACAACAAGAAATGCAATTCCCATCTTGATTACAAGCGTGTTACATATACATTACAGACTATCGGGATTTATACAATGACAACAAGAAATGCAATTCCCATCTTGATTACAAGCGTGTTACATATACATTACAGACTATCGGGATTTATACAATGACAACAAGAAATGCAATTCCCATCTTGATTACAAGTGTGTTACATATACATTACAGACTATCGGGATTTATACAATGACAACAAAATGCAATCCCCATCTTGATTACAAGTGTGTTACATATACATTACAGACTATCGGGATTTATACAATGACAACAAGAAATGCAATCCCCATCTTGATTACAAGTGTGTTACATATACATTACAGACTATCGGGATTTATACAATGACAACAAGAAATGCAATTCCCATCTTGATTACAAGTGTGTTACATATACATTACAGACTATCGGGATTTATACAATGACAACAAGAAATGCAACTCCCATCTTGATTACAAGTGTGTTACATATACATTACAGACTATCGGGATTTATACAATGACAACAAGAAATGCAACTCCCATCTTGATTACAAGTGTGTTACATATACATTACAGACTATCGGGATTTATACAATGACAACAAGAAATGCAATCCCCATCTTGATTACAAGTGTCTTACATATACATTACAGACTATCGGGATTTATACAATGACAACAAGAAATGCAACTCCCATCTTGATTACAAGTGTGTTACATATACATTACAGACTATCGGGATTTATACAATGACAACAAGAAATGCAATCCCCATCTTGATTACAAGTGTGTTACATATACATTACAGACTATCGGGATTTATACAATGACAACAAGAAATGCAACTCCCATCTTGATTACAAGTGTGTTACATATACATTACAGACTATCGGGATTTATACAATGACAACAAGAAATGCAACTCCCATCTTGATTACAAGTGTTACATATACATTACAGACTATCGGGATTTATACAATGACAACAAGAAATGCAATCCCCATCTTGATTACAAGTGTGTTACATATACATTACAGACTATCGGGATTTATACAATGACAACAAGAAATGCAATCCCCATCTTGATTACAAGTGTGTTACATATACATTACAGACTATCGGGATTTATACAATGACAACAAGAAATACAATTCCCATCTTGATTACAAGTGTGTTACATACATTACAGACTATCGGGATTTATACAATGACAACAAGAAATGCAATCCCCATCTTGATTACAAGTTACATATACATTACAGACTATCGGGATTTATACAATGACAACAAGAAATGCAATTCCCATCTTGATTACAAGTGTGTTACATATACATTACAGACTATCGGGATTTATACAATGACAACAAGAAATGCAATTCCCCCATCTTGATTACAAGTGTTACATATACATTACAGACTATCGGGATTTAATACAATGACAACAAGAAATCCCCATCTTGATTACAAGTGTGTTACATATACATTACAGACTATCGATTTATACAATGACAACAAGAAATGCAATCCCCATCTTGATTACAAGTGTGTTACATATACATTACAGACTATCGGGATTTATACAATGACAACAAGAAATGCAATCCCCATCTTGATTACAAGTGTGTTACATATACATTACAGACTATCGGGATTTATACAATGACAACAAGAAATGCAACTCCCATCTTGATTACAAGTGTGTTACATATACATTACAGACTATCGGTATTTATACAATTACAACAATAAATCCAACTCCCATCTTGATTACACTTTTGTTACATATACATTACAGACTATCGGGATTTATACAATTACAACACGAAATGCAATCCCATCTTGATTACAAGTGTGTTACATATACATTACAGACTATCAGGTTTATACAATGACAACAAGAAATGCAATCCCCATCTTGATTACAAGTGTGTTACATATACATTACAGACTATCGGGATTTATACAATGACAACAAGAAATGCAATCCCCATCTTGATTACAAGTGTGTTACATATACATTACAGACTATCGGATTTATACAATGACAACAAGAAATGCAATCCCATCTTGATTACAAGTGTGTTACATATACATTACAGACTATCGGGATTTATACAATGACAACAAGAAATGCAATCCCCATCTTGATTACAAGTGTGTTACATATACATTACAGACTATCGGGATATATACAATGACAACAAGAATGCAATCCCCATCTTGATTTACAAGTGTGTTACATATACATTACAGACTATCGGGATTTATACAATGACAACAAGAAATGCAATCCCCATCTTGATTACAAGTGTGTTACATATACATTACAGACTATCGGGATTTATACAATGACAACAAAATGCAATCCCCATCTTGATTACAAGTGTGTTACATATACATTACAGACTATCAGATTTATACAATGACAACAAGAAATGCAATCCCCATCTTGATTACAAGTGTGTTACATATACATTACAGACTATCGGGATTTATACAATGACAACAAGAAATGCAACTCCCATCTTGATTACAAGTGTGTTACATATACATTACAGACTATCGGGATTTATACAATGACAACAAGAAATGCAATCCCCATCTTGATTACAAATGTGTGTTACATATACATTACAGACTATCGGGATTTATACAATGACAACAAGAAATGCAATCCCCATCTTGATTACAAGTGTGTTACATATACATTACAGACTATCGGGATTTATACAATGACAACAAGAAATGCAATCCCCATCTTGATTACAAGTGTGTTACATATACATTACAGACTATCGGGATTTATACAATGACAACAAGAAATAATCCCCCATCTTGATTACAAGTGTGTTATATATACATTACAGACTATCGGGATTTATACAATGACAACAAGAAATGCAATCCCATCTTGATTACAAGTGTGGTACATATACATTACAGACTATCGGGATTTATACAATGACAACAAGAAATGCAACTCCCATCTTGATTACAAGTGTGTTACATATACATTACAGACTATCGGGATTTATACAATGACAACAAGAAATGCAATCCCCATCTTGATTACAAGTGTGGTACATATACATTACAGACTATCGGGATTTATACAATGACAACAAGAAATGCAATCCCCATCTTGATTACAAGTGTGTTACATATACATTACAGACTATCGGGATTTATACAATGACAACAAGAAATGCAAACCCCATCTTGATTACAAGTCTTATACAAATACATAACAGACTATCATGAATTATACAATGACAACAAGAAATGCAATCCCCATCTTGATTACAAGTGTGTTACATATACATTACAGACTATCGGGATTTATACAATGACAACAAAATGCAATCCCCATCTTGATTACAAGTGTGTTACATATACATTACAGACTATCAGGTTTATACAATGACAACAAGAAATGCAATCCCCATCTTGATTACAAGTGTGTTACATATACATTACAGACTATCGGGATTTATACAATGACAACAAGAAATGCAATCCCCATCTTGATTACAAGTGTGTTACATATACATTACAGACTATCGGGATTTATACAATGACAACAAGAAATGCAATCCCCATCTTGATTACAAGTGTGTTACATATACATTACAGACTATCGGGATTTATACAATGACAACAAGAAATGCAATCCCCATCTTGATTACAAGTGTGTTACATATACATTACAGACTATCGGGATTTATACAATGACAACAAGAAATGCAACTCCCATCTTGATTACAAGTGTGTTACATATACATTACAGACTATCGGGATTTATACAATGACAACAAGAAATGCAATCCCCATCTTGATTACAAGTGTGTTACATATACATTACAGACTATCGGGATTTATACAATGACAACAAGAAATGCAATCCCCATCTTGATTACAAGTGTGTTACATATACATTACAGACTATCGGGATTTATACAATGACAACAAGAAATGCAATCCCCATCTTGATTACAAGTGTGTTACATATACATTACAGACTATCAGGATTTATACAATGACAACAAGAAATGCAACTCCCATCTTGATTACAAGTGTGTTACATATACATTACAGACTATCGGGATTTATACAATGACAACAAGAAATGCAATCCCCATCTTGATTACAAGTGTGTTACATATACATTACAGACTATCGGGTTTATACAATGACAACAAGAAATGCAATCCCATCTTGATTACAAGTGTGTTACATATACATTACAGACTATCGGGATTTATACAATGACAACAGAAATGCAATCCCCATCTTGATTACAAGTGTGTTACATATACATTACAGACTATCGGGATTTATACAATGACAACAAGAAATGCAATCCCCATCTTGATTACAAGTGTGTTACATATACATTACAGACTATCAGGATTTATACAATGACAACAAGAATGCAATCCCATCTTGATTACAAGTGTGTTACATATACATTACAGACTATCAGGATTTATACAATGACAACAAATGCAATCCCCATCTTTATTACAAGTGTTCATATACATTACAGACTATCAGGATTTATACAATGACAACAAGAAATGCAATCCCCATCTTGATTACAAGTGTGTTACATATACATTACAGACTATCCAGGATTTATACAATGACAACAAGAAATGCAATCCCATCTTGATTACAAGTGTGTTACATATACATTACAGACTATCGGGATTTATACAATGACAACAAATGCAACTCCCATCTTGATTACAAGTGTTACATATACATTACAGACTATCAGGATTTATACAATGACAACAAAATGCAATCCCCATCTTGATTACAAGTGTGTTACATATACATTACAGACTATCGGGATTTATACAATGACAACAAGAAATGCAATCCCATCTTGATTACAAGTGTGTTACATATACATTACAGACTATCAGGATTTATACAATGACAACAAAAATGCAATTCCATCTTGATTACAAGTGTGTTACATATACATTACAGACTATCGGGATTTATACAATGACAACAAGAAATGCAATCCCCATCTTGATTACAAGTGTGTTACATATACATTACAGACTATCGGGATTTATACAATGACAACAAGAAATGCAACTCCATCTTGATTACAAGTGTGTTACATATACATTACAGACTATCAGGATTTATACAATGACAACAAGAAATGCAATCCCCATCTTGATTACAAATGTTGTTACATATACATTACAGACTATCGGGATTTATACAATGACAACAAGAAATGCAACTCCATCTTGATTACAAGTGTGTTACATATACATTACAGACTATCGGGATTTATACAATGACAACAAGAAATGCAATTCCCCATCTTGATTACAAGTGTGTTACATATACATTACAGACTATCGGGATTTATACAATGACAACAAAATGCAATCCCATCTTGATTACAAGTGTGTTACGCCTATACATTACAGACTATCAGGGATTTATACAATGACAACAAGAAATGCAATTCCCCATCTTGATTACAAGTGTGTTACATATACATTACAGACTATCAGGATTTATACAATGACAACAAGAAATGCAACTCCCATCTTGATTACAAGTGTATTACATATACATTACAGACTATCGGGTTTTTATACAATGACAACAAGAAATGCAATCCCCATCTTGATTACAAGTGTGTTACATATACATTACAGACTATCGGGATTTATACAATGACAAAAAGAAATGCAATCCCCATCTTGATTACAAGTGTGTTACATATACATTACAGACTATCGGGTTTTATACAATGACAACAAGAAATGCAATCCCCATCTTGATTACAAGTGTGTTACATATACATTACAGACTATCGGGATTTATACAATGACAACAAAATGCAACTCCCATCTTGATTACAAGTGTGTTACATACATTACAGACTATCGGGATTTATACAATGACAACAGAAATGCACAATCCCATCTTGATTACAAGTGTGTTACATATACATTACAGACTATCAGGATTTATACAATGACAACAAGAAATGCAATCCCCATCTTGATTACAAGTGTGTTACATATACATTACAGACTATCGGGATTTATACAATGACAACAAGAAATGCAATCCCCATCTTGATTACAAGTGTGTTACATATACATTACAGACTATCAGGATTTATACAATGACAACAAAATGCAACTCCCATCTTGATTACAAGTGTGTTACATATACATTACAGACTATCGGGATTTATACAATGACAACAAAATACAATCCCATCTTGATTACAAATTATGTTACATATACATTACAGACTATCAGGATTTATACAATGACAACAAGAAATGCAATCCCATCTTGATTACAAGTGTGTTACATATACATTACAGACTATCAGGATTTATACAATGACAACAAAATGCAATCCCCATCTTGATTACAAATTATTATTTACATATACATTACAGACTATCGGGATTTATACAATGACAACAAAAATGCAATCCCCATCTTGATTACAAGTGTGGTACATATACATTACAGACTATCGGGTTTATACAATGACAACAAAATGCAATCCCATCTTGATTACAAAGTGTGTTACATACATTACAAGACTATCGGGATTTATACAATGACAACAGAAATGCAATCCCCATCTTGATTACAAGTGTGTTACATATACATTACAGACTATCAAGATTTATACAATGACAACAAAATGCAATTTCCCATCTTGATTACAAGTGTGTTACATATACATTACAGACTATCGGTTTTTATACAATGACAACAAAATGCAATTCCCATCTTGATTACAAGTGTGTTACATATACATTACAGACTATCGGGATTTATACAATGACAACAAAATGCACATCCCCATCTTGATTACAAGTGTGTTACATATACATTACAGACTATCGGGATTTATACAATGACAACAAAATGCAATCCCATCTTGATTACAAGTGTGTTACATATACATTACAGACTATCGGGATTTATACAATGACAACAAGAAATGCAATCCCCATCTTGATTACAAGTGTGTTACATATACATTACAGACTATCGGGATTTATACAATGACAACAAAATACAATCCCCATCTTGATTACAAGTGTGTTATATACATTACAGACTATCGGGGTTTATACAATGACAACAGAAATACAATCCCCATCTTGATTACAAGTGTGTTACATATACATTACAGACTATCGGGTTTTATACAATGACAAACAAGAAATGCAATCCCCAATCTTGATTACAAAATTGTGTTACATATACATTACAGACTATCAGGTTTATACAATGACAACAACAAATACACAATCCCCATCTTGATTACAAGTGTGTTACATATACATTACAGACTATCGGGATTTATACAATGACAACAAGAAATGCAATCCCATCTTGATTACAAGTGTGTTACATATACATTACAGACTATCGGGATTTATACAATGACAACAAGAAATGCAATCCCCATCTTGATTACAAGTGTGTTACATATACATTACAGACTATCGGGATTTATACAATGACAACAAAATGCAACTCCCATCTTGATTACAAGTGTTACATATACATTACAGACTATCGGGATTTATACAATGACAACAAGAATGCAATCCCCATCTTGATTACAAGTGTGTTACATATACATTACAGACTATCGGGATTTATACAATGACAACAAAATGCAACTCCATCTTGATTACAAGTGTTACATATACATTACAGACTATCGGGATTTATACAATGACAACAAAAATGCAATCCCCATCTTGATTACAAGTGTGGTACATATACATTACAGACTATCGGGATTTATACAATGACAACAAAATGCAATCCCCATCTTGATTACAAGTGTGTTACATATATATTACAGACTATCGGGATTTATACAATGACAACAAAAATGCAATCCCCATCTTGATTACAAGTGTGTTACATATACATTACAGACTATCGGGATTTATACAATGACAACAAAAATGCAATCCCCATCTTGATTACAAGTGTTATACATTACAGACTATCAGGATTTATACAATGACAACAAGAAATGCAATCCCCATCTTGATTACAAGTGTGTTACATATACATTACAGACTATCGAGTTTATACAATGACAACAAGAAATGCAATCCCCATCTTGATTACAAGTGTGTTACATATACATTACAGACTATCAGGTTTATACAATGACAACAAGAAATGCAATCCCCATCTTGATTACAAATTATGTTACATATATACATTACAGACTATCGGGATTTATACAATGACAACAAAAATGCAATCCCCATCTTGATTACAAGTGTGTTACATATACATTACAGACTATCGGTTTTATACAATGACAACAAGAAATGCAATCCCCATCTTGATTACAAGTGTGTTACATATACATTACAGACTATCGGGATTTATACAATGACAACAAAATGCAATCCCCATCTTGATTACAAGTGTGTTACATATACATTACAGACTATCAGGTTTATACAATGACAACAAGAAATGCAATCCCCATCTTGATTACAAGTATTGTTACATATACATTACAGACTATCGGGATTTATACAATGACAACAAGAAATGCAATCCCCATCTTGATTACAAGTGTGTTACATATACATTACAGACTATCGGGTTTATACAATGACAACAAGAAATACAATCCCATCTTGATTACAAGTGTGTTACATATACATTACAGACTATCGGGATTTATACAATGACAACAAAATGCAATCCCCATCTTGATTACAAGTGTGTTACATACATTACAGACTATCGGTTTATACAATGACAACAAGAAATGCAATCCCCATCTTGATTACAAGTGTTACATATACATTACAGACTATCAGGATTTATACAATGACAACAAAATGCAATCCCCATCTTGATTACAAGTGTTACATATACATTACAGACTATCGGGATTTATACAATGACAACAAGAAATGCAATCCCCATCTTGATTACAAGTGTGTTACATACACATTACAGTCTATCGGGATTTATTCAATGACACAACTAAATGCTATACCCTTCTTGATTAGACTTGTGTTACATATACATTACAGACTATCGGGATTTATACAATGACAACAAGAAATGCAATCCCCATCTTGATTACAAATTATGTTTACATATACATTACAGACTATCAGGTTTATACAATGACAACAAGGAAATGCAATCCCCCATCTTGATTACAAGTGTGTTACATATACATTACAGACTATCGGGATTTATACAATGACAACAAGAAATGCAATCCCCATCTTGATTACAAGTGTGTTACATATACATTACAGACTATCGGGATTTATACAATGACAACAAAATGCAATCCCCATCTTGATTACAAGTGTGTTACATATACATTACAGACTATCAGGATTTATACAATGACAACAAGAAATGCAATCCCCATCTTGATTACAAGTGTGTTACATATACATTACAGACTATCGGGATTTATACAATGACAACAAAATACAATCCCCATCTTGATTACAAGTGTGTTACATATACATTACAGACTATCGGTTTTTATACAATGACAACACAAAATGCAATCCCCATCTTGATTACAAGTGTGTTACATATACATTACAGACTATCAGGATTTATACAATGACAACAAGAAATGCAATCCCATCTTGATTACAAGTGTGTTACATATACATTACAGACTATCGGGATTTATACAATGACAACAAAATGCAATCCCATCTTGATTACAAGTGTGTTACATATACATTACAGACTATCGGGATTTATACAATGACAAACAAATGCAATTCCATCTTGATTACAAGTGTGTTACATATACATTACAGACTATCAGGATTTATAGAATGACAACAAGAAATGCAATTCCCATCTTGATTACAAGTGTTACATATACATTACAGACTATCAGGATTTATACAATGACAACAAGAAATGCAATCCCCATCTTGATTACAAGTGTGTTACATATACATTACAGACTATCAGGATTTATACAATGACAACAAAGAAATGCAATCCCATCTTGATTACAAGTGTGTTACATATACATTACAGACTATCAGGATTTATACAATGACAACAAGAAATGCAACTCCATCTTGATTACAAGTGTGTTTACATATACATTACAGACTATCGGGATTTATACAATGACAACAAGAAATGCAATCCCCATCTTGATTACAAGTGTGTTACATATACATTACAGACTATCAGGATTTATACAATGACAACAAGAAATGCAATCCCCATCTTGATTACAAGTGTGTTACATATACATTACAGACTATCAGGTTTATACAATGACAACAAGAAATGCAATCCCCATCTTGATTACAAGTGTGTTACATATACATTACAGACTGTCAGGATTTATACAATGACAACAAAAATGCAATCCCCATCTTGATTACAAGTGTGTTACATATACATTACAGACTATCAGGATTTATACAATGACAACAAGAAATGCAACTCCCCATCTTGATTACAAGTGTGTTACATATACATTACAGACTATCAGGATTTATACAATGACAACAAGAAATGCAATCCCATCTTGATTACAAGTGTGTTACATATACATTACAGACTATCGGGATTTATACAATGACAACAAGAAATGCAACTCCATCTTGATTACAAGTGTGTTACATATACATTACAGACTATCGGGATTTATACAATGACAACAAGAAATGCAATCCCCATCTTGATTACAAGTGTGTTACATATACATTACAGACTATCGGGATTTATACAATGACAACAAAATGCAATCCCCATCTTGATTACAAGTGTTACATATACATTACAGACTATCGGGATTTATACAATGACAACAGAAATGCAACTCCCATCTTGATTACAAGTGTGTTACATATACATTACAGACTATCAGGATTTATACAATGACAACAAAATGCAATCCCCATCTTGATTACAAGTGTTACATATACATTACAGACTATCAGGATTTATACAATGACAACAAAATACAATCCCCATCTTGATTACAAGTGTGTTACATATACATTACAGACTATCGGGATTTATACAATGACAACAAGAAATACAATCCCCATCTTGATTACAAGTGTGTTACATATACATTACAGACTATCAGGATTTATACAATGACAACAGAAATGCAATCCCCATCTTGATTACAAGTGTGTTACATATACATTACAGACTATCAGGATTTATACAATGACAACAAAATGCAATCCCCATCTTGATTACAAGTGTGTTACATACATTACAGACTATCGGTTTATACAATGACAACAAAATGCAATCCCCATCTTGATTACATTACAGACTATCAGGTTTATACAATGACAACAAGAAATGCAATCCCCATCTTGATTACAAATGTTTACATATACATTACAGACTATCAGGTTTATACAATGACAACAAGAAATGCAATCCCATCTTGATTACAAGTGTGTTACATATACATTACAGACTATCAGGGATTTATACAATGACAACAAGAAATGCAATCCCATCTTGATTACAAGTGTGTTATATACATTACAGACTATCAGGTTTATACAATGACAACAAAATGCAATCCCATCTTGATTACAAGTGTGTTACATATACATTACAGACTATCGGGATTTATACAATGACAACAAGAAATGCAATCCCATCTTGATTACAAGTGTGTTACATATACATTACAGACTATCGGGATTTATACAATGACAACAATGCAATCCCCATCTTGATTACAAGTGTTATTTACATATACATTACAGACTATCAGGTTTTATACAATGACAACAAAATGCAATCCCCATCTTGATTACAAGTGTGTTACATATACATTACAGACTATCGGGATTTATACAATGACAACAAAATGCAACTCCCATCTTGATTACAAGTGTGTTACATATACATTACAGACTATCAGGATTTATACAATGACAACAAGAAATGCAAATCCCCATCTTGATTACAAGTGTGTTACATATACATTACAGACTATCAGGATTTATACAATGACAACAAGAAATGCAATCCCCATCTTGATTACAAGTGTGTTACATATACATTACAGACTATCGGGATTTATACAATGACAACAAAATGCAATCCCCATCTTGATTACAAGTGTTACATATACATTACAGACTATCGGGATTTATACAATGACAACAAGAAATGCAACTCCCCATCTTGATTACAAGTGTGTTACATATACATTACAGACTATCGGGATTTATACAATGACAACAAAATGCAATCCCCATCTTGATTACAAGTGTGTTACATATACATTACAGACTATCAGGATTTATACAATGACAACAAGAAATGCAATCCCCATCTTGATTACAAGTGTTACATATACATTACAGACTATCAGGATTTATACAATGACAACAAAATGCAATCCCCATCTTGATTACAAGTGTGTTACATATACATTACAGACTATCAGGTTTATACAATGACAACAAGAAATGCAATCCCCATCTTGATTACAAGTGTGTTACATATACATTACAGACTATCGGGATTTATACAATGACAACAAGAAATGCAATCCCCATCTTGATTACAAGTTGTGTTACATATACATTACAGACTATCAGGATTTATACAATGACAACAAGAAATACAATCCCATCTTGATTACAAATTATGTGGTACATATACATTACAGACTATCAGGATTTATACAATGACAACAAGAAATGCAATCCCCATCTTGATTACAAGTGTGTTACATATACATTACAGACTATCAGGATTTATACAATGACAACAAGTACAATCCCCATCTTGATTACAAGTGTGTTACATATACATTACAGACTATCAGGATTTATACAATGACAACAAGAAATGCAATCCCCATCTTGATTACAAGTGTGTTACATATACATTACAGACTATCGGGATTTATACAATGACAACAAAATAAATCCCCATCTTGATTACAAAGTGTGTTACATATACATTACAGACTATCGGGATTTATACAATGACAACAAGAAATGCAATCCCCATCTTGATTACAAGTGTGTTACATATACATTACAGACTATCAGGTTTATACAATGACAACAAGAAATGCAATCCCATCTTGATTACAAGTGTGTTACATATACATTACAGACTATCAGGTTTTACAAATGACAACAAAATGCAATCCCCATCTTGATTACAAGTGTGTTACATATACATTACAGACTATCGGGATTTATACAATGACAACAAAATGCAATCCCATCTTGATTACAAGTGTGTTACCATACATTACAGACTATCGGGTTTATACAATGACAACAAGAAATGCAATTCCCCATCTTGATTACAAGTGTGTTACATATACATTACAGACTATCAGGATTTATACAATGACAACAAGAAATGCAATCCCATCTTGATTACAAAGTGTTACATATACATTACAGACTATCAGGATTTATACAATGACAACAAGAAATGCAATCCCCATCTTGATTACAAGTGTGTTACATATACATTACAGACTATCGGGATTTATACAATGACAACAAGAAATGCAATCCCCATCTTGATTACAAGTGTGTTACATATACATTACAGACTATCGGGTTTGATACAATGACAACAAGAAATGCAATCCCCATCTTGATTACAAGTGTGTTACATATACATTACAGACTATCGGGATTTATACAATGACAACAAGAAATGCAATCCCCATCTTGATTACAAGTGTGTTACATATACATTACAGACTATCGGGATTTATACAATGACAACAAGAAATGCAATCCCCATCTTGATTACAAGTGTGTTACATATACATTACAGACTATCGGGATTTATACAATGACAACAAGAAATGCAATCCCCATCTTGATTACAAGTGTGTTACATATACATTACAGACTATCAGGATTTATACAATGACAACAAGAAATGCAATCCCCATCTTGATTACAAGTGTGTTACATATACATTACAGACTATCAGGATTTATACAATGACAACAAAAATGCAATCCCCATCTTGATTACAAGTTTGTTACATATACATTACAGACTATCGGGATTTATACAATGACAACAAGAAATGCAATCCCCATCTTGATTACAAGTGTGTTACATATACATTACAGACTATCAGGATTTATGCAATGACAACAAGAAATGCAATTTCCCATCTTGATTACAAGTGTGTTACATATACATTACAGACTATCGGGATTTATACAATGACAACAAGAAATGCAATCCCCATCTTGATTACAAGTGTGTTACATATACATTACAGACTATCGGTTATACAATGACAACAAGAAATGCAACTCCCATCTTGATTACAAGTGTGTTACATATATTACAGACTATGGGATTTATACAATGACAACAAGAAATGCAATTGCCATCTTGATTACAAGTGTGTTACATATACATTACAGACTATCAGGATTTATACAATGACAACAAGAAATGCAATCCCCATCTTGATTACAACATTACAGACTATCGGGATTTATACAATGACAACAAAATGCAATCCCCATCTTGATTACAAGTGTGTTACATATACATTACCGACTATCGGTTTATACAATGACAACAAAAATACAATTCCATCTTGATTACAAGTGTGTTACACATACATTACAGACTATCGGGATTTATACAATGACAACAAGAAATGCAATTCCCCATCTTGATTACAAGTGTGTTACATATACATTACAGACTATCAGGTTTATACAATGACAACAGAGAAATGCAATCCCATCTTGATTACAAGTGTGTTACATATACATTACAGACTATCAGGATTTATACAATGACAACAAGAAATGCAATCCCCATCTTGATTACAAGTGTGTAACATATACAGTCCACACTACCCGGATATATACAATGACACCAAGAAATGCAATCCCCATCTTGATTACAAGTGTGTTACATATACATTACAGACTATCGGGATTTATACAATGACAACAAGAAATGCAATCCCCATCTTGATTACAAGTGTTATTTACATATACATTACAGACTATCGGGGTTTATACAATGACAACAAGAAATGCAATCCCATCTTGATTACAAAGTGTGTTACATATACATTACAGACTATCAGGATTTATACAATGACAACAAGAAATGCAATCCCCATCTTGATTACAAGTTGTTACATATACATTACAGACTATCGGGATTTATACAATGACAACAAGAAATGCAATCCCCATCTTGATTACAAGTGTGTTACATATACATTACAGACTATCAGGGATTTATACAATGACAACAAATGCAATCCCCATCTTGATTACAAGGTGTGTTACATATACATTACAGACTATCGGGATTTATACAATGACAACAAGAAATGCAATCCCCATCTTGATTACAAGTGTGTTACATATACATTACAGACTATCAGGATTTATACAATGACAACAAGAAATGCAACTCCCCATCTTGATTACAAGTGTGTTACATATACATTACAGACTATCGGGATTTATACAATGACAACAAAATGCAATCTCCATCTTGATTACAAGTGTGGTACATATACATTAGACTATCCGGGATTTATACAATGACAACAAGAAATGCAATCCCCATCTTGATTACAAGTGTGGTACATATACATTACAGACTATCGGATTTATACAATGACAACAAGAAATGCAATCCCCATCTTGATTACAAGTGTGTTTACATATACATTACAGACTATCAGGATTTATACAATGACAACAAAAATGCAATCCCCATCTTGATTACAAATTGTGTTACATATACATTACAGACTATCGGGATTTATACAATGACAACAAGAAATGCAATCCCCATCTTGATTACAAGTGTGTTACATATACATTACAGACTATCGGGATTTATACAATGACAACAAAATGCAATCCCCATCTTGATTACAAATTATTGTTACATATACATTACAGACTATCGGATTTATACAATGACAACAAGAAATGCAATCCCATCTTGATTACAAGTGTTTACATATACATTACAGACTATCAGGATTTATACAATGACAACAAGAAGTACAATCCCCATCTTGATTACAAGTGTGTTACATATACATTACAGACTATCGGGATTTATACAATGACAACAATGCAATCCCCATCTTGATTACAAGTGTGTTACATATACATTACAGACTATAGGTTTATACAATGACAACAAGAAATGCAATCCCCATCTTGATTACAAGTGTGTTACATATACATTACAGACTATCAGGGATTTATACAATGACAACAAGAAATGCAATCCCCATCTTGATTACAAGTGTGTTACATATACATTACAGACTATCGGGATTTATACAATGACAACAAAAATGCAATCCCCATCTTGATTACAAGTGTGTTACATATACATTACAGACTATCGGGATTTATACAATGACAACAAGAAATACAATCCCCATCTTGATTACAAGTGTGTTACATATACATTACAGACTATCGGGATTTATACAATGACAACAAGAAATGCAATCCCATCTTGATTACAAGTGTGTTACATATACATTACAGACTATCAGGATTTATACAATGACAACAAGAAATGCAATCCCCATCTTGATTACAAGTGTGTTACATATACATTACAGACTATCAGGTTTATACAATGACAACAGAAATACAATCCCCATCTTGATTACAAATTGTGTTATATATACATTACAGACTATCGGGATTTATACAATGACAACAAGAAATGCAATCCCCATCTTGATTACAAGTGTGTTACATATACATTACAGACTATCGGATTTATACAATGACAACAAGAAATGCAATCCCCATCTTGATTACAAGTGTGTTACATATACATTACAGACTATCGGGATTTATACAATGACAACAAAATGCAAATCCCATCTTGATTACAAATTGTGTTACATATACATTACAGACTATCAGGATTTATACAATGACAACAAGAAATGCAATCCCCATCTTGATTACAAGTGTGTTACATATACATTACAGACTATCGGGATTTATACAATGACAACAAATACAACTCCATCTTGATTACAAGTGTGTTACATATACATTACAGACTATCAGGTTTATACAATGACAACAAGAAATGCAATCCCATCTTGATTACAAGTGTGTTACATATACATTACAGACTATCAGGTTTATACAATGACAACAAGAAATGCAATCCCCATCTTGATTACAAGTGTGTTACATATACATTACAGACTATCAGGATTTATACAATGACAACAAGAATGCAATCCCATCTTGATTACAAATTATTGTTAATACATTACAGACTATCAGGTTTATACAATGACAACAAGAAATGCAATCCCCATCTTGATTACAAGTAATGTTACATATACATTACAGACTATCGGGATTTATACAATGACAACAAGAAATGCAATTCCCATCTTGATTACAAGTGTGTTACATATACATTACAGACTATCGGGATTTATACAATGACAACAAGAAATGCAATCCCCATCTTGATTACAAGTGTGTTACATATACATTACAGACTATCGGGATTTATACAATGACAACAAGAAATGCAACTCCCATCTTGATTACAAGTGTGTTACATATACATTACAGACTATCGGGATTTATACAATGACAACAAGAAATGCAATTGCCATCTTGATTATACAAGTGTGTTACATATACATTACAGACTATCGGGATTTATAGAATGACAACAAGAAATGCAACTCCCATCTTGATTACAAGTGTGTTACATATACATTACAGACTATCGGGATTTATACAATGACAACAAGAAATGCAATTCCCATCTTGATTACAAGTGTGTTACACATACATTACCGACTATCGGGATTTATACAATGAGAATAAATGCAATTCCCATCTTGATCACAAGTGTGTTACACATACCTTACAGACTATCAGGTTTATACAATGACAACAAAATGCAATTCCCATCTTGATTACAAGTGTGTTACATATACATTACAGACTATCGGGATTTATACAATGACAACAAGAAATGCAATCCCCATCTTGATTACAAGTGTGTTACATATACATTACAGACTATCGGGTTTATACAATGACAACAAGAAATGCAATCCCCATCTTGATTACAAGTGTGTTACATATACATTACAGACTATCGGGATTTATACAATGACAACAAGAAATGCAATCCCCATCTTGATTACAAGTGTGTTACATATACATTACAGACTATCGGGATTTATACAATGACAACAAGAAATGCAACTCCCATCTTGATTACAAGTGTGTTACATATACATTACAGACTATCGGGATTTATACAATGACAACAAGAAATGCAACTCCCATCTTGATTACAAGTGTGGTACATATACATTACAGACTATCGGGATTTATACAATGACAACAAGAAATGCAATCCCCATCTAGATTACAAGTGTCTTACATATACATTACAGACTATCGGGATTTATACAATGACAACAAGAAATGCAACTCCCATCTTGATTACAAGTGTGTTACATATACATTACAGACTATCGGGATTTATACAATGACAACAAGAAATGCAATCCCCATCTTGATTACAAGTGTGTTACATATACATTACAGACTATCGGGATTTATACAATGACAACAAGAAATGCAATCCCATCTTGATTACAAATTAATGTTACATATACATTACAGACTATCGGGATTTATACAATGACAACAAAATGCAATCCCATCTTGATTACAAAGTGTGTTACATATACATTACAGACTATCGGGATTTATACAATGACAACAAGAAATGCAATCCCCATCTTGATTACAAGTGTGTTACATATACATTACAGACTATCAGGATTTATACAATGACAACAAATGCAAATTCCCCATCTTGATTACAAGTGTGTTACATATACATTACAGACTATCAGGATTTATACAATGACAACAAGAAATGCAATCCCCATCTTGATTACAAGTGTGTTACATATACATTACAGACTATCAGGATTTATACAATGACAACAAGAAATGCAATCCCCATCTTGATTACAAGTGTGTTACATATACATTACAGACTATCGGGTTTATACAATGACAACAAGAAATGCAATCCCATCTTGATTACAAGTGTTACATATACATTACAGACTATCGGGATTTATACAATGACAACAAGAAATGCAATCCCATCTTGATTACAAGTGTGTTACATATACATTACAGACTATCGGGATTTATACAATGACAACAAGAAATGCACCCCATCTTGATTACAAGTGTTACATATACATTACAGACTATCGGGATTTATACAATGACAACAAGAAATGCAATCCCCATCTTGATTACAAGCGTGTTACATATACATTACAGACTATCAGGATTTATACAATGACAACAAGAAATGCAATTCCATCTTGATTACAAGCGTGTTACATATACATTACAGACTATCAGGATTTATACAATGACAACAAGAAATACAATTCCCATCTTGATTACAAGTGTGTTACATATACATTACAGACTATCAGGTTTATACAATGACAACAAGAAATGCAATCCCCATCTTGATTACAAGTGTGTTACATATACATTACAGGACTATCAGGTTATACAATGACAACAAAATGCAACTCCATCTTGATTACAAGTGTGTTACATATACATTACAGACTATCAGGATTTATACAATGACAACAAGAAATGCAATCCCCATCTTGATTACAAGTGTGTTACATATACATTACAGACTATCGGGATTTATAAAATAACAACAACAAATACAAAAACAATCTTGATTACAAGTGTGTTACATATACATTACAGACTATCGGGATTTATACAATGACAACAAGAAATGCAATCCCCATCTTGATTACAAGTGTGTTACATATACATTACAGACTATCGGGATTTATACAATGACAACAAGAAATGCAACTCCCATCTTGATTACAAGTGTGTTACATATAAATTACAGACTATAAGGTTTATACAATGACAACAAAATGCAATCCCCATCTTGATTACAAGTGTGTTACATATACATTACAGACTATCGGGATTTATACAATGACAACAAGAAATGCAACTCCCATCTTGATTACAAGTGTGTTACATATACATTACAGACTATCGGGATTTATACAATGACAACAAGAAATGCAACTCCCATCTTGATTACAAGTGTGGTACATATACATTACAGACTATCGGGATTTATACAATGACAACAAGAAATGCAATCCCCATCTTGATTACAAGTGTGTTACATATACATTACAGACTATCGGGATTTATACAATGACAACAAGAAATGCAACTCCCATCTTGATTACAAGTGTGTTACATATACATTACAGACTATCGCTATTAATACAAAGACAACAAGAAATGCAACCCATCTTGATTACAAGTGTGGTACATATACATTACAGACTATCGGGATTTATACAATGACAACAAGAAATGCAATCCCCATCTAGATTACAAGTGTCTTACATATACATTACAGACTATCGGGATTTATACAATGACAACAAGAAATGCAACTCCCATCTTGATTACAAGTGTGTTACATATACATTACAGACTATCGGGATTTATACAATGACAACAAGAAATGCAATCCCCATCTTGATTACAAGTGTGTTACATATACATTACAGACTATCGGATTTATACAATGACAACAAGAAATGCAATCCCCATCTTGATTACAAGTGTGTTACATATACATTACAGACTATCAGGTTTATACAATGACAACAAAATACAATACCCATCTTGATTACAAGTGTGTTACATATACATTACAGACTATCGGGATTTATACAATGACAACAAGAAATGCAATCCCCATCTTGATTACAAGTGTGTTACATATACATTACAGACTATCGGGATTTATACAATGACAACAAGAAATGCAATCCCCATCTTGATTACAAGTGTGTTACATATACATTACAGACTATCGGTTTATACAATGACAACAAGAAATGCAATCCCCAACTTGATTACAAGTGTGTTACATATACATTACAGACTATCGGGATTTATACAATGACAACAAGAAATGCAATCCCCATCTTGATTACAAGTGTGTTAGCTATTCATTTCAGACTATCGGGATTTATACAATGACAACAAGAAATGCAATCCCCATCTTGATTACAAGTGTGTTACATATACATTTACAGACTATCAGGATTTATACAATGACAACAAAAGTACAATCCCATCTTGATTACAAATTAAGTTTACATATACATTACAGACTATCGGATTTATACAATGAGAACAAGAAATGCAATCCCCAATCTTGATTACAAGTGTGTTACATATACATTACAGACTATCGGGTTTATACAATGACAACAGAAATGCAATCCCCATCTTGATTACAAGTGTGTTACATATACATTACAGACTATCGATTTATACAATGACAACAAGAAATGCAATCCCCATCTTGATTACAAATGTGTTACATATACATTACAGACTATCGGGATTTATACAATGACAACAAGAAATGCAATCCCATCTTGATTACAAGTGTGTTACATATACATTACAGACTATCAGGATTTATACAATGACAACAAGAAATGCAATCCCCATCTTGATTACAAGTGTGTTACATATACATTACAGACTATCAGGATTTATACAATGACAACAAAATGCAATCCCCATCTTGATTACAAATGTGTGTATATACATTACAGACTATCAGGTTTATACAATGACAACAAGAAATGCAATCCCCATCTTGATTACAAGTGTGTTACATATTACATATACATTACAGACTATCGGGATTTATACAATGACAACAAGAAATGCAATCCCCATCTTGATTACAAGTGTGTTACATATACATTACAGACTATCGGGATTTATACAATGACAACAAATGCAATCCCATCTTGATTACAAGTGTGTTACATATACATTACAAGACTATCGGGATTTATACAATGACAACAAGAAATGCAACCCCATCTTGATTACAAGTGTGTTACATATACATTACAGACTATCCAGGATTTATACAATGACAACAAGAAATACAATCCCCATCTTGATTACAAGTGTGTTACATATACATTACAGACTATCGGGTTTTATACAATGACAACAAGAAATGCAATCCCCATCTTGATTACAAGTGTGTTACATATACATTACAGACTATCGGGATTTATACAATGACAACAAGAAATGCAATCCCCATCTTGATTACAAATTATATATACATACATTACAGACTATCGGGATTTATACAATGACAACAAGAAATGCAATCCCCATCTTGATTACAAGTGTTATTTATATACATTACAGACTATCAGGATTTATACAATGACAACAAAATGCAATTCCATCTTGATTACAAGTGTGTTACATATACATTACAGACTATCGGGATTTATACAATGACAACAAGAAATGCAATCCCCATCTTGATTACAAGTGTGTTACATATACATTACAGACTATCGGGATTTATACAATGACAACAAGAAATGCAACTCCCATCTTGATTACAAGTGTGTTACATATACATTACAGACTATCGGGATTTATACAATGACAACAAGAAATGCAATTGCCATCTTGATTATACAAGTGTGTTACATATACATTACAGACTATCGGGATTTATAGAATGACAACAAGAAATGCAACTCCCATCTTGATTACAAGTGTGTTACATATACATTACAGACTATCGGGATTTATACAATGACAACAAGAAATGCAATTCCCATCTTGATTACAAGTGTGTTACACATACATTACCGACTATCGGGATTTATACAATGAGAATAAGAAATGCAATTCCCATCTTGATCACAAGTGTGTTACACATACCTTACAGACTATCGGGATTTATACAATGACAACAAGAAATGCAATTCCCATCTTGATTACAAGTGTCTTACATATACATTACAGACTATCGGGATTTATACAATGACAACAAGAAATGCAATTCCCATCTTGATTACAAGTGTGTTACATATACATTACAGACTATCGGGATTTATACAACGACAACAAGAAATAACTAATTACTACTCAATTGAGATTCCACATGGTGTCACCGCAATTAGTCTTACTTATCATCCTCACCATGCAAAGCTACAAGTTTTACCTAACAAGAAATGCAATCCCTATCTTGATTACAAGTGTGTTGTTGTTGTCGTATGCTTCATCTCCGAGCGAAGGTTTGCAGGTTGTCAGAACTAAATCAGCCTGGTTATCAAGAGTATTCACAACACGTTAAATAACGCACCACTCGAACCTTCTTATATTCCAATTATTTTATTTATGAAAATCTACAACTTCTTCCACTTACATGTCCGTTCGGTTCCGATTAATATTTGCAAAACCACCAAATATTCCAGTCTAAAAAGTTATTAAACAATATCACTTAAGACAAAGATTACGTGTTATCACCAAGACAACTTATTAAATAATGTTAGTAAATGTTATTAATTAATGTCACTAAGACATGTTATTAATTAATGTCACTAAGACATGTTATTAATTAATGTCAGAATGTCACTCAGACACGTTTTAAATAATGTCACTAAGACATAAAAGTTAAATATTGTCACCAAGACAAGTTATCAAAGAATGTCACTCAGACACGTTTTAAATAATGTCACCAACACATAAAAGTTAAATATTGTCACCAAGACAAGAAGGTTAAATACTGTCACCAAGACAAATTATCAAAGAATGTCACTCAGACACGTTTTAAATAATGTCACTAAGACATAAAAGTTAAATATTGTCACCAAGACAAGAAGGTTAAATACTGTCACCAAGACAAATTATCAAAGAATGTCACGCAGACACGTTTTAAATAATGTCACTAAGACATAAAAGTTAAATATTGTCACCAAGACAAGAAGGTTAAATACTGTGACCAAGACAAATTATCAAAGAATGTCACTCAGACACGTTTTAAATAATGTCACTAAGACATAAAAGTTAAATATTGTCACCAAGACAAGAAGGTTAAATACTGTCACCAAGACAAATTATCAAAGAATGTCACGCAGACACGTTTTAAATAATGTCACTAAGACATAAAAGTTAAATATTGTCACCAAGACAAGAAGGTTAAATACTGTGACCAAGACAAATTATCAAAGAATGTCACTCAGACACGTTTTAAATAATGTCACTAAGACATAAAAGTTAAATATTGTCACCAAGACAAGAAGGTTAAATACTGTCACCAAGACAAATTATCAAAGAATGTCACTCAGACACGTTTTAAATAATGTCACTAAGACATAAAAGTTAAATATTGTCACCAAGACAAGAAGGTTAAATACTGTCACCAAGACAAATTATCAAAGAATGTCACTCAGACACGTTTTAAATAATGTCACTAAGACATAAAAGTTAAATATTGTCACCAAGACACATGCCACTGAGAGGATATGCACAAATATCACTACCAACGGCACATAAATGACTACACCAAATATCAGACGGTTTCCAGAAGTCATGATAAAGTTTGGATCCACAAATTCATCCGTACAAACTCGTGCTAGATGTAACAATTGTTAGTCTCAAAACTACCGAAATTGGGAGTGTTTTAAATACGCTGTGTACAGTTTTCAATAGTGAAAGTTATTGGACATTTTATTTCCGCCTTTTTACGTATGTTTTCCCTATAGCCGTTTACCCAGTGTTTGAATACTGTACATGCGTAAGTTAAATGATCAGAACTTTGACTCAACTGTTTCTGTTATTTCATTTGCCTTCGGTGTGTTTTCCGACCGCATGATGGGGGCTTGCGCTTCGTTTCACGGTACATAGAAATTCTCTGCCTTTGTGTACGTCACGAACGTTTCGTTAAAACTTCGAAAATTCGGGGGGTCAGTTTGTGATTATTAGATAAACAATTAATAATCCACTCGAAACAAAAAAAACATTTAAAATTGTTTTTAATTCATACCAATCAATATAACAGCACCAAGAAATAAATTTTGGTAAATACACTCTTCACAGGACCTTTAACAACAGGATACTTCAATTCTTCAGGATACTTCAGGTCAATTCACGAGCATCGAAGGGCGATATTAGATCTTCAGGCGACAGGATACTCAACTTGGCTACCGTTTCATTCCCTAAACCCTTACCTTTCCCCGTCTTGTCGGCGCTGCCTTGCCCTGGCTTCACTGTCGATGTTTCCCTCACATGCCACCGAGAGGATACGTACAAATATCACTACCAACAGCACAGAAATGACTACACCAAACTTCCAACGGTTTCTAGAAGTCATGATAAAGTTGTGATCCACAAATTCATCCGTATAAACTCGTGCTAGATGTAGCAATGTCAGTCTCAAAATTACTGAATTGGGGAGTGCGGGCGCTTTTTGTATGCTTTTTATACAGAGGTTTCAATAATGTTTTTTTTTTCATTATGAACTTTCCCATAGTGTTTGAATACTATGTATGTACATGACCAAATTAAAGGTTCACCCAGACCATCAACGTTGACAAATCACAAACGTGACTCTCCATTTCCTGTGAATGACATTAAAGGGACAACATCGTCATAATGAACAGGGCATGGAATCGGAGTGCTAGTTTTGTTGAAAGTCTGCTCTGCTTGTGACAGTAGTGTCCCTTTAATTCAACTCTGTAAGCTACAGAGGAGTATAAATTGCTCATGAATAGGCAAATCTATTAGAATCTAGGTATCAAAACACCCGGAAATTGGAAATTTAAATATAGAAAAGTAATGTCAACATGGATAAAGAGTTGTACAAAATGTTTCAAGTATAAAAATCCTATTTCATAGGGTCATTTTAAGGTTCAAACATTGTGAATAGTTTTGGATCAACTCCCACATGATCGATTTATGTTTAATGATGAGTTCTGATGATTACACGACTTATCCGTTTTTGAAACTAATGTTGATCAATCAAGTATTTCTGAGGAGACTGTCCAGCCACTTAATGTAAACTTTAATACAATTGTAATTATATATTTCTTTTTTTATACACTTTAAAACATCAGTTCATATTAGGCAAATTTAATCTCCCATTGAGGAAAAAGAATTTACGCCATATGACAACTGGTATTAAAAGGGTATTCTTCAGGCTTTATTTGTACAGGGTTGCAATCGTCGTTGGTTGGATTGAGATTTACATTTACCTCATTAACTAGAACACGTGTTTTCATTCATTATTTTATTTTATTTTATTTTACTGCAAGAAAAATAAATCACAAACTCGCAATTGTTTTGCCTCAAAATAAAATGATGTCTGAAAGCGGGGAGATACTGTGCAACCTGGGTTGCTCGCCATATTCATATTCATTTGTGCCCCCCTCACTTTCTAAGTAGCGATTGACACAGATTGGCTCATTAGAGCGCATTCGTTGCTCATGGGCCCGTGTCAGGCTTCGCTGTCCACATAAATGTACAGCTAGTAGGTTAATTATTCTAAGTGTGCTTCCCTTTCCTTGTTTGTGTCCTTGTACAAAGGAAAATGAGGATATGTTTGTTTGTTTGTTTTCCCCCTGTTTAGGCCCTATTTATGGACATACAGGAAACCACAAACGACAACAGAGTCATTATTAACATCATTCCACGGTTTCCAGTGGCAGATCCACAAGAGAGACTGAGGAAAACAGTTGCGCACAATCCTTTCTGGGTCAGAACACTAAACAAAATCATTTAAAGTCCCTACTCTGATTTCCTCATTACGCCACTGCCAACGTGTACACTTTCTTATGCATCTCGGCAACACCCATCGCCAATCTCATTCAGCTTGTTGAGGTGGCTCCTAACGCGTCCGCAGAGGCAGTGCTTATGCTCACAAGTTTACGTAATGGGTGTATGGATGTCTTTATTAAGTATATAATATCTTACAACTATCCATACAAACATTCAAACTATTGCCTTCCATGAAATATGTTTTATAACACCAGAGGGCGCTCCAAATGTAAACAAGTGTTTTCAAGTATACTAAAGCAATTTGTGTGTGCAATTTGTTTTGGAAGGTGCAGCATAGGTTTTGCTGACAAAACGTCTCCTACAAGTATGCTTACTCTCTTTGAATCAGGATATACATGGCAGTGATCGTCGTAAACGAGCAAATGAAGATCAGATAAAATGGTTAGAAAAACCTGTGAGATTTTCAGCTCAATTGGTACACACATTTCTGTGAAAAGATATTTAAATTCTCCCACGGGACAACGTGAAAATATTCGTGGATTTTTTATTTTCATTGCTAGCAAATAAAACAGATCTTACAGCACTTCAGACAGAAAGGTTCATAGGAAGGTTTGACATTAAATTCTTTGTACATTTACAAGTGATAAAATTCATGTCTTTTCTTGTTAAACTGCATGACTAATACTAATCATATACTTGTAGGCCTACATCAGGTAAATACTAATTTAAGTAAACCTTTGATTATTCGTTGTTGTTGTTGTTATTGTCCAAATTTTAAAAACATATAAATAAATACATATTTCAAAGGGGGAGAGTCGTTGACACAAATCCTTAAAGGGAATGCATTGGTAATGTTTGCAAAACTGCTTATACGATTAATCTTACTCTCTTTGAATCAAGATGTACATTAAATTAACAAATTTAGAAAAGATTTCTCAAATTCCAACCACAAATGTTTTAAATTTTCTTCGAATTGACAGCGCCTCCACTGGTAGCATGGGGAGCAACCCACCCGAGGCTTGTGCCCTGGATGTCCCCCGCCCAGGATTTATATGGGCCTGTGAAAAAGTATACGCCAATCCTGGTTCCCCCAAGTTCCCCCTACTGACCCAACTCTAGTTACACCATCAACAGCTTTATATCTAGTAAGTTTCACATTACAATTTTACAATTAGCTTAATTTTTAATGACCAAACATGTACCTTCACCTGACAAAACTAATCACTTTCAAGTAGTTATTCAGTTTCCAAAAAACTTCTTTTAATAATAATATTTAGTAAAAGACAAATACAACATCAAACTCATCATTTATAAATCATATAAATGTTATATTATTTTATGCATTTTGTTATAAAATCCATATTAATAGAAATATGCCGTTATAATTATATACAAAGACTGAGTTTTAAGATCTGCATATATATCTAAAGGGAAAATATAAGAAATGCTCCAATATTCTAACGTTATTTTGATCAACTTTTGGATTAACTTCTGAATAAATAAAATCCATTGTAAAATATTTCAAATGCGCCATCTGCTGCTCCCGGTGGGGTTGTGAGGCTGTAGGCTCCCTTGTTAGTTGCGTTGTTTTTGTGATTGAAGCCGGTGCGATTGAACGAGTCATAAGCGCCATCTCCGGCTCTTGATGGGGTTGTGAGGCTGTAGGCTCCCTCGTCAGTCGCATTGTTGTTGTGATTCAAGCCGGTGCGACCAAACGAGTCGTAAGCTCCATCTCCTGGTGGAACTTTGAGGCTGTAGTCTCCCTCAACAGTCGGGTTGATTTGGTGATTCAAGCCGATGCAATTGAACGATTCGTAAGCGTCATCTCCTGGTGGAACTGCGAGGTTGTAGTCTCCCTCAACAGTCGGATTGTTTTGGTGATTCAAGCCGGTGCGATTGATCGAGTCATAAGGGCCATCTCCTGCTCCCGGTGGGGTTGTGAGGCTGTAGGCTCCCTTCTCAGTTGCGTTGTTTTTGTGATTCAAGCTGGTGCGATTGAACGAGTCGTAAGCACCATCTCCGGCTCTTGATGGGGTTGTGAGGCTGTAGGCTCCCTCGTCAGTCGCGTTGTTTTTGTGATTCAAGCCGGAGCGACCAAACGAGTCGTAAGCGCCATCTCCTGATGGAACTGCGAGGCTGTAGTCTTCCTCAACAGTCGGGTTGATTTGGTAATTCAAGCCGATGCAATTGCACGATTTATAAGCGTCATCTCCTGGTGGAACTGCGAGGTTGTAGTCTCCTTCAACAGTCGGGTTGATTTTGTGATTCAAGCTGGTGCAATTGAACGAGTCGTAAGCGCCATCTCCGGCTCTTGATGGGGTTATGAGGCTGTAGGCTCCCTCATCAGTCATTGTTTCAAGCCGATGCAATTGGACAATTCGTAAGCGCCATATCTGGCTCCTGATGGAACTGCGAGGCTGTAGTCTCGCAGTTCCACCAGGAGATGACATTTGGGTTCATTTGGTGATTCAAGCCGATGCAATTGAACGATTCGTAAGCGCCATCTCCGGCTCCCGGTCGGGTTGTGAGGCTGTAGTTTCCCTCAACAGTCGGGTTGATTTGGTGACTCAAGCCGATGCAGTTGCACGATTCGTAAGCGCCATCTCCGGCTCCCGGTCGGGTTGTGAGGCTGTAGTCTCCCTCAACAGTTGGGTTGTTTTTGTGATTCAAGCCCGTGCGATTGAACGAGTAGTAAGAGCTATCTCCTGGTGGCACTGTGAGGCTGTATTCTCCCTCAATAGTCGGGTTGTTTTGGTGATTCAAGCCGATGCAATTGAACGATTCGTAAGCGCCATCTCCGGCTCCCGGTCGGGTTGTGAGGCTGTAGTCTCCCTCAACAGTTGGGTTGTTTTTGTGATTCAAGCCCGTGCGATTGAACGAGTAGTAAGAGCCATCTCCTGGTGGCACTGTGAGGCTGTATTCTCCTTCAATAGTCGGGTTGTTTTGGTGATTCAAGCCTATGCAATTGAGCGAATCGTAAGCGCCATCTCCTGCTCCCGGTGGGGTTGTGAGGCTGTAGGCACCTTAGGGCCTACATCATGTGACCACAATACACAGTAGACTACGTCAATAAAAAAAACTATTTTGTGTTAAATGCTTTGTGTACAGAGTTCATAACTCAAATAATGGTAGTTTCCATTACGAATTTTATTTCCGCCTTTTTACGTATGATTTACACATAGTGTTTGTATACTATAACATACAAGTTAAGGTATACCCTGACCTTAAAGGTTGAATAATCAGAAATGACTCTGAATTTCCTCTGAATGAAATTTATTCGGCTCTAAAAGCTACAAACCTAGTGTCATTCTGAAAAAAAATACAAAAGACTTATTCAAGAAAATGTAGGTTTTGGGTTACTTTTCTAATTATCGTAATTAGACTAGCCAAAGTTGTTTTGCATCATCGGGAAACAATAATGCAATTGGTTTCTGTTCCAGTGCGCGTCATCTCCAGGGGCATGCCGTTGGGATTATTCTGCCAAAGTTGGGCATAGTCTTCATTATCCTTTGTTTAAACTAGGAACTTGTAGTTCAGCGTGAAGCTCCTATCACTTGGACTTTGTTTTAAAAACTATTTGTTTTATAAACGTATTTGAGGCACTTTTATTTGCGACAGCGACAGTCATAATTGAGGGAACAGACTGCTTCCCCAAATCGAACGAAACTGTAATTTAAAAAATAGCTGTTGGCCTTATAGTAATAATATTGTCCAATTATCAGAAACAAGAATTTGTTTAAAGCCTCTTGAAAAGCACTACAATACTCATCGAAAGTGGCCTGCATTGTTCCCGAGTGCTTCCTTTTCTGAGCAATTATGCAAGTATACGAGTGATGTGTTAATTTGGCATGTCCAAGGAAATGTACAACATATTACTGTATACATAACTTCTTTACCTGGGTATTGTTTTTTGAATCAAGATAAACATTAAACAACCAAATTAATCGTTACGCAATATCCTAAACGAGAAAATAATGAAAATGCATTCACATTATAACACAGAGTGTTCATCTCAAGTTTGAAAATACTTTTTTCAAATGATAATAATGAAAGCCTCCCCTTCGACAAAAAAAATCAAGGAATGTTTTATATAGGGGCCTACTATCATCAATTTATATCAAGTTATTTTTTAACTAAAGTTTGTTCAACTATTCTATATGACTACAGCCTAACAATGCCTTTCTCCTTTCGATGCATCTAGTATGCGTGAACTCACGGTATTCAACTGTAACACGCACAAACAGTTTATAAACCGTTACGCTGTCGAGAGAAGTCGTACTACACTCGTGTTAATTCGTTGGGCATTCGGGATAAATCGGCTTGGATAATGTCGTGCATTCTTAGCATTGACTTACAACAGTCATGAGTACTTGTGAGGGGATCGCAAGTGAAGCCGATTTCATGCTGATTTTTCCTAATAATCGAGAGCAACCGTGGCAGTATTCGTGGAAATTCGGGGCAAAAATCGTGAATGTGTGACTGGGGCTTTAGGCACACTGGCCTCGCTTGTTCATTGGGGAGGGGGTGATCTTGCTCACAGACCGCTGTGCGTACATGTCATCCTTTCAACTGATTATGATTTTTTTTCTAACTTGAAATTATATCATTTGAAACCATAATGCGTTAAAACCTATTAAAAGACATGCAATAGTTCAATCGATTGACAATATTTACCTCCGAGTGCTTCCTCTTTTTAGAGCAAATAAGTATACACATGTATACCAGTGATGTGTTCAGCTTTTAAAGCGACGGTACACTGTAAAAAAATTCTGTATTTTTACACATATTTTTTGTCTGTTTTTTCCTTTTACATATTTTTTGATGTAAATAAACCTGTATCTGTCAATATTATTGTATTTATTTTCACATATTTTTTTCATTTACTCCATACTTTCATAATTTAACCATAGAATTTGTAAAAATACAGTCGAATTATGCGAATTCTTTGTTTTTTACAGCAGTTGTGTAGTAAATGTGCATGTGTTTGGCTTTCTATTGCAAAATAATAACAGGTCTGTAATTATATTTTACAACAATTTAATAAAATAACAGGCAAAGTGCCGGCAACTCTGTTGACAGCAATTTCTATCAATTTACAAAGAAATGTTTTAGAGTGTATGCAAGTTGTTAATATTAACAAATACTACTTGCACGAATATAATTACTCATTTTTAATCAGGATTCACATCCAACAAGCTTATAGGCCTAATCTTTCAGCTTATGTTAGCTCATTACGGTATGTCGTTACCGTGAAATAGTGAACATTCATTCAGATTTGTCGGATGCAGTCTGAAATCAAATGTTCATCAGCAAACAGCAAAGACGAGACAACTTTCAATGAAGATTTGATATCATCGCCAGATTTACGCCAAATATTTATATTTCCTTTGATTTCCAATCGTATATATGTAGTGGTTTTAAAGTTCCATATGTTTTTATTTTATATTTTATACGATAACCTTATGAAGCCGTTTCCTTTATGGCGCATCGATATGGAAATTACTAAGGACATTCAACTGTAAACAACCAGCACAGTTAGTTTTCCTCGTGACGTATACCCTTTCATGTTTAGCTCAATTATTTGAGCGGGCATAACAGATCACAACCTTATTTACATTTTGGGGTTAGTATAGAAAAACCTAGATGTGCTTTCGGTAACATTTGTATTGTACACATCCATACATCATGAAAAAAATTATTAAAAGGTGGAAATAAAAAAAAACATTTTAAAGATTTTCATACTTTGAAATATACCTTATTCCATATACCATTCAAGTTACCCTCAATTAAAAAAAAAACATTTTTGTAGTCAATCAATCCAGCTATGTATTCATCACAACTATATACTGGTTGCTCTATGTATATTCTTCAATACTCTACATACTGGGCGAGCTACTGTACCTAATATGAACACTAGTGGGTCAATATATAAATACGCTTTAGAAACTGGAGTGTGAAAATAATACCAGGGTGTCAAATGAATTATTCCATTGTATTCGTATTGGTTGAGTTGAGTTGCCAAATAATTTTAACACCACTGGTGTTTTGTGCAGTATATGTATTTGTTTGCATGGTAAACCGACAATCCATATGTTTATTATTATCAACCTTCACCATACAATGCTTCAAATCATATTATTATATACATTAATCAAGTTAATATTTTACTATTTGGAAAATATATTCTAAACTACAACATTCCCAAACAATTAGTAATAAACTTTGAAAGGGAAGATACAACATTAGTTATGTTAGCAAAACTGCTTCGACTGGATTATGCTTATTTTCTATGAACCAAACTGAATATTAACCATTGAAAGTCGTTACGAGAAACTCAATAGTTATATGTTTATTTCTGTGTTGGTAACAACAAGAAATACATATCCCATCTTGATTACAAGTATGTTACATACATTATAGACTATCAGGATTTCTACAATGACAACAAGAAATACAAACCCCATCTTGTTTACAATAATGTGTTATATATACATTACAGACTATCAGGTTTATACAATGATAGTTATATTTTTATTTATTGTTATCATTAATTTTTTGTTGCTTTCCACTGCGACAGACAAAGACTAAGATAGGACAAAGACATTAAACAAATACATTAAATTAAAAACATTACATTAAAAACATTAAAAGAAGAAAAAACAAATAAAACAATGAATTTAAACCAAATACATGCGGTCAGTTTCCTAGCAACTGAAATTACCTTAATCACCTCATGCTGTAAATGTCAGAATGTTTAACGTTTGGATCAAAGCAAACTGATCCAGTTAATGATCTCAAATCACTTCTGCCATCAATTATAAGTATTTAATAAACTAAGACTAGCTACTCTCCTAATGTAAAACAGTGAAAACCACTCTTTCAAAGAGCTACATGGCGGACAAGTCTTTTTGGAGTGGATAAAGAGTAAAATTAGTAGTGTATAAAGAGTGAATTGGTAGCAGTTTACTGTATTTTTCACTCGAATCAGAGTGGGTTTCTCCAAAAGACTTGTCCGCCATATAGCTCTTTAAAAGTGGTTTTCACTCTTTTACATTAAGAGAGTAGGCTATTTTTTCCATCACCATTAATGCAATAAATAATTGTGTATTGTCTAACACCATGATGAGTGTTGTTATTATGTGGCTATACATGAACGTTATTCAATGTTGCAACCATCAGTCAAGATCTACACCTGAATGATTTGATGAGGCATATATCTGGGAACCAGGGTCATGGAGTTTGTGCTGCCTAAATAATGGTTGCCATTCCCTAGAGATGACGAGGTGTGGAAATTGAAAAACTCATTTCCATCCCAGTTCAAAATTAAGATTTTGAAGAAAAATATGTCGAGGTTATCAGTTCATACAGCCTGTGTAATACTGGCAGTGATCAAAATCTCAACTTTGTTGACAATTGAAGTTTGTCCTCGGTTGCAAACCAAGCTCAGTCTATCAAATGAGGGGCCAAGAAGGGCGCCCTCAATAGATATATAAATTCACAAAGGAATGTTTTTGTATTTGTTTACTTTGTGGAATATGTTACTCTTCCGTTTGGGTCCATTGGGGAAGGTCACAAGATTATTTTCCACGCTAGCTTATTTACTATTATTACTGTTTTGGAATGCGGTTGCCTTTCATGAACAAACGGCTATCTGCAGTTTATTTGACGTTAACATAACCCTGTTTCGATCTGGAATCAATATCCAACGCAAGTCCTGACCCAATCACAGCAGCATAGTCATACTCCTTATTGCTTGAGTTTTGTTCAGGTTTCTGTGGTGGAGCAATTTTTTTCGGACGCTTGGTAACCAATTCCGAATCAGAGCATTTCCCTAACGATTCGTTCTTGGGCTTCTTCTCGGTGCGTGGCAGCCGGCTTATGACTATATCTAAGTCCTCGTATGTTGGTCCAGCGTTCTCGTCATGCACATTGTCTGGATGCTGGCCATCTATAAATCACGATAACAAAAAATCCACAGGAATTAGAAATCTTGAACAGACAAGGCATCAACTATTGTCTAAATGAACGTAGTTTTATTGAAGCTACCCATATCCTTTGCGTAATAATTTTGCTCAGAATCAGAACAGATTTTGCACTCGAACAAACTATTTAAAAGTGAACATTTTAGTGTATTTTGTTTCAAAGAATGTATGAAGTAGCCTACCAGCTATAAACAAACTAATTTGATCACACGCATCACACAGGGCAGCTCAGCATCAGTGACGTAACTAGGGTCAAACTTTCAGGGGGGAACTAGGGGGTGTACGACTTTTTCTAGGGGGACATGTCAATACTTGAATCCTGCAGTCTCAAATAGGGACCTATTTTTTCAAATTTCTTAATGGGGGCACCCGGGGGCATGGACCTCGGCTGGGGGAACGTACCCCGTGCTCCCCCTACCCCCCCCCCCCCCCATAGTTACGCCACTGCTAAGCATATCAAACACAGCCATATGTAAGGAATTAATATCGATTAAATCTGAGTAGTAATTTATTTGTATAATATTTCAAGAGTGAATTGTGGAATTATAGTGCGAGTTCAGGACGTTGATAAACCTTACCGTACCGATAGGATCTACGGCGGCGTATGCATACACAGGTTCTCGAGGGGGATCAGGAGCACAGAGACCGCCATCACTCACAGTGTCAACTCGTTCTGCGTTGGTACTGGCATTCCTTGGTGATAAGTTTTTGCAACTGGGAGAGATCACGTGAGGACTAGCCTCACCATGAGCACTCTGTTTTGGCTTCCGATTGTTCAGATGGCGACCCGGAGTTGATTGAACATTAACATAACCCTGTTTCGATCTGGAATCAATATCCAACGCAAGTCCTGACCCAATCACAGCAGCATAGTCATACTCATTATTGCTGAAGTTTTGTTCAGGTTTCTGTGGTGAGGCAAATTTTTTAGGACGCTTGGTAACCAATTCCGAATCGGAGCATTTCCCTAACGATTCATTCTCGGTCTTCTTCTCGGTGTGTGGCAGCCGGCTTATGACTATGTCTAGATCCTCGTATTTTGGTCCACCGTTCTCGTCATGCACATTGTCTGAATGGCGACCTGGAGTTGATTCCTGATTAACATGCTTCGATCTGGAATCGATATCCAACGCAAGTCCTGACCAATCCACAGCAGCATAGTCATATTCATTATTGCTTGAATTTTTGTTGGGTTTGTGAGGGGAAAATGTCGGAGGATGTCTGATTGTTTCTTCATAATCAGAATGGTCGCCTGATGTTCCGTTCTCTCGCTGGATGTCGGCAAATGGCAGCCGCATTATGACTGTGTCTGGGTGCTCGTATCCTGCGTCTGTGTCTGGTGCATGATCGTTAGTGAATGCAGCGTTGTGTTGAGTACCAGACAGCTCATTTATTTCAGGGTTACCATCTGTTTTGCAAAATTGAAAACAATATAAGAAGCTTTGGAGTTGGTGCGGTTAATACGATCTATGTCAACACCCAGCACGCAGCAAGTATAGGGATATGGTGAGGAAAACGTACAGTAATGTGTTGCAATTTGAACCACAGTTGGTGATTATTATGATTGGCTCAAATTTGTCATGTGACATAGAATAACCAAAGTCAGAGTCATCATTTCAATTGTGGTATTACAGTATGGTCAGGGTAATAATTGATTCATTATGAGACTTTTTAGTAATACAATAATTGTCTGGTTTTCAATGAGCCGCTTTTGTTATTATTCAGTTTTAGCCGGGTAACATTATGGCCACATATACTCAATTTTTCAAATATTCAATTTTAGCTGGGTCTTAAAAATATTTCCCCATATACTCGGCAAAAATAGAGATGTAAAATACCAACAGTGATGGCAACTCTATTCTGCCAAGGTGTTAACAGAGGGCGAGTTGCCCAATATCAACATGACCGGTGTAGTTATAAAACCCTATATAGTTTTGAAGTGTAAAGCCATACAAATGTGTCTGCAATAATGACGGGCAAAAAAGTGCACATTTCATGAAGCCAATAATTTTGTGGTGGTTTCAAAAGTGACAAAGTCATATTACACGTGGCAGAAGTTTATATTTTGCAAGAATGTTGGAATAATGTGCGCCTCGCAGATGTTTTCACGCATTTAGCTTTTGATATAAATTAGGGGTATTGGGGTGTCTGGTGTCATTGTCATGTCATGTGAACCGTAGAGCACTCAAGTCAACCTCACCTCCAAGTGGTATACCCTGGAAACTATCACCTTGCGGTGGTAGGCTAACGAGGCTCTGGCTAAGGGAAGGAAAACCCTGAGCAATAAACCTGCTGCGGAGGGCCAACAAAACCCACCCAGTTCAAATAATTGTTACGGAAACTGCAAGTGTAATTCGAATCCCAGCTGATGCTGGAAGTGGTCCTGGGGAGGCGACGGTCCAAATACCAGAGGATGACAACATCATGTATGTGGATAGTATGACGCTTCTGGATCAAAGCCGAAAGGACGTTCAGCGGCCGACTATGTCGATAACCAGGCCAAAAGAAAACTTAAATATAGGATGTTGGAATGTAAGAACACTTTACACCATTGGGAAATCAGCTCAACTTGCCAAGGAGATGGATAAATACAAAATCGATATTTTGGGCATTAGTGAATGCAGATGGACAGGGTTTGGAAAAGTCAAGTTGAGCACCGGACAGAGTGTAATATTTTCAGGTAGAGAGGATAACCTACATCATCACGGAGTTGCAATAATGCTATCCAAGTTAGCAGATCAGGCTTTATTAGAATGGAAACCAATTAATGATAGATTAATTTATGCCAGATTTTCTCTAAATATATAAAACTTACAGTTATTCAAGTATATGCACCCACTAACGAAGCTAACGATGAAGATAAAGATAACTTCTATGAACAACTACAATCCGTCATAGAATTAGTACATAAACATGACCTGCTTATTGTAATGGGGATCTCAATGCAAAAGTTGGAGAGGGCAATGATGGATACGAAAACATCATGGGCAAACATGGACTTGGGTGAGAAATGAAAATGGAGAAAGACTTGTTGATTTTGTGGCCTTAATAACCTGGTAATTATAGGTACCATCTTCCCACATCGACAAATCCATAAGCAAACATGGGTTTCTCCAGGAGGACGAGCAAAGAACCAAATTGATCATGTGTTAGTGAGCAGACAGCATAGGACATCCATAATGGATACTCGTGTTATGAGAGGAGGCGATATAGCCAGCGATCATCAACTAGTACGCACCAAAATTAAGTTGAAGCTAAAAAGGAAACAACAAATTAAGGCAAACAGAAGGAAATTTGACACAACAAAGCTCAAAAAACCAGACATTGGAACTCAATTCACAATCAAACTAAAGAACAGGTACGATGTGCTCCAAGATTATGAGGTATCAGAGGATATTGTGGAAAAGAAATGGCAAAAATTCGAGGATGCTTACAAGGAAACTGCAAAAGAAGTACTTGGGTACAAACAGAAGGGGAAAAAACCATGGATCAGCAAGGAGTCATGGAGCTTGGTCGAGGAGAGGAAAAATTGAAGATCAATATCGAACAGACAAAATCAAATAGAATCAAACAAAATCTTAAAGAAAACTACAGACATATAGATAAGGAAGTTAAGAAAAGTATGAGGAAGGACAAGAGAAAGTGGACAGATGATCTCGCAACAGAGGCTGAGAAAGCAGCAGGCAATGGGAGAATGAAAGAATTATATGAAATAACTAAGACAATTAGCAACGATAAACGCAAAACAATTAATGCCGTTAAAGACAAATCTGGTAATCTCTTAATAGAGGAGTCTGCAAGGAAAGAAAGGTGGCGCGAACATTTCGAAGATATTCTAAACCGACCAATACCTGTTAACCCGATAACAGAAGTGACAAATGACCCTGTTATTGATGATATCAATATAGGCTACATTTCAAAAGCAGAAATTAGTGCAGCAGTAAAGAGGTTAAAGAATGGGAAATCTGGAGGAAAAGATGAAATCACAGCAGAGTTGTTAAAAGTGGACATAAATACAACAGTTGAATGGCTTGATAATCTTTTCAAAACAATATGGGATCATGAAGTAGTGCCAAGGACATGGAAGCAGGGGCTTATTGTTAAAATACCAAAGAAAGGTGACCTAACAGATTGTGGCAATTGGAGAGGTATCACTTTAACATCTGTTCCAAGCAAAGTATTTGGTAGAGTGCTCATTGATAGAATTAGAGATGGAGTTAACAACAAGTTGAGAGACGAACAAGCAGGTTTTAGAAAAGGCAGAAGTACAGTTGAGCAAATATTTGTGTTGCGCAACATAGTAGAGCAAGCTGTAGAATGGCAGTCAACCTTATACATTACGTTTGTGGACTTTGAAAAGGCATTTGATTCTGTGTATAGGGAGAGCCTTTGGAAGATCATGGCTAGTTATGGAATTCCGCATAAAATACTGAAAATGGTCCAGATCCTGTACGAAGACAGTGAATGCGCTGTGATAGATGAAGGAGTGGAGTCAGACTGGTTTAAGGTAAAAACAGGAGTGAAACAAGGCGATGTAATGTCTGGATTCATTTTTCTGTTGGTGGTGGATTGGATAATGAAGAAAACAACAGAAGGAAACAACACAGGGATAAGGTGGAGATTCATGAACAAATTGGAGGACTTGGACTTTGCAGATGATATTGCACTTTTGTCATCTAACTTTAAACATATGCAAACTAAGACAACACAACTTAATGAATATGCATCTAGAACTGGACTCAAAATTAACAAGAAGAAAACCGAAGTTCTACGAATAAACAGCAACAACAACAGCAGCATTATAATTGATGACCATCATTTAAAGGAGGTTGATAAATACACATACTTAGGAGCCATCATCAGCAAACAAGGAGGAGGGGGTGAGGACATTTCCAGTAGAATTTGTAAAGCAAGGATATCATACATGAAATTGAAGCAAGTTTGGAATTCTAACAAGTACTCATTAAGAACAAAAATTAGATTATTCAGCTCTCTCGTCATATCAGTGCTACTTTATAGCTGCGAAACATGGAAGACCAACGAAAGCGACAATAAGAAGATGGACACATTTCAATTCAAATGCCTTCGAAGAATTTTGAAAATTAGATGGCCTTATGTCGTGTCAAACGATGAAATACTCACTAGAACAAAATTAAAACGAATCAGTGATGAAGTGAAAACTAGAAGATGGAAATGGATCGGCCATGTTCTTAGAATGGAGGATAACTGCCACTGCAGGACTGCAATGACTTGGGTCCCTGAAGGCAGGAGGAAAGTTGGTCGTCCGAAAACAACATGGAGACGTACTGTAGAGAAAGAAAGGAAAGAGTTGGGATGGAAGTCATGGAATGAAGCCAAGCCTGTGGCCAGTAACAGAGCACAGTGGAAAGAGTGCACTGCAGCCTTATGGGCCACTTGGCCCGAAGAGGATAGATGAGATGAGATGATAAAGATATAAAGATATAGATGGCTTTCAAAGTCTGCAAATCATAAATGGATCAAAGACGTTACTTTTGTATTTTATATTTAAAAAATCCAATGTAAAATTTGTTAAGAGTATTATGTCTTTATATATTAAATAAATTCTTCAGGAAGAATATTATTTTGTGACCCAATAATCCTTCAACGAAATTCTTGTCTCATTGCCTGGTGTAGCTGCGTACACAATTTGATTTGATTTTCATTTTCCATCATTCATTCTAATCATTTTTTTCTCATTTGTTTGTTTAGTAATGTATAGATGTTAAGTGCTGTCGTACTCTGTGTAACAGTATACATATAAAATGCATGTTTGTATTATAATTATTTTTAATGGCCTACTTTGATTTGGCCGATTTTGATATTTTTTGGGCAATTACAGAAAGTTAATGATGCTCATTACAAACATTTAATAATGCTAGTTTAAAATGTTTTATAATTATTTTGAAAAAAAAATTAAATTGTAAAATAAGGTCAAACAATTTCAGTGAAAGTTTAAACAACGTGATTTTACATTAACCCTGTATGCACCGTTGTAGCATATCTGCTACACCAACTTTGAGCTCGTATTCTGTCCCTCAAAAAACAAAAACATCACTTATGAGCCATTGTAGCACTTATGCTACTCCTGTAGAAGTGTTATAGCCCCCTCAATTGGCTATAGATAGTTAGATGGTGTTTTTTTTCTTCAAGATAAAAAGTGGCACTCCAGCGATAAAAATTTCCGAAAGTTTGCATTTTTTACGGTGTTTTACCAAGATTGAGGCGACTGTCAGGTAAATATCTCATAGTTTATTATCTCCCCAATACCCTGTAGAGTCACATAAAGTTGTTATTTCAAAGAAAAAAGTATTGGCCTAGAAGCAGGAATTTTTTTAAAACACCTGTAGCATATATGCACCTATGGGCGATACGTGACAACAGCGCATGTACATGTACATGTACATACACACACATGTACATGTACATGTACATACACACACATGTACAGTGTGTATTACGAGTGTATGCGTTGTGTTCGTGGGGTGGATGCACTAGTATAGAGTATAGGCCTACATTGTGTGTGTGCATGCACCCATGGTGTTGCATAAATTGTTTATATTGACCTCTGAATTCCCAATATCTGAAAAGAAGATTTTCTAGGAACTAGGGAATTACAGTTGATACTTATTTGTGAAGTCATCAAAGCAATGAATAACAATGTACTTCTATTGTACGATCATTTATTTTCTTGCTAAGGTTGAACTACAGGTAATCAATGTGGAGTAAAACCACATTTTCTTCAATATCATCAATGCAGAGTTGTTATTTTTTCATTATGCAATCATTTAATTCCTTGCCATTGTTGAAGTAATTCATCCAGGGTCAAGCAAGCAATTTAGTATTCATTTACATTGTATGAACCATTGTAGCACATCTGCTACATATGTATCTGCGTGTGTGTAAATAAAATCATGACATTATCACCCAATGTAGCATATATGCTACAGTCATTAATTAGAAAAGTCAATAATTATTTTTATTTTTTATTTTTTATAAATCATGTCTTACCCCCAATGGATAAAAAAAATATAGTGTTAGAATTTTCCTCAACTGTTTATTTGGCTTGGTATATATTTCAGTAAGGCCCCTTCACTTTTTTCTATTAAACATTCAAGTAAATTACCTCTCGGAATTCTTCCAAAACTTTTTTTCACGCCTTTCCTCCGCCAAACGCAATAGGCAACGAGCGCCACCAATATGAACAATGAGGCCAGTGTGACTCCAACAGTAACTCCTCCTGTCGTTGCTTTTGTAGTAGCAGGTTCCCCCATTGTTACAGATTCTGCAGGCGATTTGGTTGTTGATTCAGTCCTAGTGGTCGCAGATGGCAGGCTTTCCAACAAACATCTGATGTTGCCTTGCTCCGCGGTGACATTAAAGTCTGTCTGCTCAAGTCCACGTGAGCAGGTACAGTCAAATGCAGACGGCCATATCTCATCTGAACACAATCAGTAAATGGAGAAAAAGGAAATTCAAGCACAATTTGATGACGGTTTTGTTTTGAAATCATACTCGTCATCAGGATGTTTTGAAGGAGCGCAAAGGGCCTATAATTTGTGCTAACATCACAGCTCTGAAATTTTAAAGATTTGTGTGATCCAAAACATGGTTCAGAGTATATATATATATATATATATATATATATATATATATATAAATATATATATATATATATATATATATATATATATATATATATATATATATAAATAAACAAACGGGTAGCGAGCAAAGCTGATGCCGGACTCGAACCCGCGACCTCTCGGTTACCGTACGAGCGCTCTACCAACTGAGCTATTACCAGCCCCTGTGTTGGTGGGCGGTCCACTTATGCCAATTATCTATTGCTCTATGGGGCCAGGTCAGAGGCCAAACCATATCTGCCGAGTAGCCAGGGATCAAGCCCTATATATAAAAGAAAAGAACCGCAATTATTATGCCCAACCCCACTAACATTGTTTTAATTCGACTAAAAGGAGAGTTCTTTCTAACTGTATTATTTACAGCTTAAATCGAAGTTAAAACTCCTGGACGAATCTGCATAAAACTCATGGTCAACAGGAAAAATCTTTCTGAAGCTCAGCGAATTCTCTTAACACTATAGTCTGCCAGTGATTTGTTGAAGAACCACACACCTTCTTCCACACGCATTTCTTATCCTCGATTCTATCCTCTGTAATCCTACTTCTAGATCAAGTTCGATCATCTTCAGGTCGCACGAGCTAGACGCTGGGGCGCCCATCACACCACCCGCCAACTATCCTCCGGCTATACCGAAGGTGTCCCACTTTTTTAACAAAATCATCATTCCAGCAAATTCTATACTTAGGCAAAAAATAAATTAATTAATTAATTTAAATTAAAAAAAAAAAAACAGTGTCTGGTCTCCGCACGCGTCGCCTCAGACCCGCGCGTCTACATTTTTATTTTATTTTATTTTTTGCTATGAAACGATGTCGAATTGCAGCCAAAATTGCTGGATCGATTGGAATTCTGCCGTGCTGTGTTTTAAACGACGTTTTCACATAGGGGTATGAACGTTTGGCCGATATGTGAGGACTGTCTTAGCCACCATACTTTGTGTAGAGTCTATTGGACATTTGGTCCCGCGTATACATTTCCCTGTTGGAAAAAAAATTAAAATAAAAAAAGCGCGTCACCGCACCGATTTTGAAGCTGGCCGATGACCAGAAACCGGAGACTTTTTTGGCCAATTAAGCTTTCCTAGAAAGCATGTTTTTAGACGTCGTGTCACCACTGAAAGAAAGCTCTATAGACTTATTTAGACACGTTTCATTCAAATCGTTTTCTGCTTCTGTTTCTTACAATTACACAACACAGGAAGCTCCCGTTTGATTTGTCCACGTTTGAGGACATTTTCAAACAATAACGGCCAACCGAGGATCCATTGTTCCCTTTTGTTATAAGTCCTCGGTTTACACCATAAACAAACTCAGACGAGATATAATGTCAAAACATATCGACAGATACAGACAGATGAACGGATTGACATATACATGTTTAACGAATGCTTACCATTTCCGTTGGTAGTAAGCTTGCAGAACCCACAACTGCATTGTGTAACTTCATCACTGTGTTGAATACAAAACAGTTCAGAACGATTGACAAACAGTTAGATTCTTTACGTTTCCAAGAAACTGGTATATAGGCCTACTCGAAGAATCAATTCAGTGGTGAATTTTTTTATATATATCCAGTTTAATTAAAAATTTAAGTTTAGGCTTTATAGTCGTTTCAGTTTGTTGGTTGGTAAAGTTTCATTGTGATCTTCCCCTTGAGCAAATTGATTTCCTCTGGGCTCGTAAGCTACAGGTGGTTTCAAAACAGTCTGCTTCGTTTCCGACGAAAATGGAAGATATTACTTTAATATTTATTTATTTATTTTGTTTAAATGGACCAACAATTGTAAATTGGAATTCACTCGTTCAGCGGGGCTGAGCTGCATATGTTTTCTCACCCACCACTCCAAGGGGGCCTCGTGCCGTCAAATATGACCAAGTGTCGATTTTTCTTCAAATTAGGGACGTCTTAAATTTGTATCGGAAATTGTATTTAACGATAAGAGTTCCACTTTGAAAACAAACAAAAAAGTAATTTATGGATGTTTTTGTTTACATGCTTACTTGACACAGCCGCATTCATCAATACCATCACCCGTATCACATGAACGCAGAATGGGAGGCGTGTCGTCTCCATCGATACACAGAGAACCAGACTGACTCAGACGCATCAAATCAATGGGAATCGAAGACAGACACCAAACAGATTCTAACATGGGCAAATAGTTATATTAAATTCATGTAGACCTAAATAAGCATTCAGCTTGATTGGGTTCTGTCCACTGCTTTCTAGTATACTGGCTGGATAGAGGGTTGGTATGGTTGAAGCTGCTTTGCGGACATTTTAGCACTCGACATACAAATTGAACACAAACGGAATCCACATAGAATGGTGACTCATGTGGATTAAGAGAGTACCAATATGGCAGTTGAGTGCCTTCAACTAAAAGGGGAAGGTACAAAATTGGTAATGATCTAATAAAAAATGTATTATCCGAAATCTAACTTGATGTAAAGTTGTTAAAGGTATCAATCATCCTGAGAAAACACGAATAAATATTCACATTTAAAAAAAGTTGCCGGCCCGTGTGTTTTCAGTAAATATTGCGAATGTTTTTCACACTTTCTTGAAATAGACGGCGCAGAACTGAAACTGTTACATCTTGATTGTTTAATGTGTATCTTGATTCATAGAAAGTAACCATATTCATAGAAGCAGTTTGGTCAACATTATCAATGTTGTTCCTTCTTTTTAAGTTCCACTAACTCGACCGAAACGTTGGCAGGTCGACTAGCCTGGTCAAGAAACAAATTGGAACCATCCTCAGTGGTATGGCTACGTCGCTGGTCTGCTGTTTTGTCACTGACAATATCAAAGCACGGCTGGAAAATATTGACGATTTGTTGGTTTATCAACCATGGTCATTCCAGCGTAAATGTACTGAGCACACAAGTGATTAACCATTTTTGTCAACTCTTATAGTCGGTTTTCGAACTTGCCTATGATCCTCTATCCAGTCAATATAGAAGATAAATAGTGGTTTACCCTTGATGATTGTTGTTGGCGCTCACTGATATGAACCCAACCCAGCAATATCTTTTCAAAGGTATACACACTACACCACCTTTATTAAGCGAGGTTGTACGATGTTAGACATTTCGTAGACGAACTGTAAATGGCTGGAAAGTATTAAACTAATTCAATAATCACTGAATAAACCTTGATGCACTCTGAAATACAGAGACTAAGATAGCACTGTAACATAAATTTTCGTTGTCCAAATTTGATATAAAATATATATTCAAATGTGTAAGAAACCATGCACTGTTTTGAAATTTGAGGCTCAAAGATGAGTCAAAATTATTCCGATTAAAATATTAAGCATCAAAAATATCACTGCAGAATTCTGTAACCTCATTGAGACAAATGCATGTTTTGTTCAAATTTTACAAAATAGGAAAATTGTTTTGTACACTGTACACACAACCAAATGAGGAATAAATATTAGTTGATATATTCCTTGAACATATATATGCGGAGTTCAAGGTATCCATGTATTTTTAATCCAAGACGAGTAACCATTCCATGTGAATGCCAGCAACAACTTAACCATCACAGGTAAACTCTATGACTTACCACTTAACGTCGGAGTAGGTGATGTCATTGTGTTTCTTCGTTCACAAATATACCCATAGTCTGTGCTGCAACCGAAGTCATTCCAGTTGAAGTGATCATCAGGTCTCATCCGAAAACACTCATTCCCGTTACCACCATTACTTGATTCAAAGGACTGATACGAAGCCAGTGAGCCATCCATCCATCTATATGTACGTTCAACAGTCAGGCCAATCCAATAAGAATCCCCTCTGGGCAAATTAGTTTTAATATAATTCAACTCGTCCATTGTTTCGATGTACAGAAGGTGACCATTATGATATTCACAGTATTGTCTGGCATCGCTGTGACTTTCCTCCTGCTCAACGATCTCGTAACATGAATCTCCAAAATCATGATCCGAACAACCTGCATGGTTAAACAAATAATAGTAGCACACTGCGGTTGAAAACTTACAGTTTGTTGTTGTTGTTTTTTCCTTCTTTCTCTATTCTCGTAAAAAAAGAGTGTAAGAATCCATTATTACAAATGTGATGAGTCTAAATTAATGTGTAGTGTAAAATAAAATACGTCCTACCATTTTAGACTCCCCATCTAAATGTTCATTCTTATTGGCCATCCTTTGCTTAATAAGGAAGTGTCCACAACCTGTAAGATTTCGCTTCATGTCATAAAACTGTTGAACGAAGACTTACTAACAGAATTGAATGTTTTCGCCTATTACAGTTATAATGATAATTATATTCATTTAATTCACCCAAAAATTACCCTCAGCAAATATTCGCTCATATGGCCTATGAATTATCTTCATTGCTGTAATATTTTGAAAAATTTCGTTTATTGGCCTGAGGCAAAATAAAATAATTATGTAAGTTTTATAGTCTAAGGGTGATCGCTTTAGTTTTAAAGTTTTATCTCGACATCGAACATATAATAACAGCCGCCAGGTGTAAAATAATTGTATAAAATCCCCTTTAATTATAATAATTCCCTTTAACTCTTGTCACAATCCATGTCACAACCTTTGCCAGCGCTTTGCTTTATATAAATACGCCTAGCTGAAATAGTTCTTCACCAGGTTAATTATATTATTAAAGTTTTATTAGATATGTTGATATTGTATTGAAATAATGGTTTCAGACATTGTTATGCAATGTTATGATATGATCATGTTTGAATATCTTTGCTCAATTATACCTTTTCTCTATTATCTACTGCTGTGTGGTGGATTTGGTACCATGTTACTGTGTTTTGTGTTGTCTTGAGTTCATGGAGTGAAACAGAGATCGTTTGTGCTGGTTGTTTAGCATCTAATTTCACAATTTGTATTTGTATACTACACTTTTCACAGAGTGATTTATGTTACACCCTTTGAAGATATATGGTCAGGAATACAGTCAAGAATACAGTCAATAATATAGCAGATAGCTACTTTAATTAGCACATATATCATTATACGGAGAGACTCAATGTTCTGGCCATCACAACACTGGGTGATACAACGATTCGAGGGACCAGATTTAAACTTTAAGATAATTAATAGCCTCAAGAAAGTAAACAATTTCTTCTAAATGTCAACCAAAGACAGAACGAGAGGACACTCTAAGGAGGTATATAAGCAAAGATTATGTAAATCATAAAGTTGCAGAAGGAACATTTTCACCAAGGATTCAGAGGATTGGGCCGCTACATTTATCATTTTACAATTGTTGATTCAAGATTTCTTTATAAATAACCCATATTAAAGTTCTATAATTCTAGTTATTTATTTTATTGGGGCGTAACCCATCTTTGTGACCACGCCACAAGTTTTTGCAGGAACCGCCGCGCCGGGATTGCCATTCAAATCCTGGTTGAGCATGGTCGAACATGTAAATCATTAGTGTTATAATCGTGATAACTACATAATTAATTGTTAAACTTAAAACTGTTTTACTTTTTATTCATCAGGGCACTGCTATTTTTATTCAAAACTCTCATTTCTCAAAATAATGATAAGAAACGTGGTTTTACAATAAATATGCCCCGAAATAAATTGTGGGTCCCGTCTTTTGGGGCACTCGGTTAAACCGAGCTTCCGACAACTAGGTTGCCAAATATCCTTTGTTTTCCTTTCTAAAAGGATATAGTCGTAATCAATGTTCCAATTAAAAACAACAATGAAAACAATTATGTTGGAATTGCCTGTAAAATAACGAAACACATGGGCGGTACATCTTTAAGGAGGCTACATATAACTATAACTATAACTTGAAAACAGCAAGTTTGCATGGAATTTATTCATACTCTAACCACACGGACCCCAGCGTAAATCAGGAACTGGATATTTCAAGGTTTTCCTTTCAACGAGGAAATGGCCACTATTCATATTATGAAAAGGAAAAAAAACAGTACTGAACAATACATCTGTAAAACAAAACATTGTAGAATGTTTGGAAATGTCGAAGATAATTTTAATATTGTATTTTGAATTCTGAAACCAATGTCTAAATGTCACACATTGGCCTAGGTCCTATAAAACGATGAATGTCCCAGTGACTGGAGATAATCGACAGTACACTAACGGAATACGGTCTCATTTTGTCAGTCAAAAAAAAACACAGAAACACAAGCTGTCAACGCGCCGGAAGACCACGAGAAGGACACGCTTGTAAAGATGCACGACAAGCCGATCAAGAACACCGAAACTTTCAAATACCTTGGAGTTCACGTCAACCCAAGTGATGAAACGACAATGACGGCCAATCGTATCGCGTCAGCATAGTAAGTTCACGGAGCTGAAGCGTGTTTTATGCGACAGCAGAGTAGCCACGCATATACGTGTACGATTTCTGCAGGCATTCATTAGACTTAGATTATGCTACACTGCGCAATACATTTGGGACATTGGAGAGGGCCAACTAGCCCGACTTGAAGTGGTTTGGAAACAAATGCTGCGAAAAATGGTCAAGGGGGGACACAGACGCCGTAATTGACCTCCAGCAAAACGTAAAAAAGAAACCAAAGAAGAGTACAAAGCGCGTATCGCCGAGGACGACTGAGACTACGCATATGTGTATAGTTCCGACGATATTTACCGTTTGACAGGCGCTGGTCAAGTCGACATGTACATACGTAAGCAGACATTGTGTTGGCTAGGTCATGTGGCACGTATGGAAAACTACATGCCCCAGAAGCAGATGCTATTTGCCAAAAATCAGAGAAAGCACGCCCGCGACCGTTGGGCCAGGCTCGAGAAACAAACCGGCGTCGACAAGTTTCAACTCCGGAAATTAATGATGACAAAGAACGGCTTTCATCGCTGGATCGACAAGCTCGGACTAGCGGCTCCAAACGGCTAGCCGTCAATATGGAGTATCTGTACTGTACTGTACTGTACTGTGGATGTACATAACCAAGCGGCCGCCTCTGTTTTAAATACACATTTTAAATACAAAAACCAAATTCGAATACCAAAAAGCAAAAATAAAAACTGCAATGCGACCTGACAATTCTGATGATTCGTCCTTTTGGCAAATAAAGGAACAGCTGCAGTGTATTTATAATAATTACATTTTTGGAGTGACCTCCAGATTACAGTTACGGTACCAGCGCTCTACCAACTAAGCTATCTACCTCTATGTTGGTGGTCTCCCAATTCTGTCAATCTCTGATCTGGGTGCGGTAGTCAAAGCCATATAACCCATAACAATGTCTGTAACCCAGAGGGTGCCAAGAGTGCCCCCTCCACTCCACTCCCCAAATACTACTGGGATCCACTTTTTCTGTTGAGCGAATTTGGGAAAGGTTAATTTTGGAAAAAAATTGGAAGACATTTCAGACGATACTGGATTACACCACGTTCCTCGATCCATATGTTATAGCTGTGCGTCCACTACCCACCCCTTCCCACCCCAATCGGAGATTCTGCCTACCGGCCTGTAATGTCGTAGCCAAAAATTTATTTATGTACCTACATGTAGTTTATATTGTGGTTTATTTCATGATATATATTAATTTGTAAAATAGTTGACATATATATAGTTTATGGCCCACATGCGTATAGTCACAATAGCAGAAGCATTACTGTTGTCATGTAAGTACAAAGCTTTACGTCATATGACTAGCATGGTTGATACTTACCCATATATGTTTTTCGTGATTCACAGATGAAATACAGCTCCGAACTGCATATCCTTGTATAAAAGGACAGAGTTCCCCAATCATTATAAGCATATACACAATTGCCGTCATAAAAAAAAGACGTATCGATTGGAAACAACACGGAATCGTGTTTTGACCCATTTGACCAAATATACATTTTTATGAAGACTAGTCCAATCCAATAATGATTCCCAGACGACACATGGTTTACCAGAAAGGTTTGTTCGTTCATTGATTCGATGTACACGAGATGACTGTTACGCTCTATACAATCATGCACGGATTCGTCACGTGTCTTTTGTGGATCTGTAATGAATTTATAACACGAATCATCGTGTAGTACCTCACCCATTTCACAACCTAGAAATATAAACAGAAAAAAAATCGATTGAGGAAACCTTTATCGTTTTTGTGGAAAATGGGCTGCAATAGTTTTTAATCGTGAAATAGTAATATTCTGACAGGTTTCACTGATCAAATTTAATAAAATAATTAATGAAAAGTTGGATTCGAACTGTTTACTGGGAGACATATGTCTGTTCCACTATATACTTTTACAGAGGGAGTAAAAATTACGGTAAATTATTGAATATTTTTATATATCAATTTTAGGAAGCCTTATAATTATAGCATATGAACGAAGCTATACAGCAGGAATTAGCATGCACGGGCCATTTAGAGTTGTTTTCCCAAAACTTCCCTATATCAAGTAAAAGAAAGTGGAAGTCGGAAAAGATGGCAGTCTTACTGTATTAAACAATCATCAATGAATATGTACGGAGCTCTGGAAGTGCCATCCGACATCTTGAGATCCTGAGATAATTCATCTCAAGATGTCCACATCCTGAAAGTGCGATGTCGACATCCCGAGATAAATCATCTCGGGAAGACTACATCCTATTTTCAGGATGTCGACATCTTGATATAAATTATGTTGGGATGTCGTCATCGCACTTTAAAATATCGATAAATTATCTCAGGATCTTAACAAGTCGGATGCACATCCAGAGCTCCGTAAATATGATATTTTAACTCCAAAATTATCAATTAATAGTAGATGTAAACTAACTTGGCACCAGACTGTATACCGTACACAAAGCTGAACATAAAACAAGGTCTTTGGGATTTGGAATTGGCATCAACTTTACACCAGCCTTGCTCAAGTGAAATCGACCATTTTTGACTATTGAATTATACTGAATTTAACATTGTTTGCCTTTGAGAAAGATCATTGAATCGAAATATTAAACCCTTTTCCATAAATCTAATTTTCAATATCGCGTATAATAGAATACAAAGTACATGAAAATAAGCTCTTCCGAATGGACTGAGTGGACCAGAATCAGTGTGTACATACCATTGACAGGTGTTTGACAAATCAGACGTGACGATGATGTCCTACACTCGCACGTAGTTGTCGTGTCTCCACCACTGCAAAAATAAGTTTTGATTATTACAAAAATACGGCCAACAACTCATCTGTATTTTAATGACGAGAGGGTAATTCTCACTTATTTAGAAGTGTCCAAGTTTCTTGAAAAATTGTCATGGCGCTCTCCAAAGCTCATGGGTGGATCCAGAATATTTTTAGGAGGGGCTGAGAATCAAGAACGATTTTTCAGTACTACAAAAATTACAATGAAATAATCAAAGTGAGAGAAAAACAAAGCACAGTGAGGGGGAAATGAGGGGGAATACCTTACCGTTTGTATCAGATTCTGTTATTTTTTTAAACGATTTTAGGGGGCTACATGCCCTTTATCCCCCCCCCCCCCCCTGGATCCGCCAATGAAGCTATCACCAATTTATAAAGCAAAGTGCAGCCATTTTCAGGTTTGAGAGCCACTCATTACGACAGTCATGTTCCTCAACATTTGTTTTAGAAAGAGAGCGGTTAGGCCAACAAAAGGTCTTCGGTTTCTGGGGTCATAGGTCGGCTCCAAAATCGGTGCGGTGATTCCCTTTTTTTTTTCTTTTCTTTTTAGCCAACCAGTGACATACATGTATACGCGGTTATTGGAAACAGTCAAAATGTTTCCATACACAACGTATGGTGGCTAAGAGAGGCCACGCAAATCAGGCAAACGTTCATACCTATATAGGTGACAATGTCGTTTAAAACACATGCGCGGCAGAATTCCAATCGACGCGCGAGGAGACCAGAAACCGGATATGTTTGCCTTATTCTTTACACTGCAAGGGTTTTAAAACCAACACCATTTGTGTTCATATTGGGCGAGTTTATTCAATCCCACAATAAACATTTACATCAATGTTAAAGGTGTGAACGTGAGTTTCCATACTTAACCCCAACCACAGTTAATTCCACAGTGGCCAGAGCCGGTGCCGGAGCTATACATTGCTCATGCACACTAAGAAATAATGGTTCAAATCTGCACCCATATCGTTGATACAATAGCAGCACCCCTGTGGGTGCAGATTTGGCACCCTGTGATTGTGCCTCCCCTACGGGTGCATATTTGCTCCTTTGAGGGTCATTATACCCCTTTGAGGGTGCAAATCTGCACCCATAGGGGTGCTGCTATTGTATCAACAATATGCACTCCCATGTGTGCAGATTTGAACCATTATTTCTTAATGTGTGCATGTTGCAAATTTGTGGGAAATAAAGAACCCTCACTCTGGTATTTACACGTTTTATTTAATTTCATTGACGTTTATTTCAATACAGCCCCTGCCATTACATGTTTGTACATTATTTATACCAAGTTAGATAAAGAAATAAATAGTAACACAGAAAGTAATAGATCTAAGACAGTAGGTGACAACATTCAGGCTCGGGTAAAGCTTTTGTCCTACTACGTAATACACTGATTTCTATACGGTGTGACAAACTAGTGGTGATTCCCCTGCCCACCCGCCAAGATGCGACATACCTATACCCCTATGTAGAGTTGATAAACGCCATCAGAATTGTGGGATACTCAGCTACCGTTACATATCACAAACTCTTACCTGTCCCCGTCTTGTCGGCGCTGCCTGGCCCTGGCTTCATTGCCGATGTTTCCTTCACATGCCACCGAGAGGATATGTCCAAATATCACTACCAACGGCACAGAAATGACCACACCAAACTTCAGACGGTTTCCAGAAGTCATGATAAAGGTGTGATTCGCAAATTTATCTGTGAAAACTCGTGCAAGATGTAGCAAATGTTAGTCTCAAAATAACAGAATTTGCGAGTGCAGGCGTTTAGATCTGCATTGTTCAGCATGGATAAACATACATGTAGTCAGATTATTTTTACAGAAGTATCGCTCGTACAGAATCCTTCATGCACCTTAGGGCCTACATCATGTGACCACAATACACAGTAGACTATATCAATAAAAACTCTTTTGTGTTAAATACTTTGTGTGCAGAGTTCACTACTCAAACAGTGGTAGTTTCCATTACGAATTTTATTTCCGCCTTTATTATGTATTTATTCCCTAGCCGTTTACCCATAGTGTTTTAATACTAAATATGCCCAAGTTAAAGGTATACCCTTTAATATAATATGACTCTAAATTTCCTCTGAATAAAATTTATTCAGTTCTATAAGCTACAAATCTGGTGTCATTCTGAAAAAAATACAAAAGACTAATTCAAGAAGATGTAGGTTATGGGTCACTTTTATAATTATCGTAATTAGACTAGCCCAAGTTGTTTGCATCATCAGGAAACAATAATGCAATTGGTTTCTGTTCCAGTGCGCGTCATTTCCAGGCATGCCGTTGGGATTCGTCTGCCAAATTGTGGCATAATATTAATTATCATTTTCATAATATTAATTATCATTTTTTAGTTCAGCGCGAAGCTCCTATCAATTGGACTTTGTTTAAAAACGGTTTGTTTTAAAGATAAATTTAATGTGTTTGAGGCACTTTCGTCTGCGACAGTCCTAGTTGTGTATGGACTCTTTCACACGTGTACGTATAGTTGCCAGAAAGAGGAAACAGACTGCTTCCCCGAACCGAACCGAACCAAACTGGAATTTAAAAATAAAATTGCTGTTTGCCTTATAATAATTGTCCAATTATCTGAAACAAGAATTTGTTTAAAGCCTTTTGAAAAGCACAACAATACTCATCAATAGACGATCAGAGCATACTGATCGAAACGTCGAGTTGTACCTCCAGTTCTTTTCAGAACTAATTACTACTCAATTGAGATTCCACATGGTGTCACCGCAATTAGTCTTACTTATCATCATCACCATGCAAAGCTACAAGTTTTACCAATACTCATCAAAAGTGGCCTGCATGGTTCCTGAGTGCTGGCTTTTCTCAGCAATTATGCTAGTAGGCCAGTGAATGTGTTTAGCATATCCAAGGTACGACATATTATTGTAGACATAGGCCTAACTTCTTTCACTGGGTATGGTTTCTTTGAATCAAGATAAACATTAAAAACCAACTTAATTGTTACGTACAGTGTCCTAAACGAGAAAATAATGAAAATGCATTCAAAATAATTACAACACGGACTGTTCATCTCATGAAGATGAAAAATAAGTTTGGAAATAATTTGTCAAATTTTAATCAAATGAAAGCCTCCCCCTGTGACAAACAAACAAGGAATGTTTAATATCCTATCAAGTTATTTTTAACTAAATTTTTGATCATAAGTTCGTTCAACTATTCTGTGACTACAGCCTAACAATACCTTTCCCCTTTCGATGCATCCATGCGTGAATTTACGGTATTCAACTGTAACACGCACACAAAGTTTACCTTGTGACGATTATCCATTTTCGTAGCTTAGAATGACGCCATATTTAAAAACGGAACATCACCGATAAGTAAACATGCTGCGGCCGCTACGTGTCTTAATAAAATGTGATTTTGAAATGAAAAAGCTGTTTTACTTTATTGGAGAAAATGGAACTATACATTCGGCAGTCAGAAATGTTCATATATTTGTGTGTAATTTCATATAATTATGTTTGTAGGTTGGTGAAATTCGTGCGTCGGGTGATAAACAATTGATTTAATTTTGCCCTACACCGACGTGTGTATAGCACTGCATACTCAGTGCTTTCCGAGTGTCTATGAAAAACTTCACAGGCGACTCGGGTGGGATTCGAACCCACGACCTCCTGCTTATGTTATGTTATGTTAGGCACACTGGCCTCGCTTGTTCATTGGGGATGGGGGTGATCTTGCTCACAGACCGCTATGCGTACATGCCATCCTTTCAGCTGATTATGATTACAGAAAACTGGACAATTTCCTAAATTGTTAGGTGTTTAGAAATATATCATAAAACCATTATGTGTAAGTTATTATTTGTTATCTCGCATGGCCCACGTAGTGGAATACTTTTGTGTATGGCTTCAGAGCATATTTTCTAACTTGAAATTATATAATCTGAAACCGTAATTGCTTTAAAACCTATTGAAAGGCATGCAATAGTTCAATCGATTGACTTCTGAGTGATTCCTCTTTTTAGAGCAAATATTCACACGTATACCAATGATGTGTTCAGCTTTTGTATTCAGCGAATGTATACAAGTTGTTAAAATTACTTGCACGAATGTAATTACTCTCTTTTAATCAGGATTCACATTCAACAAGTAATCGTTCAGCTTATAAATATAGCTCATTACGGTATGTCGTTATCGTGAAATAGTGAACATTCATTCAGATTTGTCGTATGCAGTCTGAAGTCAAATGTTGATAAAAATGAAAATTCATTTTGGAAATAATGTTTTTCAGTACCGTATTTTACTAAAATGATAACAGCTTTCAACGAAGATTTTATATCATCACCTGATTTACACCAAATATTTGTATTTCCTTTGATTTCCAATCATGTCTATGTAGTGGATTTTAAGTTCCACATGTGTTTATTCTATATTCTATATACCGTACTACAACCCTGTGAACCCGTTTCCTTTATGGAAACTAATAACATTCAACTGTAAACAACCAGCACGGTAAGTTTTCCTCGTGACGTCTGTTTACCTTCATAGCTAAGAATGACGTCATATCTAAAAATAGATAAAAGAGTATACCCTTTTATGTTTAGCTCAATTATTTGAACGGGCATAGCAGATCACAACCATATTTACAATTTGGGTTTTTAGTGTAGCAAAACCTATATACAAACCCAGGGCCTAGATAAAATTTGTAACGTGCACATCTATACATCAGAAAAATAATTATCAATAGGTGGAAATAAGAACATTTTAAAGATTTTAAGAAATGCAATTCCCATCTTGATTACAAGTGTGTTGTTGTTGTCGTATGCTTCATCTCCGAGCGAAGGTTTGCAGGTTGTCAGAACTAAATCAGCCTGGTTATCAAGAGTATTCACACCACGATAAATAACGCACCACTCGAACCTTCTTATATTCCAAATATTTTATTTATAAAATTCTACAACTTCTTTCACTTACATGTCCGTTCGGTTCCGATTAATATTTACAAAACCACCAAATATTCTAATCTAAAAAGTTATTAAACAATATCACTTAAGACCAAGATTACGTGTTGTCACCAAGACAACTTATTAAACAATGTTAGTAAATGTTATTAATTAATGTCACTAAGACATGTTATTAATTAATGTCACTAAGACATGTTATTAATTAATGTCACTAAGACATGTTATTAATTAATGTCACTAAGACATGTTATTAATTAATGTCACTAAGACATGTTATTAATTAATGTCAGAATGTCACTCAGACACGTTTTAAATAATGTCACTAAGACATATAAAATAAAGTTAAATATTGTCACCAAGACAAGTTATAAAGAATGTTACTCAGGCACGTTTTAAATAATGTCACCAGGACAAGTTATCAAAGAATGTCACTGAGACACGTTTTAAATAATGTCACTAAGACATAAAAGTTAAATATTGTCACCAAGACACATGCCACTGAGAGGATATGCACAAATATCACTACCAACGGCACATAAATGACTGCACCAAATATCAGACGGTTTCCAGAAGTCATGATAACGTTTTGATACACAAATTCATCCGTACAAACTCGTGCTAGATATAACAATTGTTAGTCTCAAAAACTACCAACATTGGGAGTGTTTTAAATACGTTGTATACAGTTTTCAATAGTGAAAGTTATTACACATTTTATTTCCGCCTTTTTACGTATGTTTTCCCGATAGCCGTTTATCCAGTGTTTGAATACTGTACATGCGTAAGTTAAATGATCAGAACTTTGACTCAACTGTTTCTGTTATTTCATTGCCTTCGGTGTGTTTTCCGACCGCATGATGCGGGCTCAGTTGCGCTTCGTTTCACGGTACATAGAAATTCTCTGCCTTTGTGTACGTCACGAACGTTTCGTTAAAACTTCGAAAATTCGGGGGGGTCAATTTTTGATTATTAGATAAACAATTAATAATCCACTCGAAACAAAAAAAACATTTAAAATTGTTTTTAATTCACCCAGACGATCAACGTTGACAAATCACAAACGTGACTCTCAATTTCCTGTGAATTACATTGAAGGGACAAAATCGTCATAATGAACAGGGCATGGAATCGGAGTGCTAGTTTTCTTGAAAGTCTGCTCTGCTCGTGACAGTCGTGTCCCTTTAATTCAACTCTGTAAGCTACAGAGTAGTATAAATTGCTCATGAATATGCAAATCTATTAGAATCTAGACACATGCGCAAAAAGGTATCAAAACTGACCCGGAAATTGGAAATTTAAATATAGAAAAGTAATGTCAACATGGATAAAGAGTTGTACAAAATGTTTCAAGTATAAAAATCCTATTTCATAGGGTCATTTTAAGGTTCAAACATTGTGAATAGTTTTGGATCAACTCCCACATGATCGATTTATGTTTAATGATGAGTTCTGATGATTACACGACTTATCCGTTTTTGAAACTAATGTTGATCAATCAAGTATTTCTGAGGAGACTGTCCAGCCACTTAATGTAAACTTTAATACAATTGTAATTATATATTTCTTTTTTATACACTTTAAAACATCAGTTCATATTAGGCAAATTTAATCTCCCATTGAGGAAAAAGAATTTACGTCATATGACAACTGGTATTAAAAGGGTATTCTTCAGGCTTTATTTGTACAGGGTTGCAATCGTCGTTGGTTGGATTGAGATTTACATTTGCCTCATTAACTAGAACACGTATTTTCATTCATTCTTTTATTTTATTTTATTTTACTGCAAGAAAAATAAATCACAAACTCGCAATTGTTTTGCCCAAAATAAAATGATGTCTAAAAGCGGGGAGATACTGTGCAACCCGGGTTGCTCCCCATATTCATATTCATTTGTGCCCCCCCTCACTTTCTAAGTAGCGATCGACACAGATTGGCTCATTAGAGCGCATTCGTTGCTCACGGTGTCAGGCATCGCTGTCCACATAAATGTATAGCTAGTAGGTTAATTATTCTATTAAAGTGTGCTTCCCTTTCCTTGTTTGTGTCCTTGTACAACGGAAAATGAGGATATGTTTGTTTGTTTGTTTGTTTTCCCCCTGTTTAGGCCCTATTTATGGACATACAGGAAACCACAAACGACAACAGAGTCATTATTAACATCATTCCACGGTTTCCAGTGGCAGATCCACAAGAGAGACTGAGGGAAAACAGTTGCACACAATCATTTCTGGGTCAGAACACTAAACAAAATCATTTAAAGTCCCTACTCTGATTTCCTCATTACGCCACTGCCAACGTGTACACTTTCTTATGCATCTCGGCAACACCCATCGCCAATCTCATTCAGCTTGTTGAGGTGGCTCCTAACGCGTCCGCAGAGGCAGTGCTTATGCTCACAAGGTTTACGTAATGGCTGTATGGATGTCTTTATTAAGTATATAATATCTTACAACTATCCATACAAACATTCAAACTATTGCCTTCCATGAAATATGTTTTATAACACTAGAGGGCGCTCCAAATGTAAACAAGTGTTTTCAAGTATACTAAAGCAATTTGTGTGTGCAATTTGTTTTGGAAGGTGCAGCATAGGTTATGCTGACAAAACGTCTTCTACAAGTATGCTTACTCTCTTTGAATCAGGATATGCATGGCAGTGATCGTCGTAAACGAGCAAATGAAGATCAGATAAAATGGTTAGAAAAACCTGTGAGATTTTCAGCTCAATTGGTACACACATTTCTGTGAAAAGATATTTAAATTCTCCCACGGGATAACGTGAAAATATTCATGGATTTTTTATTTTCAGTGCTAGCAAATAAAACAGATCTTACAGCACTTCAGACAGGAAGGTTCATAGGAAGGTTTGACATTAAATTCTTTGTACAATTACAAGTGATAAAATTCATGTCTTTTCTTGTTAAACTGCATGACTAATACTAATCATATACTTGTAGGCCTACATCAGGTAAATATAAATTTAAGTAAACCTTTGATTATTCGTTGTTGTTGTTGTTGTTATTGTCCAAATTTTAAAAACATATAAATAAATACATATTTCAAAGGGGGAGAATCGTTGACACAAATCCTTAAAGGGAATGCATTGGTAATGTTTGCAAAACTGCTTATACGATTAATCTTACTCTCTTTGAATCAAGATGTACATTTAACAAATTTAGAAAAGATTTCTCAAATTCCAACCTTAATGTTTTAAATTTTCTTCGAATTGACAGCGCCTCCACTGGTAGCATGGGGAGCAACCCACCCGAGGCTTGTGCCCTGGATGTCCCCCGCCCAGGATTTATAAGGGCCTGTGAAAAAGTATACGCCAATCCTGGTTCCCCCAAGTTCCCCCTACTGACCCAACTCTTGTTACACCATCAACAGCTTTATATCTAGTAAGTTTCACATTACAATTTTACAATTAGCTTAATTTTTAATGACCAAACATGTACCTTCACCTGACAAAACTAATCACTTTCAAGTAGTTATTCAGTTTCCAAAAAACTTCTTTTAATAATAATATTTAGTAAAAGACAAATACAACATCAAACTCATCATTTATAAATCATATAAATGTTATATTATTTTATGCATTTTGTTATAAAATCCATATTAATAGAAATATGCCATTATAATTATATACAAAGACTGAGTTTTAAGATCTGCATATATATCTAAAGGGAAAATATAAGAAATGCTCCAATATTATAACAAAGGCAAATTTTCATTAACGTTATTTTGATCAACTTTTGGATTAACTTCTGAATAAATAAAATCCATTGTAAAATATTTCAAATGCGCCATCTGCTGCTCCCGGTGGGGTTGTGAGGCTGTAGGCTCCCTTGTTAGTTGCGTTGTTTTTGTGATTCAAGCCGGTGCGACCAAACGAGTCGTAAGCTCCATCTCCTGGTGGAACTTTGAGGCTGTAGTCTCCCTCAACAGTCGGGTTGATTTGGTGATTCAAGCCGATGCAATTGAACGATTCGTAAGCGTCATCTCCTGGTGGAACTGCGAGGTTGTAGTCTCCCTCAACAGTCGGATTGTTTTGGTGATTCAAGCCGGTGCGACTGATCGAGTCATAAGGGCCATCTCCTGCTCCCGGTGGGGTTGTGAGGCTGTAGGCTCCCTTCTCAGTTGCGTTGTTTTTGTGATTCAAGCCGGTGCGATTGAACGAGTCGTATGCGCCATCTCCGGCTCTTGATGGGGTTGTGAGGTTGCAGGCTCTCTTGTCAGTCGTGCTGTTTTTGTGATTCAAGCCGGTGCAACCTAACGAGTCGTAAGCGCCATCTCCTGCTTCCGGTGGGGTTGTGAGGCTGTAGGCTCCCTTGTCAGTTGATTTGTTTTTGTGATTCAAGCCGGTGCGATTGAACGAGTCGTAAGCGCCATCTCCGGCTCTTGATGGGGTTGTGAGGCTCTAAGCCCCCTCGTCAGTCCCGTTGCTTTTGTGATTCAAGCCGGTGCGACCAAACGAGTCATAAGCGCCATCTAGTGGTGGAATTGCGAGGCTGTTGTCTCCCTCAACAGTAGGGTTGATTTGATGATTCAAGCCGATGCAATTGAACGATTCGTAAGGGCCATCTCTGGCTCCTGGTGGAACTGCGAGGCTGTCGTCTCCCTCAACAGTCGGGTTGTTTTTGTGATTCAAGCCGGTGCGATTGAACGAGTCGTAAGAACCATCTCCTGGTTGCACTGCGAGGCTGTATTCTCCCTCAATAGTCGGGTTGTTTTGGTGATTCAAGCCGATGCAATTGAGCGAGTCGTAAGCGCCATTTCCTGCTCCCAGTGAGGTTGTGAGGCTGTAGGCTCCCTCGTCAGTCAGATTGTTTTTGTGATTCAAGGCGAGGCGATTGAACGAGTCGTAAGCGCCATCTCCGGCTCTTGATGGGGTTGTGAGGCTGTACGCTCCCTCGTCAGTCGCGTTGTTTTTGTGATTCAAGCCGGAGCGACCAAACGAGTCGTAAGCGCCATCTCCTGGTGTAACTGCGAGGATGTAGTCTCAACAGTCAGGTTGATTTGGTGATTCAAACCGGTGCGACTGATCGAGTCGTAAGCGCCATCTCCTGCTCCCAGTGGGGTTGTGAGGCTATAGGTTCCCTTCTCAGTTGCGTTGTTTTTGTGATTCAAGCCGGTGCGATTGAATGAGTCGTAAGCGCCATCTCCAGCTCTTGATGGGGTTGTGAGGCTGTAGGCTCCATTGTCAGTCGCGTTGTTTTTGCGATTCAAGCCGGTGCGACCTAAAGAGTTGTAAGCGCCATCTCCTGATGGAACTGTGAGGCTGTAGTCTCCCTCAACGGTCGGGTTGATTTGGTGATTCAAGCCGATGCAATTGAACGATTCGTAAGCGTCATCTCCTGGTGGAACTGCGAGGTTGTAGTCTCCTTCAACAGTCGGGTTGATTTTGTGATTCAAGCCGGTGCAATTGAACGAGTCGTAAGCGCCATCTCCGGCTCTTGATGGGGTTATGAGGCTGTAGGCTCCCTCATCAGTCGCGTTGTTTCAAGCCGATGCAATTGAACAATTCGTAAGCGCCATCTCTGGCTCCTGATGGAACTGCGAGGCTGTAGTCTCCCTCAACATTCGGGTTGATTTGGTGATTCAAGCCGATGCAATTGAACGATTCGTAAGCGCCATCTCCAGCTCCCAGTGGAGTTTTGAAGCTGCAGTCTTCCTCAACAGTCGGGTTGTTTTTGTGATTCAAGCCGGTGCGATTGAACGAGTTGTAAGAACCATCTCCTGGTTGCACTGCGAGGCTGTATTCTCCCTCAATATTCGGGTTGTTTTGGTGATTCAAGCTGACGCAATTGAGCGAGTCGTAAGCGCCATCTCCTGCTCCCGGTGGGGTTGTGAGGCTGTAGTCTCCCTCAACAGTTGGGTTGTTTTTGTGATTCAAGCCCGTGCGATTGAACGAGTTGAACGAGCGCCATCTCCTGCTCCCGGTGGGGTTGTGAGGCTGTAGGCACCTTAGGGCCTACATCATGTGACCACAATACACAGTAGACTACGTCAATAAAAAAAACTATTTTGTGTTAAATGCTTTGTGTACAGAGTTCATAACTCAAATAATGGTAGTTTCCATTACGAATTTTATTTCCGCCTTTTTACGTATGATTTACACATAGTGTTTGTATACTATAACATACAAGTTAAGGTATACCCTGACCTTAAAGGTTGAATAATCAGAAATGACTCTGAATTTCCTCTGAATGAAATTTATTCGGCTCTAAAAGCTACAAATCTAGTGTCATTCTGAAAAAAAATACAAAATACTTATTCAATAAAATGTAGGTTTTGGGTCACTTTTCTAATTATCGTAATTAGACTAGCCAAAGTTGTTTTGCATCATCGGGAAACAATAATGCAATTGGTTTCTGTTCCAGTGGGCGTCATCTCCAGGGGCATGCCGTTGGGATTATTCTGCCAAAGTTGGGCATAGTTTTCATTATCCTTTGTTTAAACTAGGAACTTGTAGTTCAGCGTGAAGCTCCTATCACTTGGACTTTGTTTAAAAAACTATTTGTGTTATAAACGTATTTGAGGCACTTTTATTTGCGACAGCGACAGTCATAATTGTGGGAACAGACTGCTTCCCCAAATCGAACGAAACTGGAATTTAAAAAATAGCTGTTGGCCTTATAGTAATAATATTGTCCAATTATCAGAAACAAGAATTTGTTTAAAGCCTCTTGAAAAGCAGTACAATACTCATCGAAAGTGGCCTGCATGGTTCCCGAGTGCTTCCTTTTCTCAGCAATTATGCAAGTATACGAGTGATGTGTTAATTTGGCATGTCCAAGGAAAGGTACAACATATTATTGTATACATAACTTCTTTCACTGGGTATGGTTTTTGAATCAAGATAAACATTAAACAACCAAATTAATCGTTACGCAATATCCTAAACGAGAAAATAATGAAAATGCATTCACATTATAACACAGAATGTTCATCTCAAGTTTGAAAATATTTTTTTCAAATGATAATAATGAAAGCCTCCCCTTCGACAAAAAAATCAAGGAATGTTTGATATAGGGGCCTACTATCATCAATTTATATCAAGTTATTGTTTAACTAAAAGTTCGTTCAACTATTCTACGACTACAGCCTAACAATGCCTTTCTCCTTTCGATGCATCCATGCGTGAACTCAAGGTATTCAACTGTAACACGCACAAAAAGTTTATAAACCGTTACGCTGTCGAGAGAAGTCGTACTACACTCGTCTTAATTCGTTGGGCATTCGGGATAAATCGGCTTGGATAACGTAGTGCATTCTTAGCATTGACTTACAACAGTTATGAGTACTCGTGAGGGGATCGTAAGTGAAGCCGATTTCATGCTGATTTTTGCTAATAATCGGGAGCAACCGTGGCAGTATAGGATCGGCGCTATTCGTGGAAATTCGAGGCAAAAATCGTGAATGTGTGACTGGGGCTTTAGGCACACTGGCCTCGCTTGTTCATTGGGGATGGGGGTGATCTTGCTCACAGACCGCTGTGCGTACATGCCATCCTTTCAGCTGATTATGATTTTTTTCTAACTTCAAATTATATCATTTGAAACCATAATGCGTTAAAACCTATTAAAAGGCATGCAATAGTTCAATCGATTGACAATATTTACCTCCGAGTGCTTCCTCTCTTTAGAGCAAATAAGTATACACATGTATACCAGTGATGTGTTCAGCGTTTAAAGCGAATGTACACTGTAAAAAAATTCTGTATTTTTACACAGATTTTTTGTCTGTTTTTTCCTTTTACATATTTTTTGATGTAAATAAACCTGTAGGCCTATCTGTCAATATTATTGTATTTATTTTCACATAATTTTTTCATTTATTCCATACTTTCATAATTTAACCATAGAATTTGTAAAAATACAGTCGAATTATGCGAATTCTTTGTTTTTTACAGCAGTTGTGTAGTAAATGTGCATGTGTTTGGCTTTCTATAGCAAAATAATAACAGGTCTGTAATTATATTTTACAACAATTTAATAAAATAACAGGCAAAGTGCCGGCAACTCTGTTGACAGCACTTTCTATCAATTTACAAAGAAATGTTTTAGAGTGTATACAAGTTGTTAATATTAACACACACTACTTGCACGAATATAATTACTCTCTTTTAATCAGGATTCACATCCAACAAGCTTATAGGCCTAATCTTTCAGCTTATAATGTTAGCTCATTACGGTATGTTGTTACCGTGAAATAGTGAACATTCATTCAGATTTGTCGTATGCAGTCTGAAATCAAATGTTCATCAGCAAACAGCAAAGACGAGACAACTTTCAATGAAGATTTGATATCATCGCCAGATTTACGCCACATATTTATATTTCCTTTGATTTCCAATCGTATATATGGTAGTGGTTTTAAAGTTCCATATGTTTTTATTTTATATTTTATACGATAACCTTATGAAGCCGTTTCCTTTATGGCGCATCGATATGGAAATTACTAAGGACATTCAACTGTAAACAACCAGCACAGTTAGTTTTCCTCGTGACGTATACCATTTCATGTTTAGCTCAATTATTTGAGCGGGCATAACAGATCACAACCTTATTTACATTTTGGGGTTAGTATAGAAAAACCTAGATATGCTTTCGGTAACATTTGTATTGTACACATCCATACATCATGAAAAAAATTATTAAAAGGTGGAAATAAAAAAAAACATTTTAAAGATTTTCATACTTTGAAATATACCTTATTCCATATACCATTCAAGTTACCCTCAATTAAAAAAAAAACATTTTTGTAGTCAATCAATCCAGCTATGTATTCATCACAACTATATACTGGTTGCTCTATGTATATTCTTCAATACTCTACATACTGGGCGAGCTACTGTACCTAATATGAACACTAGTGGGTCAATATATAAATACGCTTTAGAAACTGGAGTGTGAAAATAATACCAGGGTGTCAAATGAATTATTCCATTGTATTCGTATTGGTTGAGTTGAGTTGCCAAATAATTTTAACACCACTGGTGTTTTGTGCAGTATATGTATTTGTTTGCATGGTAAACCGACAATCCATATGTTTATTATTATCAACCTTCACCATACAATGCTTCAAATCATATTATTATATACATTAATCAAGTTAATATTTTACTATTTGGAAAATATATTCTAAACTACAACATTCCCAAGCAATTAGTAATAAACATTGAAAGGGAAGATACAACATTAGTTATGTTAGCAAAACTGCTTCGACTGGATTATGCTTATTTTCTATGAACCAAACTGAATATTAACCATTGAAAGTCGTTACGAGAAACTCAATAGTTATATGTTTATTTCTATGTTGGTAACAACAAGAAATACAATTCCCATCTTGATTACAAGTATATGTTACATACATTATAGACTATCAGGATTTCTACAATGACAACAAGAAATACAAACCCCATCTTGTTTACAATATTGTGTTATATATATACATTACAGACTATCAGGTTTATACAATGATAGTTATATTTTTATTTATTTATTTATTGTTATCATTAATTTTTGTTGCTTTTCACTGCGACAGACAAAGACTAAGATAGGACAAAGACATTAAACAAATACATTAAATTAAAAACATTACATTAAAAACATTAAAAGAAGAAAAAACAAATAAAACAATGAATTTAAACCAAATACATGCGGTCAGTTTCTTAGCAACTGAAATTACCTAAATTACATCATGCTGTAAATGTCAGAAGGTTTAACGTTTGGATCAAAGCAAACTGATCCAGTTAATGATCTCAAATCACTTCTGCCATCAATTATAAATATTTAATAAACTAAGACTGGCTACTCTCCTAATGTAAAAGAGTGAAAACCACTCTTTCAAAGAGCTATATGGCTGACAAGTCTTTTTGGAGTGGATAAAGAGTAAAATCAGTAGTGTACAAAGAGTGAATTGGTAGCCTACTGTATTTTTCACTCGAATCAGAGTGGGTTTCACTCCAAAAAGACTTGTCCGCCATATAGCTTTTTTAAAAGAGTGGTTTTCACTCTTTTACATTAAGAGAGTAGGCTATTTTTTTTTTCCATCACCATTAATACAATAAATAATTGTGTATTGTGTAACACCATGATGAGTGTTGTTATTATGTGGCTATACATGAACGTTATTCAATGTTACAACCATCAGTCAAGATCTACATCTGAATGATTTGGTGAGGCATATCTGGGAACCAGGGTCATGGAGTTAGTGCTACCTAAATAATGGTTGCCATTCCCTAGAGATGACGAGGTGTGGAAATTGAAAAACTCATTTCCATCCCAGTTCAAAATTAAGATTTTGAAGAAAAATATGTCGAGGTTATCAGCAGCCTGTGTAATACTGGCAGTGATCAAAATCTCAACTTTGTTGGCAATTGGATTTTGTCCTCGGTTGCAAACCAAGCTCAGTCTATCAAATGAGGGGCCAAGAAGGGCGCCCTCAATAGATATATAAATTCACAAAGGAATGTTTTTGTATTTGTTTACTTTGTGGAATATTTTACTCTTCCGTTTGGGTCCATTGGGGAAGATCACAAAATTATTTTCCACGCTAGCTTATTTGCTATTATTACTGTTTAGGAATGCGATTGCCTTTCTTGAACAAACGGCTATCTGCAGTTTATTTGACGTTAACATAATCTTGCTTCAATCTGGAATCGATATCCAACGCAAGTACTGACCCATCCACAGAAACATAGTCATATTCATTATTGCTTGAGTTTTGTTCGTGAGGCAAATTTTTTAGGACGCTTGGTAACCAATTCCGAATCGGAACATTTCCCTAACGATTCATTCTCGGGTTTCTTCTCGGTGCGTGGCAGCCGGCTTATAGTGACTATATCTAGGTCCTCGTATATTGGTCCAGCGTTCTCGTCATGCACATTGTCTGGATGCTGGCCATCTATAAATTACGATAACAAAAAATCCACAGGAATTAGAAATCTTGAACAGACAAGGCATCAACTATTGTCTAAATGAACGTAGTTTTATTGAAGCTACCCATATCCTTTGCGTAATAATTTTGCTCAGAATCAGAACAGATTTTGCACTCGAACAAACTATTTAAAAGTGAACATTTTAGTGTCTTTTGTTTCAAAGAATGTAAGAAGTAGCCTACACCAGCTATAAACAAACAAATTTGATCACACGCATCACACAGGGCAGCTCAGCATCATGTGACGTAACTAGGGTCAAACTTTCAGGGGGGAACTAGGGGGTGTACGACTTTTTCTAGGGAGACATGTCAATACTTGAATCCTGCAGTCTCAAATAGGGACCTATTTTTTCAAATTTCTTAATGGGGGCACCCGGGCCGGGGGGCATGGACCTCGGCTGGAGGTGGACCTCGGCTGGGGGGCTGGACCTCGGCTGGGGACATGGACCTCGGCTGGGGACATGGACCTCGGCTGGGGGCATGGACCTCGGCTGGGGGAACGTACCCCGTAACCCCCACCCCCAACCCCCACCCACCCCCATAGTTACGCCACTGCTAAGCATATCAAACACAGCCATATGTAAGGAATTAATATCGATTAAATCTGAGTAGTAATTTGTTTGTATAATATTTCAAGAGTGAATTGTGGAATTATGGTGCGAGTTCGGGACGTTGATAAACCTTTAATACCGTACCGATAGGATCTACGGCGGCGTATGCATACACAGGTTCTCGAGGGGGATCAGGAGCACAGAGACCGCCATCACGCACAGTGTCAACTCGTTCTGCATTGGTACTGGCATTCCTTGGTGATAAGTTTTTGCAACTGGGAGAGATCACGTGAGGACTAGCCTGACCATGAGCACTCTGTTTTGGCTTCCGATTGTTCAGATGGCGACCCGGAGTTGATTGAACATTAACATAACCTTGCTTCGATCCGGAATCAATATCCAACGCAAGTCCTGACCCATTCACAGCAGCATAGTCATATTCATTATTGCTTGAGTTTTGTTCAGGTTTCTGTGGTGAGGCAAATTTTTTAGGACGCTTGGTAACCAATTCCGAATCGGAGCATTTCCCTAACGATTCATTCTCGGGTTTCTTCTCGGTGCGTGGCAGCCGGCTTATAGTGACTATATCTAGGTCCTCGTATATTGGTCCAGCGTTCTCGTCATGCACATTGTCTGGATGCTGGCCATCTATAAATTACGATAACAAAAAATCCACAGGAATTAGAAATCTTGAACAGACAAGGCATCAACTATTGTCTAAATGAACGTAGTTTTATTGAAGCTACCCATATCCTTTGCGTAATAATTTTGCTCAGAATCAGAACAGATTTTGCACTCGAACAAACTATTTAAAATTGAACATTTTAGTGTCTTTTGTTTCAAAGAATGTAAGAAGTAGCCTACACCAGCTATAAACAAACAAATTTGATCACATGCATCACACAGGGCAGCTCAGCATCAGTGACGTAACTAGGGTCAAACTTTCAGGGGGGACTAGGGGTGTACGACTTTTTCTAGGAGGACATGTCAATACTTGAGTCCTGCAGTCTCAAATAGGGATCTATTTTTTCAAATTTCTTAATGGGGGCACCCGGGGGTCATGGACCTCGGCTGGGGGATGGACCTCGGCTGGGGGCTGGACCTCGGCTGGGAGCATGGACCTCGGCTGGGGGCATGGACCTCGGCTGTGGGCATGGACCTCGGCTGGGGGCATGGACCTCGGCTGGTGGAACGTACCCCGTAACTCCCCCCCCCCCCCCATAGTTACGCCACTGCTAAGCATATCAAACACAGCCATATGTAAGTAATTAATATCGATTAAATCTGAGTAGTAATTTGTTTGTATAATATTTCAAGAGTGAATTGTGGAATTATAGTGCGAGTTCGGGACGTTGATAAACCTTTAATACCGTACCGATAGGATCTACGGCGGCGTATGCATACACAGGTTCTCGAGGGGGGTCAGGAGTACAGAGACCGCCATCACTCACAGTGTCAACTCGTTCTGCGTTGGTACTGGCATTCCTTGGTGATAAGTTTTTGCAACTGGGAGAGATCACGTGAGGACTAGCCTCACCATGAGCACTCTGTTTTGGCTTCCGATTGTTCAGATGGCGACCCGGAGTTGATTGAACATTAACATAACCTTGCTTCGATCCGGAATCAATATCCAACGCAAGTCCTGACCCATTCACAGCAGCATAGTCATATTCATTATTGCTTGAGTTTTGTTCAGGTTTCTGTGGTGAGGCAAATTTTTTAGGACGCTTGGTAACCAATTCCGAATCGGAGCATTTCCCTAACGATTCATTCTCGGGTTTCTTCTCGGTGCGTGGCAGCCGGCTTATAGTGACTATATCTAGGTCCTCGTATATTGGTCCAGCGTTCTCGTCATGCACATTGTCTGGATGCTGGCCATCTATAAATTACGATAACAAAAAATCCACAGGAATAAGAAATCTTGAACAGACAAGGCATCAACTATTGTCTAAATGAACGTAGTTTTATTGAAGCTACCCATATCCTTTGTGTAATAAGTTTGCTCAGAATCAGAACAGATTTTGCACATGAACAAACTATTTAAAAGTGGACATTTTAGTGTCTTTTGTTTCAAAGAATGTAAGAAGTAAGAAGTAGCCTATATGGAGTGTCGTGGCCGAGCGGTCTAGCTTACCGGACTCAAGTTCTGGTGTTAGCAGCAGAATGTGGGTTCGAATCCCGGCCGTGACACTTGTGTCCTTGAGCAAGACACTTAACCATAATTGCTTCTCTCCACCCAGGGGTTAAATGGGTACCTGTGAGGGCAGGGTTGGTTGATTAGCCCTATATGTTCTGTAATGGCAGCAATTGAGCTGTACAGTCCCCAAGGAGCTGAGATGGTTTCAGGAATGATTTATGAGCCTTATGAGCCTTATGAGCAGGGGTAATAATATAATGCGCCTTGAGCACCACTCAGTTGGTGGATACGTGCGCTATATAAGTCCACACATTATTAGGTGTTCGAGAGCGCAGCGCGAACACCTATTGTTTTTGTACTGTTTTTTTTTTTACTTCTCCTTCTTCTCAGTGGCGATCTGTCCGGTAACAAAGGCATCCTTGCTAAGCATATACAGCCTTCAAACTTAACACATAAACAGAACATATCAAGCAGACGAAACCGTTTTCTGTGACGTCATGATTACGTCATCAGGTGTCGAATTACGCTAAATCAAAGTTTAATATTTCGAAAAATCATATCTCATGAACCACAAAAGATATTTTCACAATCTTTGCACCATCTGAAAGATGTTGAATTATGTGATTTTTTGTTTTTAGACGTAATCCCAATCTGACCTCTCCTTCCGGTCGAAACCGGAAGTTGAACATTTCAAAATTTCAAAAAATCATATCTCATGAACCATAGAATATATTTTCACAATCTTTTTATTATCCTAAAGACCTTGAACTATGTCACATTTCGTTTTCAGACGTGACCCCAATCTGACCTTTCCTTCCGGTCGAAACCGGAAGGTTAAGTGAAACAATACGCTGAATTACTATTCCTGTATGTACGAATAGACATATTGCGCGTCCACAGAATACGTACACACAGCAATATACGGAGTTTAATATTGGCCTACAAACGTAAAGGCCTTGTCACACGGGGCAATTTTCGGGCAATTTTCAGGCAATAAAAGTTGCTGGCAATGAGATTGCTCGGAGATTGCCCTGTGTGGCATTTCATGCAATCCAGTGGCAATGAGTAGACTATACTAGCTGGCTTTCTACTTTGAGGCAATCTGTCGAGGCAATCTCCAATCACATTGCGTATCAGTGATCACGTGACATTTTTATCACAAGCAAACATTTTCAGCGGCGGCCATTTAATTCTCGTTTACATGAAAAAATACTGAGGAATTTTGCCGTTCTTTTAACTCCAACGCAAAAATACAAGAAAATAAAATGGGTTACCGAGAAAGAGGAAAATATAATTGCATTATTAAGAGGTAAGTAGACATTATTTAGAGGTTTATTGGCCTAGAATGTGCGTTTGTAAAGTAGGCCTATCGTAAACATAATTATTGCATGCACAATCCAATGGAGGTTCGTGACGGACGAAACTGTTGTACTGCATCTATTTCATGATTTCGTAAAACTATACTCGAGTCTACTCTTTCGCTGTTTTTGCAGTGTACCTACATGATTTTAAGTTTGCATTTTAACTAAGGATAATGACTGAGCATGGATAGATTATTGTCCAGAAAAAAGTTTAAAAACTGCCATGCAGTCAAAGTCAAAAGAGCATCGTAACTCGCCTACATGTACAGTACATATACATGTACATGTATGCAAATACATGTAAATATATACATGTTCGTGTTGTTGTCTCTTCTGCAATTCTGCATGTTCTTCGTGTCAGCGAAATATATCCCTAACTCAACCTAAAGAGATGCTTTTACTTGATTAGTCTGCTAGTTGTAGCCACAAAATTGTCATAGGGGCACCTGTTTTTCTGAGCTAGGTTACATTTGTTGTTTTGTTATTATTAAGCATAAAAAGTCTGTCCCTCTATGCTTTAAAGAAAGGTCAGGTCTTATAACATAAAAAAAGATGAAGAGCCTGCATAAAAAAAAGAAAACTAATAAATGAAGAAAAAGATGCAGAGGGATGAGTTAATATGAGTTTTAATTGGAAAATAAACATGCAGGTGTGTTGGTGGACAACATGTGTACACCAATTATAGAGGGCATTCTCTTACTGGAGTAATACATGTTGGCCTTTCCCCATTCAGAATTAATTTTTTCACAGAATCATTTGAACATTTATTTATATTTTGTATTTTAGCTCCAGTATGCCTAGTAATTGGAATTAGATGCAATGGCTGGCATCAGTGAGAATCAGTTCAACAGCCTAGAAAGCATCTAAAACACAAGCCCCAAGGTAACCAATAAATCTGTGGTACAATTATTGTAAATGTGTGTGTGTGTGTGGATGATTGCATTCCTCCTGACTGCCCTATGATCCACTCACATGACCCCACCAACCTACATTGAAAGATTGTGATTTTTATTTTCAAAAGCAATTCTTTTTAAACTTTATCCACAATGTTGTATTCTTTCCCAGTGAAAACAGGTCAACTCATGCGTGCCAACTCGTACTATTACCAACTCATACTCATTTTGGTCAACTCGACCCGTAAAAATATTTATTACTGAATATTTACTGGCATGTGTACGGTTGACATCCGGTTAATTTAGCTACACTATAGTGTCTATAGTTCCTCATAATACTAGTAGTGCTTATGTCTTGTGTGGTGATGGATGCATTGCAAAGTTTACTTGATACTAGCACTTAATTTTCTCACTAAAGCAGTCCAGAAACAAATATCAGCACATTTATTGAGATAATGAAACAGTCACATCATGGAGGAAGGAAGACGTCACATGTAACTTTCTATTCCATTGTAAAACCTAACTTAAAGGCATTGTTCTGAAGGGATCATTTTTCTAAAGTTGCATAAGTTTTCTGAAGTTACATCAATCCATCATCCTGATAATAACATATGAGGGCATTCTAAGTTATGTGTGTTTTGTTAGCATGACCCATTATTCTTCGTCCCTCTTTGAAAACATTTAATATTGTTTTACATGATTAGTTTATATTTCAGATCATCGGTATCCATTTGTGCTACTTGCTACAAGGCGTGTCAGAGTCTGTGTAACTTTGTGATCCAATGGCCAGCATTTGAAGTTTATCCATTCATCAAAGGAGTTAATCTATGATTCAAATTATTTTATATGGACTTATCCTATCTGTGGCAGTCTTTACCCTCAAGAGAATTGATTTTTAGGACCTCAAGACATATCTAGGTCTTTCTAGGAATTTCTTTAACATGTTAGAACAAAATTAGTACTGAGGAATTCTTATTATATTTTGACTGGACCCAAACATCCTCACAAAATGTAGTTATTACAATATCTGTTGGTGATCTAGTAAATGTATATTGCCGACAGTGAATCCCTGGCAGTTGGGCCATATAAACATAGTAAACATAACCCCAATCTTCATTGCATGGGTGTGTCATTTGGAATACCTTTGCCAGATCACCTAATTAAAGCACTAGTATAAGGGCCCCTTATACTTGTATTAGCTTTGTCTCCTTCCCTAGTTCTTGGATTCTATAGTGCTGCAATGATAGACCAAAGAATTTTAGAAAACAAATGTGTTGGTTCATCACCAGTGGCAGTACATGCCATCACTAAGAACTTGGGGAGGGGAAGGCATTTATTCCAAAATTACCGATTCCAATGAAAACCCCTGAATGTCACCCATTCTGAACTCACTAAATCGTACATACAGAGTGTACATTTATTTTAAATTCAGATTGTTACTTTTTTCTTGTCAACAAAGGATAAGGTTTGGGTACATTTACACTGAAGACATTTCACTTGTTGCATGTGTAAGACCATGTAAACTCATTTCAAGATTTGTTAAAAGTAGGTTAAACAGGTCAACAAAGTGGTTTCAATTGATTGTGGGAGGAAATGTGGAACCACAAAAGTCAAGTCATGAAACCCAACAGACAGTTAAAATAAATATGTATTTCATTGGTTTATTAGCAATTTACAAGCACCCATACAACTCTTTGATTATTTCAGTGTCTAACAATTTATGTACAAAATGGCATCTGATTTTTATGTTGTAAATCTGTAGTATGGACAGACATTTTGCCAATCATGTGTACAACCTTGAAAATGTAAAAATCAATGTAGAATTTGTTTTCAAATTTTATAAATTATTTTGTAATTATTTGCAGATTAGGTGAAAACAAAGACAATTTATAAGCATGTCACAATAAGGAGATGCTTGATTAGTGTCACTATCATTGTCAATTTATCATTATTTTTTTTTTATAAACTTGACCTGAAAGTGAAGTATATTATAAATAAAGATCACTCTCAGTATAAAAACATGCAGTCCATCAATTAAATACATTTTTATACAAGACTTAATACCAATGTTGGCTTCATTTAAATCTAGAATTGAAAGGTTTTTCCATAAAAAAATGAAAAGGCAAGCAATTATCAAATTTGATCCAGTGGATAATTACATTTAATTTTGTTTGAATTGGGGAATTATTTACTTTTTGTGGGGGTAGGGGAAGATGGAAAGCACGGATGCAAGCTTTCTTCCAACTTTATCATGTAGTAGTTATAAGCTTGTTTCTAATGAAAGGCTAATTAGCTGATATCCATACAAGCAACCCCCAGCCAATTTTAATCCAGTTACTATACATGTAGTCCCCTTCTACGCTAAATAAACTTTGTGACTTTATGCCCATAATAATGCTGAATAGGTTGATCTGGCTGCCTACAACCCTGGCAAGCTATTTTCATATGAGTGATCTTTAATGTTGATTTATCATCTAGCATGGTTTTTGAAAAGTATGTGTTAAGCTAGTGTCAATATTTAAAATAAAAACAGTGTTCCAAGTCACACTTGTTAATTTCTAATTTATTGCTTAAATCTCACAACTTTTTCAAGTTCAACAGCCAATATCTCAAGAACTAAATGACATATTAGAAAACAAAAACACAATTGAATTCCTTACATTAATAGCTTGTAATTCTTGTGAAATGACTTATCATAAATGCTTTGCCAATGGTCCAATTAGTGGCACACGATTTTACAAATTTTAAAAGGTCATATCTCATAGCTTTAATTTGATGTATAAGTTGACAAATTTGTTATTTTTTCATAATCATGAGGAGGTCATATATGACCTTCAAACCACCTAATCTGACCTTTACTTCCTGTCCAAACAGTAAGTCAAATTCAACACATTCTAACGCAAAATTGATATGTCTTTTGAATATGAAATTGATAGTTATTATAAAAGATGACAAACCCTTGCACAATATAATATTTACATCATCGTTGAAAATTTGATTGAACCGGAAGTGGACTCGAACACCGTGTGTTTGTTCTAACAAACACTTAAGCTCTAGTTATTATTATTATTATTATTATTACACCAGCTATAAACAAACAAATTTGATCACACGCATCACACAGGGCAGCTCAGCATCAGTGTCGTACTTTCAGTCAAACTTTCAGGGGGGAACTAGGGGTGTACGACTTTTTCTAGGGGGACATGTCAATACTTGAATCCTGCAGTCTCAAATAGGCACCTATTTTTTTCAAATTTCTGGGGGCACCCGGGGGGCATGGACCTCGGCCGGGGGCTGGACCTCGGCTGGGGGCTGGACCTCGGCTGGGGGCATGGACCTCGGCTGGGGGCATGGACCTCGGCTGGGGGAACGTACCCCGTAACCCCCCTCCCCCATAGTTACGCCACTGCTAAGCATATCAAACACAGCCATATGTAAGGAATTAATATCGATTAAATCTGAGTAGTAATTTGTTTGTATAATATTTCAAGAGTGAATTGTGGAATTATAGAGCGAGTTCGGGACGTTGATAAACTTTACCGTACCGATAGGATCTACGGCGGCGTATGCATACACAGGTTCTCGAGGGGGATCAGGAGCACAGAGACCGCCATCACTCACAGTGTCAACTCGTTCTGCGTTGGTACTGGCATTCCTTGGTGATAGGTTTTTGCAACTGGGAGAGATCACGTGAGGACTAGCCTCACCATGAGCACTCTGTTTTGGCTTCCGATTGTTCAGATGGCGACCCGGAGTTGATTGAACATTAACATAACCTTGCTTCGATCCGGAATCAATATCCAACTCAAGTCCTGACCCAATCACAGCAGCATAGTCATATTCATTATTGCTTGAATTTTTGTTGGGTTTGTGAGGGGAAAATGTCAGAGGATGTTTGATTGCTTCTTCATAATCAGAATGGCCCCCGGACGTTCCGTTCTCTCGCTGGATGTCGGCAAATGGCAGCCGCATTATGACTGTGTCTGGGTGCTCGTATCCTGCGTCTGTGTCTGGTGCATGATCGTTAGTGAATGCAGCGTTGTGTTGAGTACCAGAAAGCTCATTTATTTCAGGGTTACCATCTGTTTTGCAAAATTGAAAACAATATAAGAAGCTTTGGAGTTGGTGCGGTTAATACGATCTATGTCAACATCCAGCACGCAGCAAGTATAGGGATATGGTGAGGAAAACGTACAGTAATGTGTTGCAATTTGAACCACAGTTGGTGATTATTATGATTGGCTCAAATTTGTCATGTGACATAGAATAACCAAAGTCAGAGTCATCATTTCAATTGTGGTATTACAGTATGGTCAGGGTAATAATTGATTCATTATGAGGCGCTTTTTAGTATTACAATAATTGTCTGGTTTTCAATGAGCCGCTTTTGTTATTATTCAGTTTTAGCCGGGTAACATTATGGCCACATATACTCAATTTTTCAAATATTCAATTTTAGCTGGGTCTTAAAAATATTTCCCCATATACTCGGCAAAAAGAGAGATGTAAAATACCAACAGTGATGGCAACTCTATTCTGCCAAGGTGTTAACAGAGGGCGAGTTGCCCAATATCAACATCACCGGTGTAGTTATAAAACCCTATATAGTTTTGAAGTGTAAAGCCATACAAATGTAGTAATGACGGGCAATAATTTTGTGGTGGTTTCAAAAGTGACAAAGTCATATTACACGTGGCAGAAGTTTATATTTTGCAAGAATGTTGGAATAATGTGCGCCTCGCAGATGTTTTCACGCATTTAGCTTTTGATATAAAGATATAGATGGCTTTCAAATTCTGCAAATCATAAATGGATCAAAGACGTTACTTTTGTATTTTATATTAAAAAAATCCAATGTAAAATTTGTTAAGAGTATTATGTCTTTATATATTAAATAAATTCTTCAGGAAGAATATTATTTTGTGACCCAATAATCCTTCAACGAAATTCCTGTCTCATTGCCTGGTGCAGCTGCGTACACAATTTGATTTGATTTTCATTTTCCATCATTCATTCTAATATTTTTTTCTCATTTGTTTGTTTAGTAATGTATAGATGTTAAGTGCTGTCGTACTCTGTGTAACAGTACTACATATAAAATGCATGTTTGTATTATAATAATAATAATAATAATGTATAGATTTATATAGCGCACATATCCACCAACTAAGTGGCGCTCAAGGCGCATTATATTATTATCCCTGCTCATAAGGCTCATAAATCATTCCTGAAACCATCTCAGCTCCCTGGGGAGTATACAGCTCAATTGCTGCCATTTCTAGCGCATATAGAGCAAACCATCTCTGCCTTCACAGGTACCCATTTAACCCCTGGGTGGAGAGAAGCAATTATGGTTAAGTGTCTTGCTCAAGGACACAGGTGTCACGGCCGGGGCTCGAACCCACACTCTGCTGCTGGCAACACCAGAACTTGAGTTCAGTGCGCTAGACCGCACGACAATCCACTTTACGTGCATTATACAACACACGGGACCTACGGCTTTACGTCCCATCCGAAGGACGAAGCAATTATGGTTAAGTACCTTGCTCAAGGACACAAGTGTCACGACCGGGGCTCGAACCCACACCCTGCTGCTGGCAACACCAGAACTTGAGTTCGGTGCGCTAGACCGCTCGGCCACGACACTCCATTTAATTATTATTTTTAATGGCCTACTTTGATTTGGCCGACTTGGCCGATTTTTTTTGGGCAATTACAGAAAGTTAATGATGCTCATTACAAACATTTAATAATGCTAGTTTAAAATGTTTTATAATTATTTTGAAAAAAAATTTAAATTGTAAAATAAAGTCAAACAATTTCAGTGAAAATTTAAACAACGTGATTTTACATTAAGCAGTTTCAGTAAGGCCCCTTCACTTTTTTCTATTAAACATTCGAGTAAATTACCTCTCGGAATTCTTCCAAAACTTATCTTCACGCCTTTCCTCCGCCAAACGCAATAGGCAACGAGCGCCACCAATATGAACAATGAGGCCAGTGTGACTCCAACAGCGACTCCTCCTGTCGTTGCTTTTGTAGTTGCAGGTTCCCCCATTGTTACAGTTTCTGCAGGCGATTTGGTAGTTGATTCAGTCCTAGTGGTCGCAGATGGCAGGCTTTCCGACAAACATCTGATGTTGCCTTGCTCCGCGGTGACATTAAAGTCTGTCTGCTCAAGTCCACGTGAGCAGGTACAATCAAATGCAGACGGCCATATCTCATCTGAACACAATCAGTAAATGGAGGAAAAGGAAATTCAAGCACAATTTGATGACGGTTTTGTTGATTGATGTTGAAATCATACTCGTCATCAGGATGTTTTGAAGGAGCGCAAAGGGCCTATAATTTGTGCTAACATCACAGCTCTGAAATTTTAAAGATTTGTGTGATCCAAAACATGGTTCAGAGTATATATATATATATATATATATATATATATATATATATATATATATATATATATATATATATATATATATATATATATAAATAAACAAACGGGTAGCGAGCAAAGCTGATGCCGGACTCGAACCCGCGACCTCTCGGTTACCGTACGAGCGCTCTACCAACTGAGCTATTACCAGCCCCTGTGTTGGTGGGCGGTCCACTTATGCCAATTATCTATTGCTCTATGGGGCCAGGTCAGAGGCCAAACCATATCTGCCGAGTAGCCAGGGATCAAGCCCTATATATAAAAGAAAAGAACCGCAATTATTATGCCCAACCCCACTAACATTGTTTTAATTCGACTAAAAGGAGAGTTCTTTCTAACTGTATTATTTACAGCTTAACTTGAAGTTAAAACTCCTGGACGAATCTGCATAAAACTCATGGTCAACAGGAAAAATCTTTCTGACGCTCAGCGAATTCTCTTAACACTATAGTCTGCCAGTGATTTGTTGAAGAACCACACACCTTCTTCCACACGCATTTCTTATCCTCGATTCTATCCTCTGTAATCCTACTTCTAGATCAAGTTCGATCATCTTCAGGTCGCACGAGCTAGACGCTGGGGCGCCCATCACACCACCCGCCAACTATCCTCCGGCTATACCGAAGGTGTCCCACTTTTATAACAAAATCATCATTCCAGCAAATTCTATACTTAGGCAAAAAATAAATAAATAAATTTTAAAAAAATAAAAAAACAGTGTCTGGTCTCCGCACGCGTCGCCTCAGACCCGCGCGTCTGCATTTTTATTTATTTATTTATTTTTTGCTATGAAACGATGTCGAATTACAGCCAAAATTGCTGGATCGATTGGAATTCTGCCGTGCTGTGTTTTAAACGACGTTTTCACATAGGGGTATGAACGTTTGGCCGATATGTGAGGACTGTCTTAGCCACCATACTTTGTATAGAGTCTATTGGACATTTGGTCCCGCGTATACATTTCCCTGTTGGAAAAAAAATTAAAATAAAAAAAAGCGCGTTACCGCACCGATTTTGAAGCCGGCCAATGACCAGAAACCGGAGACTTTTTTGGCCAATTAAGCTTTCCTAGAAAGCATGTTTTTAGACGTCGTGTCACCACTGAAAGAAAGCTCTATAGACTTATTTAGACACGTTTCATTCAAATCGTTTTCTGCTTCTGTTTCTTACAATTACACAACACAGGAAGCTCCCGTTTGATTTGTCCACGTTTGAGGACATTTTCAAACAATAACGGCCAACCGAGGATCCATTGTTCCCTTTTGTTATAAGTCCTCGGTTTGCACCAGAAACAAACTCAGACGAGATATAATGTCAAAACATATCGACAGATACAGACAGAAGAACGGATTGACATATGTACATGTTTAACGAATGCTTACCATTTCCGTTGGTAGTAAGCTTGCAGGACCCACAACTGCATTGTGTAACTCCATCACTTTGACTACAAAACAGTTCAGAACGATTGAGAAATAGTTAAGATTCACTATGTTTCCAAGAAATTGATATATACTCCAAGAATAAATTCAGTAGTGAGTTTATATCCAGTTTAATTAAAATTAACAGTTTAGGCTTAATCGATTCAGTTTGCTGGTTGCTAAAGTGTCGTCGTGATCTTCCCCTTGAGCAAATTGATTTCCTCTAGGCTCGTAGGCTACAGGTGGTTTGAGAACAGTCTGCTTCGTTTTCGAAGAAAAACATAAAGAAATTATTTTAATATTTATTTTAATTTTTATTTAAATTGAACCAACAATTTTAAATTGGAATTCACTCGTTCAGTGGGGCTGAGCCGCAGAGAATATGTCTTCTCACCCACCACTCCAAGCTAGGGGGCCTGGTGTCATCAAATAATGACCAATGCTTGAAGTGCTGATTTTTCTTCAAATTAGGGACATCTGAAATTTGTATCGAAAATTGTATTTAACGATAAGAGTCCATTTTGAAAACAAAAAATTTAATTTTTATGTATGTTTTTGTTTACGTGCTTACTTAGTCTTGACACAGCCGCATTCATCAATACCATCACCCGTATCACATGAACGCAGTATGGGAGGCGTGTTGTCTCCATGGATACACAGAGAACCAGACTGACTCAGCCGCACCAAATCAGTGGGAATTGAAGATGGGCACCAGACAGATTCTAACGTGGGCAAACAGTTATATTAAATTCATGTAGACCTAAATAAGCATTCAGCTTGATTGGGTTCTGTCCACTGCTTTCTAGTATATTGGCTGGATAGAGGGTTGGTATGATTGAAGCTGCTTTGCGGACATTTTAGCACTCCACATACAAAATGAACACAAGCGGAATCCATATAAAATGGCGACTCATAAGAGAGTACCAATATGGCAGTTGCGTGCCTTCAACTAAAAGGGGAAGGTACAACATTTGTAATGACCTAATTAAAAAAATGTATTATCCGAAATCTAACTTGATGTGAAGTTGTTAAAGGTACAATCATCCTGATAAAACACGAATAAATATTCACATTTAAAAAAAAGGTTACCGGCCCAAGTGTTTTCAGTAAACATTGCGAATGTTTTTTCACACTTTCATGAATTTGACTGCATAGAACTGAAACTGTTACAGCTGTATATCTTAATTCACAGAAAGTAATCATATTCATAGAGGCAGTTTGGTCAACATTATCAATGTTGTTCCTTCTCTTTAAGTTCCATTAACTCGACCGAAACGTTGGCAGGTCGACTAGCTCGGTCAAGAAACAAATTGGAACCATCCTCAATGGAAAGGCTACGTCGCTGGTCTGCTGTTTTGTCACTGACAATATCAAAACAACTCTTATAGTCGGTTTTCGAACTTGCCTATGATCCTCTATCCAGTCAGTATAGAAGATAAATAGTGGTTTACCCTTGATGATTGTTGTTGGCGCTCACTGATATCAACCCAACCCAGCAATATCTTTTCAAAGGTATACACACTACACCACCTTTATTAAGCGAGGTTGTACGATGTTAGGCGTTTCGTAGACGAACTGTAATTCTGGAAAGTATTAAACTAGTTCAATAATCACTGAATCTGAAATATAGTGGTTTACCCTTGATGATTGTTGATAGCAACCCAACCCAGCAATATCTTTTCAAAGGTGGTGTATACACATTACACCACCTTTATTAGGCGAGGTTGTACGATGTTAGGCGTTTCGTAGACGAATTGTAAATGGCTGGAAAGTATTAAACTAATTCAATAAAAACCTTGGTGCACTCTGAAATATAGAGACTAAGATAGCACTGTAACATAAATTTTCGTTGTCCAAATTTGATATAAAATAAATATTCAAATGTGTAAGAAACCACTGTTTTGAAATTTGAGTCTCAAAGATGAGAGTCAAAATTATTCCGATTAAAATATTAAGCATCGAAAATATCACTACAGAATTCTGTAACCTCATTGAGACACATGTTTTGTTCAAATTTTACAAAATAGGAAAATTATCGTTTTGTACACTGTACACACAACCAAATGAGAAATAAATATTATTAGTTGATATATTCCTTGAACATTTATATGTGGAGTTTAAGGTATCCATGTACTTTTAATCCAAGACGAGTAACCATTCCATGTGAATTCCACAACAACTTAACCATCATATGTAAACTCTTCTACTTACCACTTAACGTCGGAGTAGGTGACGTCATTGTGTTTCTTCGTTCACAAATATAGCCATAGTCTGTGCTACAACCTCCGTCATTCCAATTAAAGTCATCAGGTCTCATCCGAAAACACTCATTCCCGTCATTACCATTACTTGATTCAAAGGACTGATACGAAGTCGGTGAACCATCCATCCATCTATATGTATGTACAACAGTCAGACCGATCCAATAAGAAACCCAAACAGACAATTGAGTCTTAATGTCATTCAACTCCTCCATTGATTCGATGTACAGAAGGTGACCATTATGATCTTCACAGTGTCGTCTGGCATCGCTGTGATTTTTCTCCTGCTCAACGATCTCGTAACATGAATCTCCAAAATCATGATCCGAACAACCTGCATGGTTAAACAAATAATAGTAGCACACTGCGGTTGAAAACTTACAGTTTGTTGTTGTTTTTTCCTTCTTTCTTGATTCTCGTAAAAAAAAGAGTGTAAGAATCCATTATTACAAATGTGATGAGTCTAAATTAATGTGTAGTGTAAAATAAAATACGTCCTACCATTTTAGACTCCCCATCTAAATGTTCATTCTTATTGGCCATCCTTTGCTTAATAAGGAAGTGTCCACAACCTGTAAGATTTCGCTTCATGTCATAAAACTGTTGAACGAAGACTTACTAACAGAATTGAATGTTTTCGCCTAAGTATTACAGTTATAATAATAATTATATTCATTTAATTCACCAAAACATTACCCTCAGCAAATATTCGCTCATATGGCCTATGAATTATCTTCATTGCTGTAATATTTTGAACAATTTCGTTTATCGGCCTGAGGCAAAATAAAATAATTATGTAAGTTTTATAGTCTAAGGGTGATCGCTTTAGTTTTAACGTTTTATCTCGACATCGAACATATAATAACAGGCGCCAAGTGTAAAATAATTGTATAATATCCCCTTTAATTATAATAATTCCCTTTAACTCTTGTCACAATCCATGTCACAACTTTTGCCAGCGCTTTGCTTTATATAAATACGCCTAGCTGAAATAGTTCTTCACCAGGTTAATTATATTTTTACCCTTAAAAGCATAGCCGCGTGTCGTCTTGCAGAGGGTAACAAAACTTTTATGGCCTTCCTGGATTTCCGAAAAGCTTTTGACACAGTTTGGAGAGATGGTCTTCTTATGGCAGCATGGAATACAGGGTTAAGGGGTAGAATTTGGAGATTAATCGATGCACTCTACGATAATGTCCAGGCTCGGGTTAAATTTGGGAATATTTATACGGAATTTTTCGAAGTGACTGACGGGGTAAAACAGGGCTGTGTCCTGTCTCCGGTTTTATTTTCTATTTTCATCAACGAATTCACTAAACTACTCAAGGCTCATGATTTAGGGGTAAGAATTCACGATGTTTGTGTGGGAAGCCTCTTTTGGGCAGACGATGTTGTCTTACTGGCTAATGACGAGAATGAACTTAACAGTATGTTAAACCTAGCTGCCGATTTTGCAAATGAATGGAGACTGAGTTTTAATCACGATAAGTCCAATGTCTTAATTACAGGTCAAAGGGTTAACAAAGACAAATTATGGAAACTTGGTGACAGATTGATTTCGGAAGTCGATTCTTATAAGTACTTGGGTGTTAATATATCTCGCAATCTGTCGGATCATGCACATATTGATGAAGTTGTTAAAAAAGGGAGTAGACTGATTGCTTACATTAAGTCTATTATCGCCAACTTTGACGACTATAATCGCGTCTATTATGGGGATATACTATGGAGGACGATTGCGCTCCCGTCGATCAATTATGCATGTGCTGTATGGTCCTGTAGCCGGTCAGATCTTCACAGAATTGAAAACTTGCAATCGCAAATGGCGCGACATATTCTGAAGGCTCCACACAATACGCCGCGTGTTGCACTCTACGGCGATCTAGGCTGGTCGCCTCTTTCCACATTTCATAATATCGCGAAGGCGAAATACCTCTCTAGAGTTATTAATATGGAAATGCATCGCTGGCCCAAGCTCCTCTTACTTACTATGCTTAGCCTTGGCTGCGAATTTAATCAGTTGCGCTTCAAATTTTTAAATAGCGCTCAAAATATTCTTACCAGATGCGATTTGAATAAAATGTTTGACTGTGCGAAAACTGGGGAGCCCCTTTTCGATCCGCACTTGGCTAAATCGATTAAGCGCGTGCTTATGGATATTTCAGATAATGATTGGTTGGAAGAAGCTTGCTCCAAATCTTCACTAACTGATTATGTAACCATCAAAGATCGCCCATGTTTAGAAAGTTATCTTTTGGATAAAACTGACTTCCATGGCGTCAGTCTCAAATTTAAACTCCGCTCCTGACAACACTCTCCCACTCAATCGCAGAATTAGAAATTGGACGGCAGATAATGACGGTACGTGCAACCTAGGTTCCCACTGTCGTGCGATCCGTTACGAACGCCACGATTGGCCATTCGTAGCTGATCGTGGAATTTTTGTTTCCTTTTCTGAAATTTCACGTTTGGATGCGAGTTGATGCGAGTCGATACGTTCTGGTACGATTTGGTGCGCTTGGATGCGATATAGGCACGATTGGTCAATTTCAGATGACACGATCTGTCACGATCTGGTCTCCCGTTCAGATACGATCAGATACGTTCCGATAGGATTGTCCCGATTGAGTCCACGATTGTGTCCCGATCTGACACGATCATCACGATCGGGGTCCCCGATTTTGGACGATCTGATACGTGCAGATACGTTCGGATACGTTCCGATACGATCATCGCGAACCGATGCGCTCTTTTGCGATCGGATACGATTGTGGTGGCGATGTCTTTCACGATCGGGATGGAGAGTGATCACGATTTGAGCCACGATTGAACCCCGACGGGTACATATACAGCCCGACTGACCATGGACTTCATTGTTTCTTGAACTTCTACAGAGTGAAGACTACAACCCACAATCATTGATGATGGCAGGAGTTGAGGATGATGACAACATGACATTTGCAGTATTACTGTATGCTTACATTATCGCCAGAGAGGAAGAAGACGAGCAGCTGCCACACCAGCCACAACGCCAACCACAAAGGGCCAGGAGAGCTGCAGTCAGGCAGTTCTGGGTGCGACCATGGCTCACAGAGGAGAGGAGACAACAGCTTGGCCAGTTCTCCAGCCTCCTAGACACCCAATTGAGGCTGGATGATCCAGTAGCGTTCCAAAACTACACAAGGTTAACACCACAGCTCTTCGATGAAGTCTTGCAGAGGGTGGCCCCAGCTATTGAGAGGGAACTCACCAGTTTCAGGCAACCCCTCTCACCTGGACTGAAACTGGCAGTGACACTGAGGCACCTTGCCACTGGAGACAACTATCGGTCCCTAGCGTATGCCTTCATGTGTGGAGTGTCCAGCATCTCACAGATGGTTCCAGAAGTGTGCCAAGCAATTGTGCAAGCGTACAAAGATGAGGTGTTCAGCCTACCTGTGACCCCTGAAGCCTGGACAGCCCTAGCTAACCAGTTTGAGCAGAGATGGAACATCCCCCACGCCATTGGGGCCCTGGATGGTAAACACATTTCTATCAAGAAGCCAATCCACACTGGCAGCCTCTACTACAATTACAAGGGCTTCTTTTCGATACCACTCCTGGCTCTGGTGGATGCAGATTACAAGTTTGTGTGGATCGAGCTTGGCGGAAAAGGACACATGTCAGATGCTCAGATATTTGGCGACTCTGAGCTGTTCAACAGCCTGGAAGAGGAAGCCCTAGGACTCCCCCCACCCTGCCCTCTGACTGCAAGCCCTGATGACCACCAGGACATGCCCTTCTTCATCCTGGGGGATGACGCCTTCGCACTCAAGAACTACCTCATGAAGCCCTACAGCAGAAGAGGGATGTCCAGGGAGGAGAGGATCTTCAACTACAGACTCTCAAGGGGGAGGAGAGTGGTGGAAAATGCCTTTGGGATCCTGGCCAACAGATTCAGGTGTCTCCTCAGGACTCTAGAGCAGAAGCCCAACACTGTGAAGGATATGGTGGAGGCGGCAGTGGTTGTGCACAACCTACTGAGGCAGAGGCATCCAGGCATTGCAGCACAAGAGGTGGATCATGAGGATGAAAACCGCTATGTCATCCCAGGGGCATGGAGGGACCAAGTGGACTGGCCAGATGTGGATCAACCTCATGCACCTCGCAACTCAGCTACAGCAGATGCAAAGCATCAGAGGGAACTCCTGAAGGCCTTCTTCAATTCACCACAAGGTGCGGTCGCATGGCAGGAAAGGATGGCCGGGCTGCATAACGCGGAAGGTGGAGAAGATGAAGGAGGAAATGGAGATGGTGGTGATGATGATGCAGCTGCCGACTGAGGGACCCCCAAACAGAGACTCCCCCAATTCCCAGTTGAAGAGGATGATAGGACCGTGGTACGTCAGGTCCTTCCTCAACAACGGTCAGACTGCCAATTGATTCCCTCCCCAAAAAACAAGAAATGAAATTTGGAAAATACCCCTTTCCTCTCCCAAAATCAAAGAAAATTAACTTGAGATTGTCCCTACTCAAACCCAAAGAAATGAACAGATAATCCCAACTTTGACATGCTCACCCTCCTCCCCAAAAAACACCAAACACATTAAATATATCATTTTTTTTATTTCAATTATTTTTGGGGAATCATCACATAATGTTCTTTTGAGAGGAAGTGGGTGTCCCTAAAAAGAGCCGTTAAGGAGTCTCTGTCTCTGGGGGGACTTCTGCCACAAGGAGTCTCTAATGGTCATCCGGGGGTGTGCCTGTGTCTGGGGCAGGTCTGGATCATCATCACCCTCAGTAAGTGGATCAAATGTGTTGAGCTGGGAGGAGAGGTTGAAACTGCAGGCAGCTGCTGGACTGGGTCCCAGCAGGCTGACCAAGGAGTCATCTAGGGAGGAGGGCAGCGCAGTGGTGGTAGTGGTGGTGGTGGTGGTGGCCCTGCCCCCTGAGGGTCCTGGTTGTGGCTCATTGGTTGGTGGTAATGGGGTGGTCATCGGGAGCGTGGGGAACTGTCGCTGGACGTACCTGTGGTCCTGACTACCCCAGACACTGGTTTGAGGCCCAACAGGGCGAGGTGGCCACTGGGAGGGGTTAGGCTGCCACAGGGGCTGCTGGAACTGATGGAACTGCTGCTGCAACTGCTGCTGGAACTGGAAGGGGGCCTGCTGGTCTTGGCTTGGTGGTGGAATCGTCTTGCTATGCTCAGCTGCCCGTTGAGCCCTGTGCAGCTCCTGCATGATGTTCGCCTCAGCATCCCTCCTGATCTCCCCAGGCAACTTGGACAGGGTCTCCTCCACATACTTTCCAAAGTAGGAGGTGCCAGATGCAGCCGTACTTCTGGACATGAATTGCACCAGCAGGTCTTCTGAAAGAGAGAAAGCGAGGGAACCTCTTCTTAGAAATATTATTATTTCTAGTAAGTATATCTCTAAGTATATCTTCATGTGAAATAAAATAAAATTGAAATTGTTATTAGAGGAGATAATAATTACTCAGTTCTCCAGAGGTCCCCCAATCCTCACTGCCCCGTCTGCAGCCGACCGACCCTGGCTGGGAGGCTGTGTGGGTGGCTGGCTGCGAGGCTGGTTGTGAGGCTGCTGGGAGTGGTGGTGTTGGAGCCCTGCTGGAGGTAGAGGCAACTACTGATGTTGGGCTGGTGGAGGGGGTGAGTTCAGTGCCACTGGCACTTGCTATTGCTGCTGCAAAGGAGGCCACATTTCTGGCATTCACCGTCTCAATGTGAGGGATCAAAAAGGAGAACTTATCCCACACCCACTTCTCTGTTCTGTTCATGTCAGTAATGACATCGCCTCCTGACCCACTCTTCCTGGCTCGTTTCTTCAGCCGGCCCATCATGGTCCTCATGCTTGAGTACCATAATTTAAGTTGCGCCACAGTAGTGTTCATCTTGGCAGCCTGTGCAGCCCAGAGATCCTCCTTCTGGGTGACATCCTTGAACCCCGCAAGGCGTTTGCTGTAGAGGACCTCATTTCTCATGAGGAACTCAATTATTTCCTCCTTTTGCTTTTCAGTAAAGGCAGTTACTGTTTTCTTTCTCTTGGCTTTCTGGGTGGGGGTGGTATCCTCTGCCTCCTCTGCCTCCTCTGGTGCCGGCTCTGGCTGGACTGGTTCAGGCTCAAGGGGTTGGGCAGCCTTGCCCTTTCCCTTCTTGCCTCTGGTACCCTTGGGTGGCATCTCTAAAAGGCTCCAAAAATACTAGCAAAAGCAAGTTGACCAAACAAATGTGCTCTCTTCAAGTGTAGATCGATGAATGAAGCTCAATCAATCTTGTCCGGTATATATATGGTCGCGAGAACTCGTAACACATCGTGAGCGCCCGTGAAAAAGCGTTACTAATCGTATCTACTCGCATCTACTCGCATCTACTCGTATCAACTCGTATCAAATCGTGGGTCAATCGTGTCCGGTCGTGAGCGATGGTACCCGACAGAGCGTAACAGATCGTGACAGATCGTGGGAGATCGCAGCGCATCTCAACAGAGCGTGGTGTTTGTCTTGTCCAAGGTCGATCCCGATCACCACGATTTCGAAGCACTATTAGATGCGATCTGTTGCGCTTTGTTACGATCCAATACGATCTCATGAGATGATCACGATTAAAAATTATTCGTTTTGATCGTAGAAATTTTTTGAACCGTCCAAACATGTTCTACGATCAACACGATTGCCACGACTGACCTCAAGATCTGATAAGATCTGATAGGATCACCACGATTACTCCACGATTAAGACCACGATTTCAATCGTGGCGCGAATCGTGATAGTGGGAACGGGGCATCACTCCAGTATTGAAGATGTTAGACACTTCTTGTTTACATGTCATGCTCTTAATAATATTAGATCCGAAGAATATACAAAGTTAGAAAACTATCTTATGTCAAATGAATATTATGATATATGGGAGCTTTTTATATCCGGCAGCTTATGCCCCAGTCACATTGGAGCTGCGATTGCCTACGACCATGTCAGTCGTGCGACCTAGGGCGGTCTTGGCCCGGTCGTAGGTTTTTTCTGCGATGTAGGCCTAGCAGTCACACAATAAGACCTGTCCCCGACTGGTCTGCGACTAGTAGCCAACTGATAGCACGACTGGTCGCAAGACCTTGAGGGACTTGTCGTACGATCACCCAAGACTACCTACGATTGTCAAGGATCAGTCGCACGACTAGTCACGACCGTCGCACGACTATGCCTGACTATTCGCAAGACTTATCGTGCAGTCGCAATACTAGTCACGCATAGTCGTGTGACTAGTCGTGCATTCGCACGACAAGTCGTGCGAATAGTCGTGCATAGTCGTGCGACTGTTGGACGACTGGATAGTCCCACGATGAACCACGACTACGTAAGACCACCCAAGACTTGTAGCACGACCATCGCACGACTATTGAAGACCTACCTACGACCAGCTACGACCAGCTACGACCAGCTACGACCAGTTTGGTCGCAGCCAGGTTTTTGAACATGATCGAAAACCTCCCCAAGATCGAATTCGGTCTTGCGACTACCCAAGACCACCCGCAACCACCCGGGACTTGTCGCAGGACTTTTCTACGATTCCTTGTAATTTCCAGTCGCAGACGATCGTAACCTGTTGTAAGTTGTCGTATCCTCCAATGTGACTGGGGCATAAGATGTTAAATATCATCTCACACTTGGGAGCACCTCAAGTATATTCTGTAATATAGAAAATGCCGATATAATTCATTCATTATTTGATACTTTCTGTAAATCATATGTTAAGCGTGCGTGGAAATTGAGATCCGATATTATTCGGACTACAATGTAAATAATCTCTTCTTGCATACTTCGTTGCTGTAATTTTGTTTATATACGTTTTATATTTTTACTATATTTTCTAGAACTCATTTTAAATCAACTTAGGTTCCAATGGTCATTGATAGCTATTATGATTGATGGTACACCCTCAGATTTGGTGTAGCGCGTGCATCCCTTGTTCTGGACAACACCTACGACGTCAAAACTGAGAGTGTATCATCACACATTTTTGTATCTTGTTAATTTGCTTTTAAATGTGTTTTGTATTATTTATGTGTATGTGTGTCGGACGCACCGCCTTTTGGCCGAGTGCCACTGTTGTAAAAGTGTAAGTCCAAATAAATAAATAAAATAAAATAAAAAAATATTAAAGTTTTATTAGATATGTTGATATTGTATTGAAATAATGGTTCCAGAGACATTGTTATGCAATGTTATGATATGATCATGTTTGAATAACTTTGCTCGATTATACCCTTTCTCTATTATCTACTGCTGTGTGGCGGATTTGGTACCATGTTACTGCATGTTTGTGTTGTCTTGAATTCTTGGAGTGAAATAGAGATCGTTTGTGCTGGTTGTTTAGCATCAAATTTCACAATTTGTATTTGTATACTACACTTTTCACAGAGTAATTTGTGTTACACCCTACTGCACCCTTGGAAGATATATGGTCAGGAATACAGTCAAGAATACAGTCAATAATATAGCAGCTAACTACTTTAATTAACACATATCATTATACGGAGAGACTCAATGTTCTGGCCATCACAGCACTGGGTGATAAAACGATTCGGGGGACCAGATTTAAACTTTTAAGATAATTAATAGCCTCAAGAAAGTAAACACTTTCTAAGTAAATAACACATATTAAAGTTCTATAATTCTAGTTATTTATTTTGTCGGAGCGTAACCCATCTTATTAACCACGCCACAGGTGTGAAGGTCATTAGAATCCTGATAAGCACGATCGAACATGGAAATCATTATTGTTTATAATACATAATTAATTCTTAAACTTGAAACTTTTTTGTGGTTGTAATTTTATATTAAAAGTCACGTTTTGAAATACACAATGTTGACCGAAGACCACCATTCTGATTTTCTTCTTTGTTAATTACAAAAATGAAGTCAAGAAGAGAAAGAAATTCCTTGATTTTGATACAATTTCGGAAAAATGTGTTTTTAGGACGGTATCTAACGTTTCTAAAGTTAACCTTATCGCAGATTAGTGAGCTAATAAGTAGAACCGATAGGGGGCGCACTAATGATCTATTTACTTATAATCTATTATATAAACAAAATTTATCTACGAGTACAGCATAATCAAATAGCGTAATTGACGACTTCTAGGAATTTTTATTTTCTCTGGAAAAGGTCTACATGGTGGAGGTTTGCGCTCTAAGAATTCTTTTCTCGTTTTTGATGGAATTGTAAATCAGCTGGTAGGCATTGCTCCTTTTTCGATAATAAATATGTATCGCCCGTGTTATTGCTATTTTACTGAACATTTTCTTTTTCATCAGAAAACTGCTATTTTTACCTGAGGAGAAGAAAACAAATGCTTTAAAGTGACACATTTCTCCAAATAAAACAATGAGAAACATGGTTTTACGGTAGATATTCCTCGAAATTAATTTATTGTTCCTTTATAAATTCATAATTTGGGCTTCCGACAACTGTTTTATGAAATATCCAACTGTAAAGTATTCTTTTTCCATTCTAAAAGGATAACAAATTTACGATGAAAACACAAACAATTAAATAACGAAAAATACGGTCGATACATCTTTAAGGAGTGGGGCTACATTCAAAAGCCTATAACATGAAAACATCAAGTGTGCATAGCATTTTTTCATAGTTCAATAATAGGGATCCCATCGTAATTTATTTACCAAAATCACTGTTAAAACTTTTTTTTTTCAAATTATATGACTGTTTTCCTTCCTGCGAGAAAAAGGCCAGTATTAATAATTATAAAAAAGAAATTGCGAGAAAAACAAAACAGCATTATTATATTTTTCAACATAATTGTTCAAATTAATACAATACCGAATTTTGCCGGAAACCAATGACTGCCGTGTTTTTATTAAGTCAAATCATTTGTTTTTAAATTAAAAATAAAAAATAATAAAAAATTTAAAAAGAACTTATGCAGTGGCTCTGCCATTAGCGGACGCACATAAGCATAATGATATAGTGGTCGCCTCTGTTTTAAAGGTCTTATGAAATAGGATTGTTTACTTTGTGCACAACTCTGTATTCATGTCAACATAACTTTTCTACCTATTTGCCAATTTGTTGGTGTATTGATATCTTTGTTGGAACTTTTTTACGTTGGTTTTTATGCTAATGACACTTTGCCTAATTGGGTTTTGGGCGTTATATGATGGGGTATTGATTGTGTGCTCTTTCAGAACTGCTGTACTGAACTCCTGATTTCGTCCCTAATTTGCCATAGTGACCAATCCGACTTTTTTCAATTTTAAGTTTTCCCGCCCATTAGTACATTCAGGAAGAGACCTACCATTGTATCTAATCCACATGCATGTATTCCTTATACACCCACTGGCCATAAGTATTGCAACATCCCCAAAGTTCAGTTTGGGGAACTGTGTTACAATAATTTATTTTATTTTATTTACACTACTTAAGACTTCTTGAAAGTGCCTGTTTTGAAGTCAATGTTCTTTTTTACTGTTCTTGCTCGGAAATTATGTAATACACGATCGATGAAATCGGATTAAATGATCATCTCACCTGTTACTTGTAAAGTGCTATTTTGAGCATGTTGCAATACTTTTGGCCAGTGAGTGTAGTTTTGGAGATAGAGCATGCATTCAAATAACGAATGCTCTAACTGGCTATTTTTGTAATTTGGCAAAATGACCAATACCACATTGGTTACTATGCCAACTCAATTCGGGATTGGTCACTATGGCAAACTAGGGACGATTTGATCTCACAAAACAGCGCCCTCGTGTTTCAAGGATATGAACATTTCAACTAAATAGTACACTCAATCTTACTCTACGTCTAAAATAGATTTCCAATTTTGTTAAAACTGTCCAGAGGCATGGATATTTGCTAAATATCCTAAAATGTGTATCTACATGAAATTACATTTCATTAGCCCTTTAAATACAACAATTGTGAACAATTGATAAGTTTATTAGCCATGTTTATCGTGATTCACAGAAGAATAACTGCTCCAAATTGCAGCTACTCGTATGAAAGGGCAGATATATAAATCCCCCCAAAAACATAAAGGCAATTGCGCACCATTTTGACCAATCAGTCATTTTTAGTACCATATCATTTTGTACGACAAATACAACAATGATGAAGTGTCACTTTCATCACACATTATAAAAACAATGTTCAGGATTGCATTTTATGGCCAAAAAAGATACAGTATTTCAATGTTAACATAATATTTCTCTTTATGCATATGTGGCTCTGCCCCACAATAGGTGAGACCCAAGATAGGTCCAACTCTAAAAATGATATGTAGTCCATTCTAAACCTCCATGGCAAATTTACCACAAAGTGCTTTTTTTTTGCTTAGCAGCTGGACTATTTGACGACGTACCTTAACGGGAGGGTAAAAGCACAACTGTTTACTGCGGTATATTTTGTACATGAAGCATTATTTCATCACGTACAGCTCCAAAAATAAATTTACCAACTACAAAAGTGTTTTTGAAGAAGTTTTTAACCAATTGTGTTGTTCATCATCGTCATTTGATGGAGGTTATACTGATGCCGAAGTTGGCGATATAAGGCACATCGAATCGTATCCATTTGAGCCCGAAATGGACGAAATCCAGCCAGATTATCATTAAAATAAAGACCAGAACGTGTAACAAAAAAAATATAAAAACCCACAAATTGACAATTAAAAGGTAGAACAGTTATGTCAACATGGATAAAGAGTTATGCATAATATTTTAAAGAGAAAAAACATTACTATTTCTATGAAGTAACTATTTAAGGCCCTTTACATGAAAATGTTAGTCTAACTACAACGAGATTTGCAATAGACTTCTATTGCCAGTAATGTGCTCTCTTGTTTAAATTCGGGAACTGTCCATGTATTAGTAATAATTTAATTTTTTTAAATTTTTTAATGTTTATTTATTTATTTATTATTATTTTTTTTAGTTAACAAAGGCAATTTACTCGATTTCAATTTGAACCTGCGACCTCTGGATTTACGTTACGGTACCGGTGCTCTACCAACTTACCTATATAGCTGGTGGTCTCCTAATTTTGCAATATCTTTATTCTGGGCGCTAGTCAGAAGTCATATAATAACCCATTACTACCATACATGCCTTGTATAGCCTGAAGCCATACATTTATTTATGTACCTAGTTGTGTTTTATTTCATGATATATTTTATTTTTGATATATTAATTTGAAAAATAGTACCATAGATTACACCGCCGCATACTCATAGTCACAATAGCAGAAACATTCCTGTTGTCATGTAACTATAAAGCTTTACGTTATGTGATTACCATGGTTGATACTTACCCTCAGATGTTTTTTGTGATTCACAGATGAAAAAGTGCTCCTCATTGCAGCTCCCCGTATAAAAAAACCCAAACCAATTCCGATAAGCATAAACGCAGTTGCCGCCATCGTCAGTATCAACTGAAAACAACTCGGAATTGTGTTCAGAACTGTCTGACCAAATATACGTCACGTCCACAGCAACCAGTCCAATCCAATAATCACTCCGTCTCAAAGACGACGCATGGTTTACCAGAAAGGTTTGTTCATCCATTGATTCGATGTACACGAGATGACTGTTATGCTCAATGCAATCCTGCATGGACTGGTAGAGTGTCTTACGTGTGCTCCGACTGTCTGTAACGAATCTATAACAAGAATCACTACGTAGTACCTCACCCGGTTCACAATCTAGAAACAAACAAAACCATGCTTGTCATGATTATTTTTTAGAAAGGTGTAACTTTAAAGCAATTGTTTTCCTTTCAATTTCCTCGGTTGAAATAGCAATGTTTTGATGAAAAGGAATATTTCCATTATTTAGGTTTTTTATTTCAAAGGAAGAAAAGATGGAAGTCAAACAAGATAAAAGATTGAATTTATAAAACAAAATTCAATGAAGGTATTCTCAACTCCAAGATGATAAAATCATAGGAGAGATATATTTGTTATGAAACCATACCGATACACCGTATGCCTAATTGCCTATACCCAACAGCTGAACGTAAAACACGGCATGGGCGTACATTCATGGGGACGGGATATATAGTAGCCTTTTCCACTTCTTTGATGGGGATGATCCATAGGATCACCCTCTCCAGATTTTGGGTTATGGGAAATTCTTGTGACAAATTCCTCGGTAACACTTTTAAACCGCTATACAATATTGGTAAAAGATAACTGTGTGTATTCATACTTCACATGGATCAATACATAAATAGAAACCAATCTATGAAAGTTATAAACCTCATTAAGTGTGTGGAAGAAAATTGGGAATATTGGATTATTATTTGGATTTTTTATAATTTTTGTTTATTTAATGGAAACACCTTCAATATCGCGTATGGACTGAGTGGACCAGAATCAGTGTGTACATACCGTTGTCAGGTGTTTTACAAGTCAGACTTGACGATGATGCCAAACACTTACACGTAGTCGTCGTGTCTTCATCACTGTAACAAAATTATAAGTTTTGATTATTACAAAAATACGGCCAAAGACTTATTCATATTTGAAAGGACAAGAGGGTAATTCTCATTTAGACTATTTGAAATTGACCAAATTTGCAAATGTTTCTTGAAGAATTTCCATGGCGCCCTCCAAAGCTATCAACAATTTATGATGAGAGCTTTCAACCATTTTCAGATTTGTGAGCCAGTCATTGCGACAATCATGTAAATCATTCCTCAACATGTTCATTTAGAAAAGAGAGTAGTTATTATTTATACTGCAAACTAAGGTTTTAAAACTGACATCAGTGGTGTACATATTGGGCAAGTTTTATTCGATCCCACAATAAACATCGGATGGAACTGGAACATGAGTTTCCAAACTTAATCCAAACCACAGTTAATTCCACATGGAAACCAGAGCCGGTGCTGGAGCTACATTACTCATGCATATTGCAAATGTGTGAGAAATACATGGAACACTCACTCTGGTAATACAATGATCATAATCTCATACACGTTTTCTTTCATTTCATTCACATTTATTTCAATGCTGCCCTTGCATTACATTTTATGTACATAATTTATATCAAACTGTGGTAAAGTATTAAACAAATTAGATAAATAAATAAATAAATAAATAGCAACACAGAATGCAATGTAATAGATCTAAGACAGTATTATGACAACATTCAGGCTCGAGTGAAGCTTTTGAAACACAGTCCTTCTACGTAATACAGTCCTACTACGTAATTTGCACGGTGTGACAAAACTAGTGGTGATTTCATGAGGCTACTTTTTACCCACTCCACCTCCATCAAAACCCCTCCCCCCCCCCCCCCCGATGCGACATACATATACCCCTATGTAGAGCTGATCAACGCCATAAGGATTGTGGGTAACATTATCCCAAACTATTACCTGTTCCCGTCTTGTCGGCGCTGCCTTGCCCTGGCTTCACCGCCGATGTTTCCCTCACATGCCACCGAGAGGATATGTACACATATCACTACCAACGGCACAGAAATGACTACACAAAACTTCAGACGGTTTCCCGAAGTCATGTTTAAGGTGTTATTCACAAATTCATCCGTGAAAACTCGTACAAGATGAAGGAAATATTAGTCTCAAAATAACAGAATTCGGGCGTGCAGGTGTTCAGACCTGCACTGTTCAGAGTGGATAGACATAGACATAGACTTGCACTGTTCAGCATGGATAAACATACATGTAGTCAGATTATTTTTACTGAAGTATCGCTCGTACAGAATCCTTCATGCAGCTTAGGGCCTACATCATGTGACCACAATACACAGTAGACTATATCAATAAAACCTGTTTTGTGTTAAATACTTTGTGTGCAGAGTTCACTACTCAAATAATGGTAGTTTCCATTACGAATTTTATTTCCGCCTTTATTATGTATTTATTCCCCAGTCGTTTACCCATAGTGTTTTAATACTAAACATGCCCAAGTTAAAGGTTACCCTTTAATATAATATGACTCTAAATTTCCTCTGAATGAAATTTATTTAGTTCTATGAGCTACAAATCTGATGTCATTCTGAAAAAGAAAAAAAAGACTAATTCAAGAAGATGTAGGTTATGGGTCACTTTTATAATTATCGTAATTAGACTAGCCCAAGTTGTTTGCATCATCGGGAAACAATAATGCAATTGGTTTCTGTTCCAGTGCGCGTCATCTCCAGGCATGCCGTTGGGATTCGTCTGCCAAATTGTGGCATAATATTAATTATCATTTGTTTCAACTTGGAATTTTTAGTTCAGCGCGAAGCTCCTATCAATTGGACTTTGTTTAAAAACTATTTGTTTTAAAGATAAATTTAATGTGTTTGAGGCACTTTCGTCTGCGACAGTCCTAGTTGTATATGGACTCTTTCACACGTGTACGTATAGTTGCCAGAAAGAGGAAACAGACTGCTTCCCCGAACCGAACCGAACGAAACTGGAATTTAAAAAAAATAGCTATTTGCCTTATAATAATTGTCCAATTATCTGAAACAAGAATTTGTTTAAAGGCTTTTGAAAAGCACAACAATACTCATCAAAAGTGGCCTGCATTGTTCCCGAGTGCTTCCTTTTCTCAGCAATTATGCAAGTAGGCCAGTGAATGTGTTTAGCATATCCAAGGTACGACATATTATTATATACATAGGCCTAACTTCTTTCACTGGGTATGGTTTCTTTGAATCAAGATAAACATTAAAAACCAACTTAATTGTTATGTACAGTGTCCTAAACGAGAAAATAATGAAATGCATTCAAAATATAACACGGAATGTTCATCTCATGAAGATGAAAACTAAGTTTGGAATTTTTTTTTTAAATTTTAATCAAATGAAAGCCTCCCCCTGTGTCAAACAAACAAGGAATGTTTAATGTCCTATCAAGTTATTTTTAACTAAATTTTTGATCATAAGTTCGTTCAACTATTCTGTGACTACGGCCTAACAATACCTTTCTCCTTTCGATGCATCCATGCGTAAACTAACGGTATTCAACTGTAACACGCACAAAAAGTTTACCTTGTGACGATTATCCATTTTCGTAGCTTAGAATGACGTCATATTTAAAAACGGAAAATCACTGATAAGTAAACATGCTGCGGCCGCTGCGTGTCTTAATAAAATGTGATTTTGAAGTGAAAAAGCTGTTTTACTTTATTGGAGAAAATGGAACTATACATTCGGCAGTCAGAAATGTTCATATATTTGTGTGTAATTTCTTTTAATTATGTTTGTAGGTTGGTGAAATTCGTGCGTCGGGTGATAAACAATTGATTTAATTTTGCCCTACACTGACGTGTGTATAGCACTGTATACTCAGTGCTTTCCAAGTGTCTGTGAAAAACTTCACAGGCGACTCAGGCGGGATTCGAACCCACGACCTCCTGCTTATGTTATCTTATGTTAGGCACACTGGCCTCGCTTGTTCATTGGGGATGGGGGGTGATCTTGCTCACAGACCGCTGTGCGTACATGTCATCCTTTCAGCTGATTATGATTACAGAAAACTGGACAATTTTCAAAATATTTAGGGGTTTAGAAATATATCATAAAACCATTATGTGTAAGTTACTATTTGTTATCTCGCATGGCCCACGTAGTAGAATACTTTTGTGTATGGCCTCAGAGCATATTTTCTAACTTGAAATTATATAATCTGAAACCGTAAATGCTTTAAAACCTATTGAAAGGCATGCAATAGTTCAATTGACTGACTTCCGAGTGCTTCCTCTTTTGATGTGTTCAGCTTTTGAAGCGAATGTAAACAAGTTGTTAATATTGACAAAAACTACTTGCACGAATATAATTACTCTCTTTTAATCAGGTTCACATTCAACAAGTAATCGTTCAGCTTATAATTATAGCTTATTACGGTATGTCGTTACCGTGAAACAGTGAACATTCATTTAGATTTGTCGTATGCAGTCTGAAATCAAATGTTGATAAAAATGAATATTCATTTTGGAAATAATGTTTTTCAGTACCGTAATTTTACTCAAATGATAACAGAAAAGACAAGATAACTTTCAACGAAGATTTGATATCATCACCTGATTTACACCAAATATTTTTATTTCCTTTGATTTCCAATCATGTTTATGTAGTGGATTTTAAGTTCCACATGTGTTTATTCTACACTCACTGGCCATAAGTATTGCAACATTGAAATTCACACCAAAGTTCAGTTTGGAGAACTGTGTTACAATAATTTATTTTATTTTATTTACACTACTTAAGACTTCTTGACAGTGCCTGTGTTTTGAAGCCAATGTTCTTTTTTACTGTTCTTGCTATGTAATACACGATCGATGAAATCGGATTAAATGATTATCTCACCTGTTACTGTAAAGTGCTATTTTGAGCATGTTGCAATACTTTTGGCCAGTGAGTGTATATTCTATATACTACAACCCTATGAACCAGTTTCCTTTATGGCGCATCGATATGGAAACTAATGACATTCAACTGTAAACAACCAGCACAGTAAGTTTTCCTCGTGACGTCTGTTTACCTTCATAGCTAAGAATGACGTCATATCTAAAAATAGATTAAAAGAGTATACCCTTTTATGATTAGCTCAATTATTTGAGCGGGCATAGCAGATCACAACCATATTTACAATTTGGGTTTTTAGTTTAGCAAAACCTATATACACACCAGGGCCTAGATAAAATTTGTAACGTGCACATACATACATCAGGAAAATAATTATCAAAAGGTGGAAATAAAAACATTTTAAAGATTTTAATACTTTGAAGTATACCTTATTGCATATACCATCTAAGTTACCCTCAGTTAAAAAACATAAACTGCAGTTTAAAGTCTATCAATCAATCAATCTGTGTGTTCATCACTACTATTTACCGGTTATTCTATGTATATTCTACATTACTCTACATACTGGGCGAGCTACTCTAATACTACTGCGTCAATATATAAATACCATGTGAACTCAAGTGTTAAAATAACACCAGGGTGTTAATTATTCCATGGTATTCGTGTTGGATATGTTGAAAAATATAAACACCACTGGTGTAGTTTTAACACCACAGGTTTTGTAGTGTATGTATTTGTATACATGGTAAACAGACAATCCATGTGTTTATTATTACCAACCTTCACCATACAATGCTTCAAATCATATTATTATATACATTAATCAAGTTAATATTTTACTATTTTGCAAGGAATAGTGTAACATAAAACATTCCCAAATAATTAGTAATGATCCTTAAAGGGAAGATACAACATTTTATGTTAACAAAAAGGCTTTTATAGATTATGATTATTTTCCTGAGAAAGTCGTTAACGAGAAACACAATAGTGACTAAATATTTAGATCTTTATATAGGCAAACACAAACTTTGTTTTTATTGAAATGTTGAATTTTGATATCTTGATTACAAGTGTGTTACATATGCATTACAGACTATCGGGATTTATACGATGACAACAAGAAATACAATTCCCATCTTGATTACAAGTGTGTTACATATACATTACAGACTATCGGGATTTATACAATGACAACAAGAAATGCAATTCCCATCTTGATTACAAGTGTGTTACATATACATTACAGACTATCGGGATTTATACAATGACAACAAGAAATGCAATCCCCATCTTGATTACAAGTGTGTTACATATACCTTACAGACTATAGGATTTATACAATAACAAGAAATGCAATCCCCATCTTGATTACAAGCGTGTTACATATACATTACAGACTATCGGGATTTATACAATGACAACAACAAATGCAATCCCCATCTTGATTACAAGTGTGTTACATATACCTTACAGACTATCGGGATTTATACAATAACAAGAAATGCAATCCCCATCTTGATTACAAGCGTGTTACATATACATTACAGACTATCGGGATTTATACAATGACAACAAGAAATACAATCCCATCTTGATTACAAGTGTGTTACATATACCTTACAGACTATCGGGATTTATACAATAACAAGAAATGCAATCCCCATCTTGATTACAAGCGTGTTACATATACATTACAGACTATCGGGATTTATACAATAACAAGAAATGCAATCCCATCTTGATTACAAGTGTGTTACATATACATTACAGACTATCGGGATTTATACAATGACAACAAGAAATGCAATCCCCATCTTGATTACAAGTGTGTTACATATACATTACAGACTATCGGGATTTATACAATGACAACAAGAAATGCAATCCCCATCTTGATTACAAGTGTGTTACATATACATTACAGACTATCGGGATTTATACAATGACAACAAGAAATACAATTCCCATCTTGATTACAAGTGTGTTACATATACCTTACAGACTATCGGGATTTATACAATGACAACAAGAAATGCAATTCCCATCTTGATTACAAGTGTGTTACATATACCTTACAGACTATCGGGATTTATACAATAACAAGAAATGCAATCCCCATCTTGATTACAAGCGTGTTACATATACATTACAGACTATCGGGATTTATACAATGACAACAAGAAATACAATCCCATCTTGATTACAAGTGTGTTACATATACATTACAGACTATCGGGATTTATACAATGACAACAAGAAATGCAATTCCCATCTTGATTACAAGTGTGTTACGTATACATTACAGACTATCGGGATTTATACAATGACAACAAGAAATGCAATTCCCATCTTGATTACAAGTGTGTTACATATACATTACAGACTATCGGGATTTATACAATGACAACAAGAAATGCAATTCCCATCTTGATTACAAGTGTGTTACATATACATTACAGACTATCGGGATTTATACAATGACAACAAGAAATGCAATTCCCATCTTGATTACAAGTGTGTTACATATACATTACAGACTATCGGGATTTATACAATGACAACAAGAAATGCAATCCCCATCTTGATTACAAGTGTGTTACATATACATTACAGACTATCGGGATTTATACAATGACAACAAGAAATACAATCACCATCTTGATTACAAGTGTGTTACATTATATATTACAGACTATCGGGATTTATACAATGACAACAAGAAATGCAATTCCCATCTTGATTACAAGTGTGTTACATATACATTACAGACTATCGGGATTTATACAATGACAACAAGAAATACAATCCCCATCTTGATTACAAGTGTGTTACATATATACCTTACAGACTATCGGGATTTATACAATGACAACAAGAAATGCAATCCCCATCTTGATTACAAGTGTGTTACATATACATTACAGACTATCGGGATTTATAGAATGACAACAAGAAATGCAATTCCCATCTTGATTACAAGTGTGTTACATATACATTACAGACTATCGGGATTTATACAATGACAACAAGAAATGCAATTCCCATCTTGATTACAAGTGTGTTACATATACATTACAGACTATCGGGATTTATACAATGACAACAAGAAATGCAATCCCCATCTTGATTACAAGTGTGTTACATATACATTACAGACTATCGGGATTTATACAATGACAACAAGAAATGCAATCCCCATCTTGATTACAAGTGTGTTACATATACATTACAGACTATCGGGATTTATACAATGACAACAAGAAATACAATCACCATCTTGATTACAAGTGTGTTACATTATATATTACAGACTATCGGGATTTATATAATGACAACAAGAAATGCAATTCCCATCTTGATTACAAGTGCGTTACATATACCTTACAGACTATCGGGATTTATACAATGACAACAAGAAATGCAATCCCCATCTTGATTACAAGTGTGTTACATATACATTACAGACTATCGGGATTTATACAATGACAACAAGAAATGCAATTCCCATCTTGATTACAAGTGTGTTACATATACATTACAGACTATCGGGATTTATATAATGACAACAAGAAATGCAATTCCCATCTTGATTACAAGTGTGTTACATATACATTACAGACTATCGGGATTTATACAATGACAACAAGAAATGCAATTTCCATCTTGATTACAAGTGTGTTACATATACATTACAGACTATCGGGATTTATACAATGACAACAAGAAATGCAATTCCCATCTTGATTACAAGTGTGTTACATTATACATTACAGACTATCGGGATTTATAGAATGACAACAAGAAATGCAATTCCCATCTTGATTACAAGTGTGTTACATTATACATTACAGACTATCGGAATATATACAATGACAACAAGAAATCCAATTCCCATCTTGATTACAAATGTGTTACATTATACATTACAGACTATCGGGATTTATACAATGACAACAAGAAATGCAATTCCCATCTTGATTACAAGAGCATCACATATACAAAACAGACTCCCTATCAGGATTTATAAAATGACAACAACAAGAAAATACAACCCCCCATCTTGATTACAAGTGTTATACAGGGTGTCCCCATAAAAAGTATACCGAGATAAAAATTACTGTAATGGCAAAACTACTTTATATATGGGAAAGAGAAATATATCTCTAGAAAGGGCAGAATGTCCTCTTTGCAATGGTATACAGCTTGTGATGTTATTGACACAGATGAGTGAACAAACTAGACAGATGTTAAGGGTACTGAAAGCAGGACTGTGACAAGTTTGAATATTTGAATAACAAAGCTCAACCATGTAAGTGTGCAGAATACCAAATGCCTTTGCTTTTTCAACACATGAATGTTCATCCTACCTGCATTGTGTAATGTGCTTACTGGATGCAGCAAAAGCATTGCATGCTGTAGGAAACTTTCACTTCATCAGCAAACATGGTCCAGTTCACAGTTGAGCAGAGGGCATTTGTTGTCCAGAAGTACCATGAAACAAAAAGTTATGTTGCAACTCAAAATGCCTTCAGGATTCGTTTCCCGGACAGGGAACCGCCAACAAAACGGACTATCTGGAAAAATGTTAAAAAGTATGGCGAATATGGCACAAGTTTAAACCGTAACACAGGTCGATCTGGACGTCCACGAACTGGAAGGTCTCAGGAAAACATCGAATTGGTAATAGAAGCAGTTGAAAGAAACCCAAGGATTAGCAGCAGGAGAGATGGTACTGGTATACCACATTCAACGTTCAACAACATCACACGAAATGATTTACACCTTCATCCCTATCACATCCATGTTCAGCATCAACTCCTGCAAGAAGAGTCACATTTTCACGGTGGTTTTTGGATAAATGTAACAGGGATGAACAGTTTCTTCAATTCTTTATCATTGGAGATGAGGCAGGTTTTTGCATGAATGGAACAGTTAACTTCCATAACGAGCATGTGTATGCTGAACGTCGTAATCCACCTGCAGCTGCGTCCTATGAGCGAAACAATGTATGGGTTGGAACGTGTGGTAATGGATCATTATTAGGACCATTTTTCTTCCAAGGAAATTTAAATGGACAGGACTATTTGAATCTGATTAATGAATCTGTGGTGCCAGCAATGGAACAGATCTTCCCGAGACAACGACGTGGAGCTTTCAGGAGGGTGTGGTGGGCTCACGATGGCGCCCCACCTCACAGACTTGTTGCTGTGAGGCAACGTCTGGCAGAACTTTTTGGGAACAGAGTAATTGCTGTTTACAATGAGGTTGAATGGCCGCCACGTTCGCCGGATTTGACACCATGCGATTTCTTTTTATGGGGTGACCTGCAGAACAAAATTTTCACTACACCCCCAGCCAATGTTCAGGAGTTACGTGCAAGCATAGAGGAAGAAGTCGATAATCTCCATCATGACCCTGGAATGATCAGACGAGCAGTAAGGGACATCTTACGAAGATGTCAGATGTGCATTGACAGGAATGGTGGCCATGTGGAGGGCACAGCACATTAAACTTTTGAGGTAAGTAGCGAAAACAAAGCAGATTACATTGTTTTAGGTACATTCCTTGTTTTCAAGAATGTGTTGAAAAAGCAAAGGCATTTGGTATTCTGCACACTTGCATGGTTGAGCTTTGTTATTCAAATATGCAAACTTGTCACAGTCCTGCTTTCAGTACCCTTAACATCTGTCTAGTTTGTCCACTCATCTGTGTCAATAACATCACAAGCTTTATACCATTGCAAAGAGGACATTCTGCCCTTTCTAGAGATATATTTCTCTTTCCCATATATAAAGTAGTTTTGCCATTACAGTAATTTTTATCTCGGTATACTTTTTACGGGGACACCCTGTATATATATACATACAGACTATCAGTGATAGTGAAGGATTTAAATTATTTAATTTTTTTGGTATTTATTTTTTCCCCTTTTCACTACTAAGATAGGACATGGATATTAAAAACATTACATTATAATACATGAAAAAGAAAACAAATAAAACAATGAACTTAAAACAAAAACATACTGCCAATTTCCTAGCAACTGAAATTAACATAATTACCTGATGCTGTAAATGTCAGAAGCTTTAACGTTTGATCATAGTAAACTCTTTAGATATGTTCCAGTTAAGGATCTCAAGTCACTTCTTCCTTGACTGCATCAATTATAACTACTGGTATTTGCTATCACCACTAATACAAGAAATAATGGAGTATTGCATAAGATTATGGAGAGTATTGTTATTGGGTGGCTATATTAAAAAGTTATTCAACGTCTCAACGGTCAATCAAGGTCTACATCTGAAGTATTTGGTGAGGCATATCTCGGGGGAACCAGGGGCGTGGTGTTGGTGCTGCGTAAACAAATATTGGTTGCCAAACTCTAGAGATGACGAGATGTGGACATTGAAAAACTCATTTCCAACCTAGTTCAAAACTACGATTTTGAAGAAAAAAATATGTAGAGGTTATCAGTTCATGGTAATGCTATCAGTGATTAAAACAAGCTCAGTCTATCAAATGTTTTGTTCCAAAGCAGTCTACGAAGGGCACCCTCAACAGAATTAATTTAACAAAGGAATTTTAAGAGTTTGCTTTGTAGAAGCTCTACCGTTTACTCTACTGTTTGGGTCTTAGATCTTCAATTGGGAAAGACCACAGGAAGATTTTCCATGCTAGCTTCTTTGCTATTATTACCGTTTGAGAATGCGATTGCCTTTCATGAACAAACGACTCGGACTTGATTTAACGTTAACATAACCCTGCTTCGACCCGGAATCGATATCCAACGCAAGTCCTGACCCATCCACAGAAGCATAGTCATATTCATTATTGCTTGAATTTTGTTCAGGTTTGTGTGATGGGGCATTTTTTTGAGGACGCTTGGAAGCCACTTCAAAATCGGAGCAGTTCTCTAACGATCCGCTCTTGAGCTTCTGCTCGGCGTGTGGCAGTCGGCTCATGCCTATGTCTGGGTCCTCGTACTTTGGTTCAGCACTCTCGTCGTCCACATTGTCTGGTTGCTGGCCATCTGTAAATAACAATAACAAATCATATAAACAAATCCACAGACGAGTCATCAACTATTATCTAAATGTATGGAAATTTATTGAAGCTACACACATCCTTTATAATTATTTTGTGTAATTATTTGCTCAGAATCATTAGAGATGTTGCCTTTAAACAAAACTAAGTAAAAGTGAAAATTTCAGTATCTTTTATTTCAAAGAATTGGCCTACCAGCTAATAACAAACAGATTTGAGCACACGCATCACACAACGCAGCTCAGTGCAGCAACAGCCATAGTGAAATGACACTAAATCTGACGAGTAATTATTTTAATATTATAATATTCCAAAAATCAAGTGTGGCATTATAACGCGAATTTATGGATGTTGATAAACCTTCCCCTACCAATCGGATCAACAGTAGCGTATGCATAAACATCTTCTCGAGGGGGATCAGGAGCACAGAGACCCTGAAATCTCCCGCCGTCACTCTCGGTGTCAACTCGTCCTGCGTTGGTGTCTATGTCTGTGTCGTCGTAGTTTTGTTCAGCGATCTCGTCGTCCACATTGTCTGACTGCTGGCCGTCTGTAAATTAAAAACATAAATATTAAAATACTGATCCACATCAATTAGAAGTCGTGGAACAGACAAGATATCAACTCTTGTCTAAATGAACGAAGTTTTATTGAAGCTACACACATCGTTTGTTATTATTTTGCGGAATTGGTTGCTTGGAATCAGAAGAGATTTTTCACTCGAACAAAACTATTTAAATCTGAAAATTTCAGTGTATTTTGTTTCAATGAATGTGAGATTGTAAAAGTAGTCTACCAGCTATTAACAAACTGATTTGATCACACGCATCAGAGTGCAGCTTAGCATATCAAACACAGCCATATGTAGCCAATTGATATCGATTAAATCTTACTCGTAAGATGTTTGAATTTTATAATATTTCAAGAGTGAATTGTAGAATTATAGTGCGAGTTTCTGGACGTTGATAAACCTTCCCATTGGTCAACCAGTGCCCTTACCGATAGGATCTACAGCGGCGTATGCATACTCATCTTCTCGAGGTGGATCAGGAGCACAGAGACCCTGAAATCTCCCACCATCACTCTCGGTGTCAACTCGACCTGCGTTGGTACTGGCATTCCTCGTTGATAAGGTTTGGATACTGTGAGAGATCACGTGAGGACTAGCCTCACCATAAGCACTCTGCTTTGGCTTCTGATTGTTCAGATGCAAACCCGGAGTTGATTGGACGTTAACATAACCCTGCTTTGATCTGGAATCGATATCCAACGCAAGTCCTGACCCTTCCACAGCAGCATAGTCATACTCATTATCGCTTGAATTTTGTTTGGTCTTGTGTGTGTCAAATGTCGGAGGACGTTTGATTGCTACTGCTGAATCGGAGCGGTCCCCTGACGTTCCGGTCTCTAGCTGGATTTCGGCAAATGGCAGCCGCATTATGACTGTGTCTGGGTCCTCGTATCCTGCGTCTGCGTCTGGTGCATGATCGTCAATGAATGCAGTGTTGTGTTGAGTACCAGACAGCTCATTTATTTCAGGGTTACCATCTGTTTTGCAAAATTGAAAAAAAATTTAGAAGATTTGGAGTTGGTGCGGTTAATACGATCTATGCCAACACCCAGCACGCAGCAAGTATAGGGATATGGTGAGGAAAACGTACAGTAATGAGTTGCCATTGTAACCACAACTGGTGATTATTACGATTGGCTCGAATTGATCATGTGACATAGAACAACCAGAGTCATATATAGTTGTTGAAGTGTAAAGCCATTACAGATTGGCCTGCAGTAATCACTGACAAATAATGGACATTTCGCGAAGCCAATGACAGCGTAACTATTTTGTGGTGGTTTCAGAAGTGACGCAGTCATGTTACGCTCGGCAGAAGTTTATATTTGCAAGAATGTTGGGATAAAGTGCGCCTCGCAGATGTTTTCACGCATTTAGCTTTTGAAATAAAGATATAAGCATACCTTTGTGATTGGCAGATGGTTTCTTTGGCTTTCGAACTCTGCAAATCATAAATGGATCAAAAACGTTACTTGTATTTAATATCAAAAATTCAATGTAAAATTTGTTAAGAGTATTATGTCTTTACAAAAATGAATTCATAATTTTGATTTGATTTTCATTTTCCACCATTCTTATTGTGTTTTTTTTCTTCTTATTTGTTTGTAATTTGTAATTAAAGTTGTTAAGTGCTGGGTACCCTGTGTAACGGCGCTATATAAATTATAAAAGGCCTGTTTATTATTATTATTGGCCTACTAATTTTGGGCAATAACAGGATGTTGATGATGCCCAGTTAAAAACATTTAATACTGCTGGATTAAAATGCTGCAATTATTTTGAAAAAAAATGTGTAAAATAAAGTCAAACAATTTCAGTGAAGGTTTAAACAACATGATTTTACATTAAGCTGTTTTAGTAAGGCCACTTCACGTTTGTGAAGTAAATTACCTCTTGGAACTCTTCCAAAACTTCTTCCCGCCTTTCGTCCGCCATACCCAACAGGCAAAGATCCCCACCAATAGGAACAGCGAGGCCAGTGTGATTCCAACAGCGACTCCTGCTGTTGTAACTGCAGGCGGTTCGGCTGTTGGTGCAGACACACATCTTAAATTGCCCTGCTCCGTTGAGACATTGAAGTCTGTCTGCTGAAGGCCACGTGAGCAGGTACATTCAAATGCAGACGGCCATATCTCACCTGAACACATTCAATAAAAGGAGGGAAATAAAAAGTCAAACACTACTTGATACCCAAGTTGTTAATGCTATGGTCCCACAGGAATATTTCGATCTTTCTGTCGAAATATATTTCGATTCTTGGTTTTTTTGTTATTTTTAATAATTTCGTCAAAATCTCGTATAAATATCGACAAAATATCTTTTTTCCGTGAGAAATATTTTTTGTGTGTATTTTCTCGACAATTTCGATTAATTTTCGATTTAATTTCGACGACTTTCGACTGTTTTAGATCATTTCGACTAAGCTCGACTATATCGATTTTTGTCGAAATTTTTTTTTTTTTTTTTGGAAAATTATTGAAAAACTTTCGACTGTTTCGATGTATTTCGACTGGCATTTCGACAAATTTCGACTGTTTAGACTGTTTAAATTGATTTCAATTTTTTTTCGATTAATTTTCGATTAAAAAAAAAAAATTGGACAAATGTTTCGATTTATTTCGACTGTTACGATTGTTTAGACTATTTAGACAGTTTAGATTTATTTCGACTGTTTTTCGAACTTTTAGACTGTTAAGACTATTTCGATTTCATTTTCGACAGTTTCGATAAAATTTCGACAAAATTTCGATAAATTTGATCGAAACTTCATCGAAAAATATTGGTCAGGTTTAATAATTTTCGATTAATGATTTTTTTCCCGACAAATCTCGACAAATATCGACAAATATCGACAGTTTCGATTTTTTTAGACTCTTTAGACTATTTCAACTTTTCTCGAAAAATTTTTGTAAAAAATCAAAAATCTTGACGAAACACGATCGAGAGAGTCGAAATCTCTGTGGGACCATAGCATCACTGATGTTGAAATCATGCGTGTCATGTTTTGAAGGAGGTTCGTCAATTTCTGGAACGCAAAGAGTCTATAAATTTGTGCAAACATTGTGGCGTTAGAGCGAAGTCCCCTGAAGCTCTGAAATGTTAAAGATCTGGGGATCCAAAAAATGGTTCAGAGTACAAATGTTTTTTTTATATGTAATTTAAGTAAAGAACCGCAATTATTATGCACAACCTTAATAACATAATTTTTTAATCCGACCAAAAGGAGGGTTCTTTTCCACCCCGGATGAAGTGCATATAAATGTTTTATAAACCTGGCTGAAAAGTAATTTCACTCACTGAAAATCAACAAAGTAGGGATATGAACAAGGATTAAGAGTGATAAGTGTATGATTTTGAATTCAAAACAGGCACGGGCGTTGACAGACAAGTTGGTATGCAGTCCAAGTCACACGAGCCATGTGGGAATTACCAAGCTAGACCTCTGGGTTTCCTAGGGGGAAACGCCCCTGATGAGCCTCAGGGTGGGGATCCTCTATGCCAAAAATAATCTAATTAAATAAGAGTAACCGTACGTCCAGACTAAAAAAAATCAATCAATAAAAAGATGAGTGGTTGATCGATTAAAAAATAACCTGACATACTTAGATAAATGTCAAAACACACACGTTTGTTTTTATTATGGTGTACACCGACTAGGGCCTCCTGTTGTTTCTCTCTTTTGTTCCCTTTATTATTGGACCTTTTAACCTTTTTTTCAGGCAGCTCCCATTTGATTTGTACACATTTTTCAACCGAGGACATTTGCAAACAGTAACTGCCAACCAAGTACCCATTGTTCCCTTTTGTTATAAGTCCTCGGTTTACACCATAAACAAACTCAGATGAAGATATTTAATAACAAAACACATCGAGAGATACTGACAGATGAACGGATTGACACATGTTTAACGAATGACAGATGCATGTATGCTTACCATTTCCGTTGGAAGTAAGATTGCAGGACCCACAACTGCATCGTATAACTCCATCACTGTATTGAATATAAAACAGTTCAGAACGATTGAGAAACAGTTAAGTTCATTATGTTTACAAGAAATTGGTATAATACTCAAAGAATCAATTCAGTGGTGATTTTGTATAATGTTAGGCTTAACAATCGTTTCAGTTGCTAGTTGTTAATATGTCCATGTGATCTTCCCCTTGAGGATATCTGTTCACTCCAGGCCCGTAGGCTATGTAGCTGGTTTGAGAAAAGTCTGATTCATTTTCGAAGAAAATGGAAGAAATTCATAATATTTTTATTTTATTTTTTAAAAGTGGATCCAACATTGCAAAGTGGAATTCACTTGTTCAGCGGAGCTGAGCCGCATAGAATATTAGCGCTCTCACCCACCACTCCAAGCTAATGCCTGGTGCCGTCAAATAATGACCAGTGCTGAAGGGTAAATTTTTCTTCAAATTAGGGATATCTAAAAATTTAATCGGAAATTGTATTTAACGATATGAGTTCCACTCTGAAAACTGAAAATGTATAATTTCTGGATGTTTTGTCTACATGCTTACTTTGTCTTGATACAGCCGCATTCATCAATACCGTCACCCGTATCACATGAACGCAGAATGGGAGGCGTGTCGTCTCCATGGATACACAGGGAACCAGACTGACCCAGCCGCATTAAATCAACGGGAATCGAAGACGGACACCGGTCAGATTCTAACATAGGCAAACAGTTAAACTAAATTCATGTTTAATACCTAAATGAGTATTCATATTTTCAAGAAAACCACTGGAGGAGAGAGGGCTTAATGTCGATGGAGAAAAATGACAAACCTACGCTTTGCAGATGATTTTGTCAAACCTCTTCTGTACAACTAAATAAACTGAATAAAACAAGTGAAGAAATGGATTGAAGATGCATAAAGACAAAGTACATGACAAACTAAACCAAATAATTATGACACAATAAACGTGGGGAATCAAGAGGTAGCAGAATACAAATAATTGGGCCAAACAGTGAGAATGGAAGATAACACAAAGGAAGAAGTTTCAACTTGGATTAGGGCAGAATGGAGTTGTTTTGGAACATGCAGAGGAATGCTCTGTGACAAGAACTAAATTGCAAACTAATTGTTTGATTATTGTGAGCTACCGACAATGACCTATGGGGCAGAATCATGGACAACAACAAAATATACAGAACAAAAACTTTGTACAGCTCAAAGAGCAATGGAAAGACAAATGCTTCACATCTCAATCAGAGACGAAATCAGGGACACGAAAATACGCAAGAAAACTGGGGTTACAGACATAATAAGAACAGTAGAACAGGCAAAATGGAGATAGGCAGGGTACCTTGCCCGAGTACAAGATAACAGATGGACAAAGAGACTAATGGAGTGGCAACCACGAACAGGGAAAAAGAGAAGAGGTCGGCAAAAAAGAAGATGGAGAGACCACATAACATCATCATACATAGAAACAGCATGGACAAAAGCTGCAAGAAATACAAATGATTGGCATACACACGAGCAGGGCTACATCCTACACTGGATGAAAACAACCTAAAATGAAATTAAATGAATATTTAGCCTGACTTGGTTCTGTCCATTGCTCTGTATTATACTGGCTGGATAGACAGTTGGTTTATGGTTGAAGGTGCTATGCGGATATGAATATTTAGCCTGACCTGGTTCTGTCCATTGCTCTGTATTATACTGGCTGGATAGACAGTTGGTTTATGGTTGAAGGTGCTATGCGGATATGAATATTTAGCCTGACTTGGTTCTGTCCATTGCTCTGTAATATACTGGCTGGATAGACGGTTGGTTTATGGTTGAAGGTGCTATGCGGATATGAATATTTAGCCTGACTTGGTTCTGTCCATTGCTCTGTATTATACTGGCTGGATAGACGGTTGGTTTATGGTTGAATGTGCTATGCGGATATTTTTGCACTCCACATAATATGAACACAATTGGAGTCCACATTATTGGAGAATCATGTGGATTACACAACTACTAATCGACTTTCAGAACTGACTTGCCTCTGCTCATGTATCCAGTTGGTGTATAAGATAAATAAGTGGTTCTACCCTTGATGGTTGGTGTTGGCACTCACTGTGTGCGATATTAGACGCTTTGTAGACGAAATGAAAATGGCGCTGGAAAATATATTTCAACTATAGTTCACTGAATCACTGAATAAGCCTTGGTGAACAAGCAATCTGAAATATATAGATTTTGAGTAATTAAAACTGTCATACCTTTTTGATATAAATTTGTTATAAAATATATTTTCAAAAGGTGTAAGAAACCATTATTGGAAGTTTTGAGTCTCATAGATCAGAGACAAAAGTGATTATTCCGATTTACAAATAAAGAAGGCAATATATCTCTAACCTCATTGAGATATCATAATTGTTCCAATTGGAAACAGGTAATTTACCGTTATGAATGGTGATAACACAACCAAATGAGGAACGTATGTTCCGGACCATAATGTCCGCAAGTACCATTATGTCCGCGAACCGATTTGGGCCCATTACGTCCGACCCATTACGTCCGCGGGCCCATTACGTCCGCGGGCCCTGCGTCCGGGCCCCACGTCCGACCCATTACGTCCGCAGAACCATTACGTCCGACCCATTACGTCCGCGGAACCGTACGTCCGACCAATACGTCCACGGGTCCATTATGACCGACCCGTACGTCCGTGGGCCGTATGTCGACCCATTACGTCCGCGGAACCATTACGTCCGCAGGTCCATTATGTCCGACCCATTACGTCCACGGACCCATTATGTCCGACCCATTACGTCCGCGGACCCAATATGTCCGACCCATTACGTCCGCGGGCCCATAACTCAAATAATGTTTGAACACGCCAACGTTTGGGAGATTAAAACCAACAATTTCATGTCACAGCGCTCTACTTAAAAATGCAAAATTGGGTTTGTTAAAACCCACTGGTGTTAATTTAAGTGTTTTGCACTGTAAGTGCCCATCGCAAAACTGGTATGTTAAATAGTACACCAGTGGTGCTCATATGAAGCACGATAATTCAGACACTTTACTAAATTAACACCAGTGGTTTTAACAACCCAATTTTGCAGTAGAGTGCTGTGCCATGAAATTGTTCTAAGTCATTGGTTTAACTACAACGTTGATGTCAAACATTGTATTGAAACCCGCAGACGTTTTGAGTCTCAAACTGGGTCGGTTATCGCAAAAGTGATAATGGGTCGGACGTAATGTTCCGCAGACAATGGGTCGAACGACAATGTTCTCTATGTCTGCGACGTAATGGGTCCGGATAATTGTTCCGCAATGTAATGGGTCGGAAACAGGTAATGTTCAACAGAATGGGTCCGGATAATCAGGCAAATCAATTCGCAGACGCCAATGGTACTTGCGGACATTATGGTCCGGAACAAACGTACATTAATAATTGATATATTCTTTGATTATTTGAATTTATAGTTCAGGGTATCCATGTATCACTTTTAATCCAAGACGAGTAACAATTCCATGTGAATGCCATCAACAACTTAACCATCACAGGTAAACTATTCTACTTACCACGTAACGTCGGAGTAGGTGATGTCATTGTGTTTCTTCGTTCACAAATATAGCCATCTTGTTTGTTGCAACCGAGGTCATTCCAACCGAAGTTATTATTCATCATCTGAAAACACTCATTTCCGTCATTACCATTATTTGACTGAAAGGACTGATACGAAGCCGGTGAACCATCCATCCATCTATATGTACGTACAACAGTCAGACCAATCCAATAATAAAAACTATCGGACAATAATTGAGCCTTAGTGTAATTCAACTCATCCATTGTTTCGATGTACAGAAGGTGACCGCCGTTCTTTTCGCAGTATCGTCTGGCATTGCTGTGATTTTTCTTCTCCTCGGTGACCTCGTAACAAGAATCTTCAAACTCGTGCTGACCCGAACAACCTGCATGGTTAAACAAAATAATAATAACAAATTGCGGTGGAAGATTTAACAGGTTTCCCCCTTCTTTCTCGATCCTCGTAATAAAATATAATGTGAAACCATTATTATAAATGTGACGAGTCTAAAAATGTGAAGTGTAAATTATAGGATACGTCTGCCATTTTAGACTCCCATCTAAATGTTCATTCTTATTTAAAATTGCTATCCTTTGCTTAATAAAGAAGTGCCTAAGATTTCGTGTCATAAAACTGTTGAACGAAGACCAACGTACAGAATTGTACTGTCTTCGCTTCTAACAGGTACAATGACAATTATTTTCATTTAATTTGCCAAATTAACAAAGGCAAATAATCATGTAAGTTTAGTCAGAGATGCGCCAATTATATTTGTGAGCTCAACACCTCTTAAAACCAAACTTCAGGTACCATTTTTAAATTTCCTTTTTAAATTTAATTTGTTGTTTTTTATTAAACCAAATCAAATCGGCAGGCCCATTTGGGGAAGGGGATTTCAACCCCCTGTCACCCTCTCCCCCTCTGCGGCTACGCCACTGCAGGGGTACATTAGCATAATATTTTTTGTATACAAAGATGTGAATCAAAACTGCAACGAGATTGGCAATAGACTCATAATTATTGTCCATAACGATGAGGCGCCTTCTTGTTGAAATTAATAGTGAAAGTTTATGTACTTAAGGGAACTGCCCGTGTATAAGTAATAATTTAAATTTTGGACAACTATTACTACAGCCGGATTTTAACCTGTGACCTCTCGATTAACCCTATGACCTCTCGATTAATCCTATGAAGCCTGGGGCACAATATCTGCCCGCGCCCCTATGATATTTTGTATACAATCTCCACAACTCTTTGACCTGTCACACTCAAATTTCTGACTTTTCCCAATTATTCTTTGGGACCCCCTCATTCTGAATTACAAGTCCAATATCCACTTTTTAACACTAGATATTTTATACTGTTTGGTACACGATTCATCGCTGCACGACGCAGGAGGGCGCTATCTCTTCACGAACCGCTATCACACACGAACCAATATCAAACAGTCTTGGAAAACTTCCTCCTACTACTCGGCAGATATGGTTTGGCCTCTGACCTGGCCCCATATAGAGAAATAGATATTTGGCATAAGTGGACCGCCCACCAACGGGTTCGCGGGTTCGAGTCCGGCATCAGCCAATTTTTCTTTGCATGCTCGCTTCCCGTTTATATAATATTTCAGGTCAGTTTCTTCCTATATATATTTATTCTGTGTACAACCACGTAAAAGGCTTGTGTCCCGTTGTGTGATCCCCGCTACTGCCGTTACCCAGGTTGTTTGCATCTGACCGGGGCTTGATCCCTGGCTACTCGGCAGATATGGTTTGGCCTCTGACCTGGCCCCATAGAGCAATAGATAATTGGCATAAGTGGACCGCCCACCAACATAGGGGCTGGTCAGCTCAGTTGGTAGAGCGCTCGTACAGTAATCGAGAGGTCGCGGGTTCGAGTCCGGCATCAGCCTCTCGATTAGCCAGGGATCAAGCCCCGGTCAGATGCAAACAACATGGGTAACGGCAGTAGCGGGGATCACACAATGGGACACAAGCCTTTTATGTGGTTGTACACAAAGTAGATTTATATGGAGAAACTGACCTGAAATATTATAAACGTGAAGCGAGCAAAGAAAAATTGGCTGATATATATATATATAAATTAAATCGGGAGGGTGGCCTTAGCTTTCGATCCAAACCGGACCTTCATCAGAGGCTTTTATATATATATATATATAATAGTTTATGTTTCGCATACGCTTTACGTCATGTGACTATGATGGTTGTTACTTACCAGCGGATGTGTTTCGTGATTCACAGATGAGCGAATGTTCCCTATCGCATCTACATGTATGAAGAGTTGTACGATCTTTCTGAAATAAAGCCTCAACACAGTTGCCGCCATCGTCTGTATCAATTGAAAACAATTCGGAATCATGTTGGGATCCATCCAACCAAATGTACGTCACGTTCACGGGAATCAGTCCAATCCAATAGTCACTTCGTCTCAAAGACAAGTCAGACGACGCATGGTTTACCAGAAAGGTTTGTTCATCCATTGATTCGATGTACACGAGATGACTGTTATGCTCTATGCAATCCTGTACGGACTCATCACGTGTCTTGGTTGTGTCTGTGACGAATCTATAACATGAACCATTGTGTAGTAGTACTTCATCAGAATTACATCCTAAAATGTAAATAACAATAAAAAAAATTTAAAGCGATTAAGGAAACCTTGGGAAACCCTCTTGGGTGTGTCTGTGACGAATCTATAACACGAATCACCGTGTAGTACCTCACCCGATTCACAAACTAGAAATATAAACAACAAATAAGAAGAAATCGATTGAGGCAAACTTTCAAATATATCGCCCGTGTTTTCGCTATTTTTACGGCATTCTCATTATGTTCTTGTTTTCATCGGAACATTGACCCTACTCTTTTACAAAGGAAAACCGTAAAACTTTGAACTGAAACATTTCACAAAATAGATGTTGGTCCTCGGTTTAACAGTAACTAAGTGTCCAATTGAATCTATGACCCACAATATTTCATGTTGGTACATATTTACTGTAAAAATATGCTTTTCATGATTATTTTATGAAATTTATGTGTAATATAAATCTTTTTGTTTCTTTCAATTTCCTCGGTTAAAATATCATTTATGATAAGGAACATTTCTATAAATTTCCAGTAAAATAGCGAGCGATACATCTTTAACCGTATATATGGAGTACGGGTCATTCGAAGTTTTCAACTTTGCAAAGGAAAACCAAAACCAAAATAGTTGTTGCATTCATGACGGTAACATTCGGAGTTGACAGCTCTGTTATCTGAGACAAAAACCTCCCTTTATATACGTGTACCTGACCGAAACAAACCCAACATTAATTGTGTTTCTACAGTTTATGTTTCAAGGAAAAGAAGGTGGGAAAATAGCGGACTTATCTTTTAAAGATGGCGGACCCATAAAGCCAGTTATCTCATAACTAGATAAATTTGAGAATTAGAACCTTTGGTCTAATGTCACATTATAGGTTCAGTGAAATAAAGAAATTGTTAGGATCACTGGACCATGCGCCACAAAAAAGGACCTTGGTGTGGCTACATTTCTTACTAAAAATAACTTTGTTTGCCTTTGAGAAAAATCATTGAATCGAAATGTCAGACACTTTTTTTCAACATGATTCTAACTTTCAATATCACGTATAATTTATAAAACAAAGTCCGGGTCTAAATAGAAAAAAATTCAAATGATCTGAGCTTTCATACCATGGACAGGTGTTTGACAAATCAGACTTGACGATGATGTCCTGCACTCACACGTAGTCGTCGTGTCTTCATCACTTTGACAATAATATTTTTAAAAAAACATGAAACACATTTGTTACATGGCCTATAAAATGACATATGTAGACACAGAGTAAAACAAATATCCATGTTCCTGGACAGGTCAAACAATATAGCAAGTCTATAGGACATTTGACGTAAAGGGAAGTTTGAGTACACTGATTAAATTTGTATAAAAAAGGGGGCGCTGTTTTGTGAGAACACAGCAGGAAGTCAGTGTCACAGCGGCCATAAACCTTTCCTGAGAAAACAGTGATTACCTGTAAAACGTTACTGATTTATAACCAAACACTCAGCTACAAATTAAGAGAACTGAATTTTGAAAGTACGAGGAATTCAGCAAACGTTTATGCACAAACAAATGTTGTTGTACTTGACCCCGCTGTGACATCACTTATTTGTTCATGAATATGCAAATAACATTAACATCTAGACATATAAAGTGCGCAAAAAGGTATTTAAAAAAACACCAATAATTTGGAAATTTTAAGATAGATAAGTAATGTCAACATGGATAAAGAGTTGTACAAAATGTTTCAAGTATAAACATCCTATTTCATAGGATATTCTAAGGTTCGGACATTGTGAATAGTTCTTTGTCAACTCCCATACATCGATTAGTGTTCAAGGTGAATGTATATTACTGTTATATGAATCAATGTTGATAGAACTATAGAAAAGTTCTGATGAATACGGCCCATACACGACTTATTCGGATCTGAAACTAATGTCGAGGCGGATTTCGTCTTGTAAAGCTATCAAATAAGTATTTATGAAGAGATTGTCCAGCCACTTAATGTAAAATTAAATACAAGTATGGGAACCAACCGTTACGACCTTATCATTTAATTCTAAGAAAAAGAGCATTTTCTTTTCTTTGTACACTTCAAAACATCAATTCATATAGGCGAGTTTAATTTCCCATTTACACCACAGGACAACTGGTGTTAAAATAGTATTATTAAGGTTTTAACCCTCGTAGGCATTAATTAGTATAATTTACACTAACACAGTAGTGGATATATTGCTGCACATATACTGTAATTGTTACATAGAATGACTAAAAAATAATACAGGGTTTGCCCATGACGTTTTCATGTTTGTTTCACTATTTACAAGTATATTTGGGCCCTAATATTTTTTTTTTAATTTTGTGGGTGGGGGGTGGACGATGGGGGAAGGAAGCACACATACTGTACAAATTATTCTAGTAACAGATACTTTGTTTACATCATTTACATGTAGCTCTCACTTACATCAATAACATCCACACAACTTTAGTTACATAAAAGCTGTTCTACAACCAACCAGAGTGGCGCAGCAATCATCAACAGTGCTGCAATCTGTGTGTATTTGCAAACTTGTGTGTGGCTTTCAATACACACACGCTATGCTATTCTTATGCACACTGCAATACACACACACACACACGGTTAGTGTATGCAAACAGAACATTATGTGAGATTTCACGTGTAACCTGATTACCTGATACATCTTCAACTCCAGCACTCTGCTACATGTAGAGTGGGTCAAAGGTGACAAAGTCAAGTAGTGTATGGTTTCTTGGTCGAGTATTAAAGGGGCAGTGCCAAAAAAAAGCACTTTTCGAGAACTGGAGTACACCCACACCCACCACGGAGGGTTGTTAAAGGCATTTTGGTTATCATTATCAATGTTGTACATTCCTTATAACCCTAACCACTGGTAATTCCCCCAAGTCATTGACGGAGCTATTGCTCATGTTGATGTGAAATACACGTTTATGCCTACTATTAATTGTGCAAGGTTGCAATCTAGTGGACCCCATCCCCCACCGCCTCGATGCAACATACCTATACCAATATATAATGTAGAGTTGAGCAACCCCATCATAGTAACTTGTGGGTACTATACTTAACTTGGCTACTGTTACATATCACAAACTCATACCTGTCCGTGCGTTGTCGGCGCTGCCTGGCCCTGGCTTCACTGCCGATATTTCCCTCACATGCCACTGAGAGGATGTGCACAAATACCACTACCAACGGCACATAAATGACTACACCAAATATCAGACGGTTTCCAGAAGTCATGATGACGTTTTGATACACAAATTCATCCGTACAAACTCGTGCTAGATCTAGCAATTGTTAGTCGCAAAATTACTGAATTTGGGAGTGATTTAAATACGTTGTGTACATGTACAGTTTTCAATAGTGAAAGTTGTTATTACTAATATTACACATTTTATTTCCGCCTTTTTACGTATGTTTTCTCTATAGCCGTTTACCCAGTGTTTCAATACTGTACATGCCTCAGTTAAAGGTTCACCCCCAGCCCTCAAGATTGAAATAACATAAACATTTTCTGTAAATGAAAATCAATGTAGGCTACAAATCTGGTGTCATTCTGAAAAACACTTTAAAAATACTACTGGTAAATTTAGAAAATGTAGATTATGGGATATATTTATCGTAATAATAGACTAGACCAAGTTGTTTTCCATCATCGGGAAACAATAATGTAACTGGTTTTTATTCCAGTGGGCGTCATCTCCAGGCTCGCTGTTTTGGATTTTTCTGCCAAATTTTGGGCATAATCTTCATTATCCTTTGTTTAAACTGTGAACTTATCAATTGGACTTTGCTTAAAAACTATTAGTTTTAAAGATTAACGTATCTGAGGCACTTTCGTTTTCTCGTTTGTGACACAACAATTCTGATGATGATTGATACTTTACACCAAGTTAGTTTAAACTGCAAGTAATTAGATTCGTTAAATTGATAATCTAGTAATTACCAGTGTTGTACCTTTAATATATGTATATCAAAGAATCCAAAGAGGAAATTGGTTATATTCCATCCTCGATGTCATTTCCTTGTGCGCATAAACAGGGTTGTTAAAACTATGACTCCCTCCATAAATGCTTAAAGAGGTTTTCTAAGCAAATAATTGGCCTTTCACCATTTCGAGATGTTATAAGGAAATAATATACATTTTATTATCTATTTATTATCTATTTGGCATGGTGTCCCCCTTTTTCGAGATTTCTAGATCCGCCCTAAATTTACCACGGCAACCCTGGAATGCACGGTGGATAACAGTTTATAGTTAAAGTCTGGGGCAGTATATCAAAACTGCCCCTCCCCACAATATTTACCAGTTATTATAAAACCGTATAATTGACACACACACACCAGCCTCACTTGTGATACTTTTCGGTACATTATACTTGTTATTTTTGTCAAAACATTAACCAGAAAAACATTTAAAGCCCCTACTGTGAATTCCTAATTACACCACTGCTAACAATTTCATTATTTATACATCTCACCACCACTCGCCAATCTCATTCAGCTTGTTGAGGTGGCTCCCCACGCGCCCGCAGCGGCAGTGCTTACGCACACATGCTTTATATAATGGATATATGGATGTACTGTCTTTATTTATTATATAATTATATTAAAACTATCCATACAAACATTCAGACTATTGCCTGCCATGAAATCTGTTATAACACTAGAGGGCACTCCAAATGTAGACAAGTGTACATTAAAGATATATCGCCCATATTTGGCTCAAGAGAGCCCCCCCAAAAAAATAGAATTTTAAAAACGAATTTTTAAGGATCTTATCGTTATTAAACGAAGCCTAAAAATGTTAAATGAAATTCTGATGTCGGAAACTGTAAATGAATAGTGATATTTAAAACGTGCTTGATTCTGATTGACAGCCGCAATGGCCAATCGGAAGCCTACACACGCCCTCGGCCTTTACGTGACGTGTGTATTAAAATAGTCGGCCAGCATTTTATTAATTTGAATTGTTATTTTAGTGGTACTAATCCCTGACGGATTATACCTTCCTTAACCCCAGAAAAATAGCAATTCAATATTTAAATCTATTTTTTACCGTCAAATCCGCCTAAACATGGGCGATATATCTTTAAGGCAACTAATGTGAACAATGTGTTTATATGTACTAAAGGCAAGGTGCAACATTGGTAATACTGGCAATGCGTCTTTTACGAGTATGCTTACTTAAATCAAGATAAACATTGAAGGGAAGGTACAACATTGGTAATGTTGGCAAAACTGCTTCTATGAGTATGCTTACTCTCTTTGGATCAAGATATACAATGAAGGGAAGATACAACATTGGTAATGTTGGCAAAACTGATTCTATGAGTATGCTTACTCTCTTTGAATCAAGATAAACATTGAAGGGAAGATACAACATTGGTAATGTTGGCCAAACTGCTTCTATGAGTATGCTTACTCACTTTGAATCAAGATATACATAAGGGAAGGTACAACATTGGTAATGTTGGTAAAAGTGCTTCTATGAGTATGCTTACTCTCTTTGAATCAAGATATACATTGAAGGGAAGGTACAACATTGGTAATGTTGGCAAAACTGCTTCTATGAGTATGCTTACTCTCTTTGAATCAAGATATACATTGAAGGGAAGGTACAACATTGGTAATGTTGGCAAAACTGCTTCTATGAGTATGCTTACTCTCTTTGAATCAAGATATACATTGAAGGGAAGATACAACATTGGTAATGTTGGCCAAACTGCTTCTATGAGTATGCTTACTCACTTTGAATCAAGATATACTTATGGGAAGGTACAACATTGGTAATGTTGGTAAAAGTGCTTCTATGAGTATGCTTACTCTCTTTGAATCAAGATAAACATTGAAGGGAAGGTACAACATTGGTAATGTTGGCTAAACTGCTTCTATGAGTATGCTTACTCTCTTTGGATCAAGATATACATTGAAGGGAAGATACAACATTGGTAATGTTGGCAAAACTGCTTCTATGAGTATGCTTACTCTCTTTGGAACAAGATATACATAAGGGGAGGAACATCATTGGTAATGCGGACAAAATGTCTCCTACGAGTATGCTTACTCTCTTTGAATCAAGATATACATGACAAAAAACTGTGAACGTTTAAGCTTATTATATTGTGTCGTAAACGAGAATATAGTGAAAATATAGTGTTGTATTCATTCTAACATTTCCTAAATTTGAACTGAAAGTTATTTCATTTTTCTTCACAAGTGACAGCACGTCAGACAATGTTATTTTTATAGGAAAGATTGATTACAGCAATTCGGAGTCTCTTCGTACAAAGGAAAATATATTTCATGTATTTTTGGTTTAAATTGTATGACTAATACAACACTACTCATATACTATACACCAAGTAAATACAAATTTAGGTAAAACTTTCATTAGTCGTTGTTGTTGTCGTCCAAATTTAAAACACGTTGTAACTAAATATTTAAAAGGGAGAATCGTTGACACAAAACCTTAAAAGGAAAGCACCACTGATAATGTTTGCAAAACTACTTTGAATCAAGATACCGGTATACATTAACACAAAGAAACTGGGAAAGATTTGGTCTATAATGTTGTTTCGTTAACGAGAAAATAGTGACAACTGTGTTAAGATTTGATTATATTCATTATAACTTGTAATTTAGAACGGAGTTCTCAAATTTAAACCGGAAATGATGTCACTTTTCTTCGAAGTGACAGTACGTCCATTGGTGTAAATTAGGTGGTACAGGGGTCAACCCACCTGAGGCTTGGTGCCCTGGATGTCCCCCGCTCAGAATTCAAATCCCTATTATAAAAAAATATATATAAGGCCCTGTGATAAGGTGTGCGTCTATCCTGCCCGCTCCCAAGTCCCCCTACAGACCCAGTTACACCGCTGAGCACCTCAGACAAGTTATTTCTCACCATCAACAGCTTTATATCAAGTAAATTTCACATTACAATTATACTATTGTTTTTGTTTTTAGAAATACCAATTATATACATTAACCTTACAAATGAAACCTAATCACTTTCAAGTAGTTCTCCAGTGCAGTCTCAATACAATTTAAACAACAAATTTCTTGATAATATCAACAGACTTCTTGATAACATTAAAAATACAAATAAAAGATCAAACTCATTCATTATAAATTATATAAATGTGATATACTTGTATGCATTTATTTATAACATCTCTATTAAAGGGGCAGTATCATCACGATCAACAGGTCATTGAATCGGGGTGCTTGTTTTAGATCTTAACTCAGTGAGAGAAAATAATTTCCCACATGATAAGGTCATATTGCCGTTGCTGCTGCATAAGTGAGCCAGTAATTTGCAGTCACTGTGTTCATCTTAAACTAGGACATTAATTCTATTGCCCTGTTGAAAGTCTGCTCTAATCGTGACGATACTGCTTTAATAGAAATATGCAATTATATAATTATACACAGACTGAGATTTAAGATTTGTATATATGTTGGCATGTGTGTATATTAAAAATGCTCTAAAAGGCAAAGTTTCATTAACATTTGGTTTATATCTGAACAAATAAAATACATTGTAAAATGTTTCAAATGTTCTTCACTCACTGACCAAAAGTATTGCAACATGAATTTGTACGAGACATTGCCTAGACGGATGGCCGCAATTATCAGGTCACGTGGTTACCCGACAAAGTATTGAAGGACTTTGTTTCCGAGCAAGAACAGTAAAAAGAACATTGACTTCAAAACACAGGCACTTTCAAGAAGTCTTAAGTAGTGTAAATAAAATAAAATAAATTATTGTAACACAGTTCTCCAAACTGAACTTTGGTGTGAATTTCAATGTTGCGATACTTATGGCCAGTGAGTGTATCTCTAAAAGCCTTTTTACAACGCTGTTTCAACGTGCACAGCATAATACAAGCGAGTATTAAAAACGTAAAGTGATTTGCAAAAATGCCAAAACGCCCACATCATTCAAATAGGAGTATTTTATTCTCATTCACCACACGTGTAAAGTGCAGAACAAGCTAGGCGTGTACCACCTGGTGAATGGGTTACGGCCGTTTTTGTATAGCTTTTGCATTCGCAATCTGGTGTTTTAGTTGGTGCCCGCGGTCCCGTTGAGCGGCATCAGAGAACCGTAGCTATTGTCGGAGGCTTGGCCGTCTTGATGTGGCTTTCCGCCGGCGGTACGATTGAACGAGTCGTAAGCGCCATCTCCTGGTGGGAGGCTGTAGTCTCCCTCATCAGTTGGGTTGTTTTGGTGATTCAAGCTGGTGCGATTGAACGAGTCGTAAGCGCCATCTCCGGCTCCTAGTGGGGTTGTGAGGCTGTAGTCTCCCTCATCAGTCGGGTTGTTTTGGTGATTCAAGCCGGTGCGATTGAACGAGTCGTAAGCGCCATCTCCGGCTCCTAGTGGGGTTGTGAGGCTGTAGTCTTCCTCATCAGTCGGGTTGTTTTGGTGATTCAAGGTCATTCGATTGAGCGAGTCGTAAGCGCCATCTCCTGGTGAGATTGCGAGGCTGTAGACTCCCTCGTCAGTTGGGTGGTTTTGGTGAGTCAAGGCCGTGCGGTTGAGTGAGTCGTAAGCGCCATCTTCTGGTGGGACTGTGAGGCTGTAGTCTCCCTCACCGTTGTCATGATTTCCCTGGTAGGACGGACTATCCACGCTGAAGTACACGCCTGTATCAGCATCTTGCTTACCCTGGGCATGTGTCACTGGCTTGCGGTTCGTCTGAGCAAACACATTAACATAATTGCTACCTTTCTGGTTCGGCCGGACTTTTGGATTTCTACAAGGCTTCGCAGCAGTCGTTTGGGTTGGGGCGTCCACTTCTGCATATTCGTCATCCTTGTCCCTGTGTGAAGGCATGGAACCACCTCCATCGCTCGAATGTGGCGATACCACGGTCTCCGGATCAACGTACTCGTTGTCAACCTGATCTTTCGTTGGTTTTAGGGGATGGTTATTTGATAGTGGTGTATACACCTTCGGATCATTATCGTCATTGTCCCTGGTACTCTTCAGGCCAGTGTATACGTCATTGCCCTGATTGTATGCTGTATACTCATTGGATGGAATCGTAGCGTAGCTCTCTCCATCATTGTTTAGGAACGGCGTGTTTGACGGGGACTCTTCACTGTTTTTTTTGGTACCCTCCAGGACTGTGTACATATTCTTGTGATGGTCGGGCTGATACGGCGCGTATCCGCTGGATTGGATTTTGGAGTGGCTTTCTCCATCATTATTTTTTTCGGCAATCTTATAAAATGATAAAGAAAAGAAGATCGGATAATAAAGGGTATACGTGTTCTAACAAAATTATTATATGCTACCTGATGACCAGATGACCAGATGACCAGATGACCTGATGACCAGATGACCAGATGACCTGATGACCAGACGAGACCAGAAACAAAGTTTTCAAGCGGCTTATTTGCATTGCATATTTTTATATGCGGCCACTTTTGTTTTTTATTTGTGCTCTGTAGTTTGCAAAATCCATGCATGGTTTTGTGTAAAATTATTTGTTCATTAATATTTTCATTGTTTTGAACTAATTAACTGGTAGATAAACTGGTTAGTTAATAATCTGGTTGATAGCTAATTAACCATTGTTAATAATGTACCTTTATATACGTGTATTCTTCATCAGATGTTGGTTTCTCAAGGACACCTTCGTACGTGGGATTGCGGACGGCATGGGCGCCACCATTAGTTACAGTTTTTAAGATGGCATTGCTCGAAGAGCCGTCTTCATCAAGTCCATACGTAGGATTCACTGCACACAACAGAGAATGACGGATTATAAACACACTGACTCCATTTTGCACTTCCGCCATGACATATTTGTAGAGTACCACCCAACAACCAGTACATGTATGACAACTATAAAATTTGAGATCAAAATCGTGAACGTTTTTCAATTAAATGAAATACTTACCACCAACCATTGTTGAGTCAGGTGTTCTCGATGCCAACGATGTTATAGCTCTGTTGATATTAGGATGAAATAATAGTTAAATATTATATATAATATAAATATTTCTGAGAGTCGGTTGACAATCTTTTGTATTTCGTGGTTTACATAATTATTGAAGAGCGCATCGTAATCTTCGTTTGAAGACTTGGTACAGTCAAACGTTGTTATGCCCCAAATTTGACAATATTTTAAATATTACAAAATATGAACTTGAGCAACCGTCTCACAAACGTTTGAGGGCAATTCAGACTGCGACAACAATTCTTTTCTCAAAGAGTAACACATGATTGAACATCCCATGTATAGTCACTGAAAATATACTGAGACGCAATAGAAACTTACCACTTGTTTTGGAATAGAATAAAATTGAAATGGTTCAAAATAAGACAACACAACAATTTGGATTAGAAATGTTGGCATTTTATTGAGGAAATGTTCACGTTTTGTCCACTGTACTCGATCACATCTGTATCCACTTCACCGCGAAATGTCAGAGCGTCACGTTGCCAAAATAGTGCACATATTATTACATTTGTGCATTGTGATTACTGATAATTTAAGGTCGAAAAAGTTTCTATTGCGTCTCAGTATACTTTGAAAGATTTAAAATTTTAAGAACAGTGTAAATGACAACAGGGCATTTTGTTTTACTCTTAAATCATCGTTCCCAATGTGCATTCCATGAGAAAACTTACCCATTGGATTTCCTCCTCCCGCCTTTTCTCCGCCATACAAGGCAAGCAACAAGCGCCACCAATAGCAAGACCAATGCCAGCGTCACACCAACACCGATTCCTATTGGTCCACCGTTCCCCGTGCTGGCACCTTTATCGGATTGCTCAGTCGAAGAGTCGAATGTTGGCTGGATAGGCACGATAGAAGCATCAGTGTTTGACCCAAATGTCGACGAGTCCGTTGTTGGCTGAGTAGAATCTCCTGTTGAGGTCGTAGATGGCAGGCTTTCAGACAAACATCTGAAGTTGCCCTGCTCCGCGGTGACATTGAAGTCTGTCTGCTGAAGGCCACGTGAGCAGGTACAGTCAAATGCAGACGGCCATATCTCATCTGAACACATTCAATAAAAGGAGAGAAAGGAAATTCAAGCACTAGGCATATCTGATGCATGAAATCATGCGTGTCATCATGATGTTTTGAAAGAGGTTTGTCAATTTCTGGAGCGTATAAGGCCTATAAATCTGTGCGAACATTGTGGCGTGGGGGCGAAGGCCCCGGAAGCTCTGAAATTGTAAATACCTGGGGGATCCAAAATATAGTTCAAAGTACAAAATATATATATTCTTAAAGAAAATCTTCAACAAAGTAGGGATTTGAACAAGAGTGATGAGTGTATGATTTTGAATTCGAAACAGGCAGGGGCGTCAACAGAAAATTTAAAGTTAGTACTATACACTCTGAATCACACCTAGCCATGTGGGAATTAATACCAGGGGCCTGCTATAATATAGATATAGCCTATGTCAAAACACATCAACAGATACAGACAGGTATATGAATGACAGGTACATGTACATGTATGCTTACCATTTCCGTTGGAAGTATACAGATTGCAGAACCCACAACTGCATTCTATATTATCTCCATCACTGTGTTGACTACAAAACATTTCAGAAAGATTGAGAAACAGTTTTATGTTTCTAAGAAAATGGAACTTGAAGAATTCATTCAGCAAGTTTAGGGTTAACAATCGTGTCAGTTTGCTGGTTGCTAATGTGTCGTTGCGATCTTCCCCTTGAGAAAATCAATTTCCTCCAGGCCCATAGGATATAGCTGATTAAAAACATTCTGCTTTTTGCGATTTAATGCTGTTTCAGTGGACCCAAAATTTCAAAGTTGAATTAAATTGTTCAACGGGATTGAGCTGCAGAGAATATATGGATGTTTAAATTTGTATTGGAAATTGTATTAAACGATCGTCATCGGGCAATCTCGGTGGTCGAGAGGTTAAGACTTCTACACTAGTAAGCAGGAGGTCGTGGGTTCGAATCCCGCCTGTGGATTGTTTTCACATGCACTCAGAAAGCACTGAGTAGGCTGTACAGTGTTTCATCATACATTACGTCGGTGTAAGTGTAAAACCAACTCAATTTATAATGCAAGAACCTCATTAATTTTGCATCAATTTATGTCTTATTCTATCCTGATTTGTATTTATTATGTCATATTAACTTTTGTAAGTGCCATGAGCCACTCGGGAATGGCGCATGATAAATACTTGTTGTAATGTAAAGAGAGTTTTATCAATCTGTTATAAGAATTCCACTCTAAATTCAACAACTATTAGGTAAAACTTGTAGCTTTGCATGGTGAAGAGGATAAGTAAGACTAATGCTATGGTCCCACAGGAATATTTCGATCTTTCTGTCGAAATATATTTCGATTCCTGTTTTTTTTGTTATTTTTAATAATTTCGTCAAAATCTCGTATAAATATCGACAAAATATCTGTTTTCGGTGAGGAAATTTTTATTTTTGTATTTTCTCGACAATTTCGATTCATTTTCGATTTTATTTCGACGACTTTCGACTGTTTAGATCATTTCGACAAAATTCGATTGTTTAGACTGTTTAGATTGATTTCGATTTTTTTTGGAATAATTTTCGATTGTTTTAAAAAATTTTGACAAATGTTCCGATTTATTTCGACTGTAACGATTGTTTAGACTATTTAGAGAGTTCAGATTTATTTCGACTGGTTTTCGAACTTTTAGACTGTTAAGACTATTTCGATTTCATTTTCGATAGTTTCGATAAAATGTCGACAAAATTTCGATAACATTAATCGAAACTTTATCGGAAAATATTGGTCAGGTTTAATAATTTTCGATTAATGATTTTTTTTTCGACAAATATCGACAAATATCGACAGTTTCGATTTTTTTAGACTCTTTAGACTATTTCGACTTTTCTCGAGAAAATTTTGTAAAAAATCTAAAATCTTGACGAAACACGATCTAGAGAGTCGAAATCTCTGTGGGACCATAGCATAATTGCGGTGACACCATGTGGAATTCTCTATTGAGTAGAAATTAGTTCTGAAAAGAAATGGAGGTTACAACTCAACGTTTCGATCAGTATGCTCTGATCTTCATCAGGAGAAACAATTATTACTTATGGATTGTTTTTGTTTACGTACTTACTTGATTTCTACACAGCTGCATTCATCAATACCACCACCCGTATCACATGAACGCAGTATGGGAGGCGTGTCGTCTCCACGGAAACAAAGGGAACCAGACTGACTCAGCCGCATCAAATCAAGGGGAATCGAAGATGGACACCAGGCAGATTCTAACATGAGCAAACAGTTAAATTAAATTCATGTAGACCAAAATAAGCACGGGTTTTGTCCACGGATCTCTTTAAGACGAGAGCTATTTTTTATATAAAGCTGTTAAGCACACAAATTTGCTTAGCACAGAAATATAGGTTACCAGCCAAATTGTCACTTAATGTATACTACTCAAAACAATTTAGGGAACACCGGATTTTTAACATCAAATAGGTTTGAAATGTTCCATGAACCGGGATTTTCATTTGCAACCCCCTCTCTCTTTCAGTAGTCATGTCATGAAATGTGTAATCACTACATGCATCCTTTATCATCTGTTTCATTGTGCAGTTGTTTCTCATCAATTCTGTGAAACATTGTGTTTATTTGAAATAAATTATCTCGCTTTAACTGAGATTATTCCGGTGTTCCCTAAATTGTTTTGAGTAGTATATATTGCTTCTGGAAAGTTCAATTCTGCTTAGAAGATAAATTTGCTTAGCAATATTTTTCTACTTAGCAGCTGTGAAACTGGCCCCTTGCGAGAGGGTTGGTCCATGGGTGGAGCTGTTATGCAGACATTTTAGCACTCCACGTACAGAAGATGAGAAGACTCATGTGGATTACAAGAGTGCCAACATGGCAGTTGAGTGGCTTCAATCTACGGCAAGTTCGATTTCGACTGGCCCGGTCGAGAACAACATGTAAACGTGCCTCAATGGTATGGTTGCTTCGCTGGTCTCTGTTTTGTTTATAAACGTTAATGACACTGACACATAATTATTTGTGTCTAAATTGTATTAAATAAAATATCTTTTCAAAGGTGTACGAAACCATTATTGGAAGCTTTAAGACTCATGTTTCAGCATCAAAATGATTCGTTTATTATGCCGAATTATGTAACCTCATTGGGACACGTTTTTGTTCCAATTTTAACATAATATTTAAATTGTCGTTATGTACGTTGTACATACAACCAAATGAGAAAAATATTATTAATTGATATATATTCCTAGAATACTTCAATTTGGAGTTCAAGATGTCCATGTATTTTTAATCCAAGACGAGTAACCATTCCATGTGAATGTCAGCAACAACTTAACCATCACAGGTAAACTCTACTACAACTTACCACTTAACGTCGGAGTAGGTGATGTCATTGTGTTTCTTCGTTCACAAATATAGCCATAGTCTGTGTTACAACCTCTGTCATTCCAACCGAAGTCATCGTCCACCATCCGGAAACACTCATTCTCGTCGTTACCATTATTTGACTGAAAGGACTGATACGAAGCCGGTGAACCATCCATCCATCTATATGTACGTACAACAGTCAGACCGATCCAATAATAAACTTTCGTGGACAATTGAGTATTAATGTCATTCAACTCGTCCGTTGATTCGATGTACAGAAGGTGACCATTATTATCTTCGCAGTATCGTCTGGCATCGCTATAACTTTTCTTCTGCTCAACGATCTCATAACAAGAATCTCCAAATTCATGATCCGAACAACCTGCACGGTTAAACAAATAATAATAATAATACAGCACACTGCGGTGGAAGACAAATTACAGTGAAGATTATGTGTTCCTTCTTCCTTGGTCATTGAATCCATTATTATAAATGTGCCAAGTCTAAAAATGTGAAGTGTCAACAATAAGATACGCCGGTACGCCTGCCGTTTTAGACTCCATCTAAATGTTCATTCTTATTTAAATTGGCTATCCTTTGCTTAATAAGGAAATGCCTACAACCTGTATGATTTCCCATCGTGTCATAATACATGTCGAACGACGACTTACTAACAGAATTTTACTGTCTTTGCTTCATACAGGTATAATGACAATTCTGTTTATTTAATTTCGCAAAGCTTACTCTGAGATTTTCGTTTATCAAAGGTTTTATCTTTACATCGAGCACTCACAGCCATCAAGTGTCAGATTATCACTTCATATTGTTGATTTACAGGATGTCTTAATAAATTACCCGTATATTAAGGATCTATAATTTCATAGTTGTTTTATTTAGTTGGTGTGTAACCATTTTTGTGGCCACGTCACACGTCACAGTTTTTGCAGGAACCGCCACGCCGTGAAGGCCATTGAAATCCTGGTGAGCATGGTTGAATTATTATTGTTTATAATCGTTATAATATACCAAATAATTAATTGTTAAACTTGTTCTTCAAATATACAGAAATGACTGAAGACCACCATTTAAAATATTTTGTTAACAACAATGACATTGAGTCAGAAGAAGATATTCATTGTTCTTCAATAACTCTTAGACTCCCTCTCAAAGTTTGAGAGCGTCACATTCAGACACTTAAATACTCTGACGAGTTTATTAAATTTGAATGTTATCGATGGAATTATACTTTAGTGGTAGCCTTACCCCCATGTTGCTTACAAAGATGTATCGCCCGCGTTTTCGCTATTTACGGGACATTTTCTTTATCATCAGAACACTGCTATTTTTTTTATTAAAAGTCACATTTTTCTCAAAATAATAATGAGAAAAAATGGTTTTACAGTAAATATGCCCCAACCGTAATTTATTGTGGGTCCAGTCATGAATTCATCTGTACACTTAATTATGTTAAACCGAGCTTTCGACAAATCTATTTTGTCAAATATTCCACTTATCCTACTTCAAATATCCCATGTATTTTCCCTAATAAAAGGATATAGGCCAAATCAATGTATCGATTGTTGGGAAATAGTCGGTAAAATAACAAAAAACGCGAACGATACATCAGCTTTAAGGAGTGGACTACAACTCAAAAACCTATAACTTGAAAATATCAATTAATGTGCATGGAATTTGTTCAGACTCCAACCACATGGAACCCATCGTAAATTGATTTAACAGACACTTTGACCAAAACCACTGTGAAATTATGAAATATTATTTCGTTTCAAATTATTATATATTTTCCTTTCTACGAGGAAAGGCCAGTTTTCATCTAAAAAAAGGAAAATTGAGCGAAAAACGCACATTTAAATAATAAGATTTAACTAAATAAAACTTACTATTTTATTACTGTTCAATTTGTTTTAAATGTTGAAAATAACTGTTAAAGTTAATACTGAATGATATATAACTTCCACAAAACAGGCCCACGTATGTCAAATCATACTTCCACTATACAGGCCCACGTATGTCAAATCATACTTCCACTATACAGGCCCACGTATGTCAAATCATACTTCCACTATACAGGCCCACGTATGTCAAATCGTACTTCCACTATACAGGCCCACGTATGTCAAATCATACTTCCACTATACAGGCCCACGTATGTCAAATCGTACTTCCACTATACAGGCCCACGTATGTCAAATCGTACTTCCACTATACAGGCCCACGTATGTCAAATCGTACTTCCACTATACAGGCCCACGTATGTCAAATCGTACTTCCACTATACAGGCCCACGTATGTCAAATCGTACTTCCACTATACAGGCCCACGTATGTCAAATCATACTTCCACTATACAGGCCCACGTATGTCAAATCGTACTTCCACTATACAGGCCCACGTATGTCAAATCATACTTCCACTATACAGGCCCACGTATGTCAAATCATACTTCCACTATACAGGCCCACGTATGTCAAATCATACTTCCACTATACAGGCCCACGTATGTCAAATCGTACTTCCACTATACAGGCCTACGTATGTCAAATCATACTTCCACTATACAGGCCCACGTATGTCAAATCGTACAAATCATACATTCCAGGCTAGCTCAATGGTCAATTGACGCACTGCACAACTGGGTCAACAAATGAGGCACTGGACCGTCGCATAGGCCCTTTGGCAAATTTTAGCCTACCTGGCACGAGACTTACAATAGACTCCTACTGCCCAAAACCCCAAATAATACCAACGTCCACTTTGTCCGTTAGGCAAATTTGGGAGAAATTGGAAGACATTTCAGATGATATTGGATTACACCTCGTTAAGCAGACCGCGGTCCAGACCGCACCCACTAACCCACTAACCCACCCCCTCCCCCACCTCCCCCAATCCGAAATTCTGGTTTAATTCACGATATATTATTTTGTTTAATATCATGCCCCGCGTACGCATAGTCACAATAGCAGAAATATTCTTGTTGTCGTGATGACACTTACCCGTTGATGTAATTGGTAATTTACAGATGAAATACTGCTCACTGTTGCAGCTCCTCGTGTAAAAGTACAGAGCTCCCGAATATGTCCACCGATAAGCATAAACGCAATAGCCGCCAACGTCAGTATTAATTGGAAACAACTCGGGATCTTGTTGAGACCCATCTAACCAAATGTACGTCACGTCAACGGCAATCAGTCCAATCCAATAATGACTCTCTTTCAAAGACGAGTGAGACGACACATGGTTTACCAGAAAGGTTTGTTCATCCATTGATTCGATGTACACGAGATGACTGTTATGCTCTATACAATCATGCACGGACTCAATGAGTGTCTTACGTGTGCGCCAACTGTCTGTGACGAATCTATAACAAGAATCACCGTGTAGTACTTCACCCGGTTCACAACCTAGAAATATAAACAAAGAAAACAAAATCGATTAAGGCAACCTTTATCGTATTAATTTTGTGAAGATAAAAAACATTCCCTAGTTCTTTTTGCGTGATTATGGAGCTAGAAATATTCCGTTAGGTTTCACTTCTGATTTAGTACTAAAACAATTGAAGATAATAAGCTGTTTTCTTCAATAGAGTTTCTATTTCAAGTAAAAGAAGGTGGAAGTCAGAAAAGATGACAGTCTTAATGTGTTATAAATCAACAAAGAATTTGATATTCTCAACTCCAAAATGATAAATTAATAGGAGATGAAACCAACAGACTGTTCGTACGGCTGAACGTAAAACACGGCACAGGATGGAGTATAGAGGCCAGTTCCATTGACTTTATTGTCTATAAATAATCCAATCAACCCTCCACATTTTAGGTTCTGGATATTTTTGTGTGGCAAATTCCTCAGTGACACAGTGAAACCACTATACATTTTTTTATTTTTTTTATTTTAGGAGCCAGACAAGACGACATGGTTGGCTCCCGGGGCAGGGCGATCACATCGCACCTAAAATCGTAGGGTTTCGAGCCCTCCTGCCCCACTAAGACTGAACAAACTAATATAACTAAGCGAAGCCGTTGGCCAAACTAACAATCAGGGCCGAAGCCAAACAAACATGCAGGGCCGAAGCCAGACTGACTAACATACCCGCAGCCGAAGCTGAAATACAAACTTACAACGCACAAATTTTGAGTGCGTTCCAAAATTATGTCATTATCTGGGGCTAAAAAATTTAACATGTCTCTAAAAACTTGCTAATACAAATTAAACGAATTGACCCAGTGGACCATAATCAGTGTGTACATACCGTTGTCAGGTGTTGTACAAGTCAGACTTGACGATGATACCGCACACTCACACGTAGTCGTCGTGTCTTCATCACTGTAACAAAAAAATATTACAAAAATACGACCAATACGACTCATCCGTACTTGTAAGGACGAGAGGGTACGTCATTCTGACTTTTTGGAAGTGACAAAGTTTTCGAATGTTTCTTGAAGAATTTCCATGGCGCCCTCCAAAGATATCAACAAGGCGAACGTCCAGCCTACAATTATAATTGTAGGAAATACAAGGAGCACTCATTCTGGTAATACAACAATCATAATATTGACACGTTTTATTTCATTCCATTCACATTTATTTCAATGCAGCCCTCGCATTACATTTTATGTACATAATTTATATCCAAAACCCCACCCCACTCAGATGCGACATAGGATGTAGAATTGATCAACCCAAGTTGAAGAACTTGACTACCATACTTCAACAAATCCCAAACTCTTTCACCTTACCTTTCCCTGTATTGTCGGCGCTGCCTTGCCCTGGCTTCACCAGCGATGTTTCCCTCACATGCCACTGAGAGGATATGCACAAATATCACTACCAACAGCACAGAAATGACTACACCAATCTTCAGACGGTTTCCAGAAGTCATGATAAAGCTGGGATCCACAAATTCATCCGTGAAAAATCGTGCAAGATGTAGCAATGTCTCAAAATCCCTTTGGGAGTGCAAACTCTTATGCCTGCACAGTTCAGAATGAATAACCACGGTCAGATTATTTTAGTATAGAATTCTTCTTGCACCTTAGGGCCTACATAACACACAGTGGCCAATGTCAACAGCAATACCTTTTGTTTTTAATGCCCTGTGTACAGAATGTTCAATAGTGGAAGTTTTCTTTGGCTTTATTTCCGCCTTTTTGCTTATAATTTCCGTATCCATTTATCCTTGGTATTCGATTGCTATACAATCTATGACCAAGTTATAGGTTCACCCCGACCCTCAAGGTTGAAAGATCAGAAACATGACTCTCAATTTCCTGTGAATGACATTAATACAGGTCTGTAAACTACAAATCTAGTGTCATTCTGAAAAATACAGGTTATGGGTCACTTTTGTAACCATGTAATAATAGACAAGTCATTGGGAAACAATTATGCAACTTGTTTTTGTTCCAGCGCGCGTCATCTCCAGGCACATCCCGCACGAGTGTGTTTTTTGCCAAATCTGGGCATAATCTTAATTATCATTTTGTTAAAACAGGGAACTTTTAGTTATACAGGCCTGTGTGCAAGGAGGGGTAGCGTATACCACTACACCCCCTTTCCTAAACTTTCTCCCAAAAACGTCTAGTTTCTCCAGAAAGTGGAACTTTTAGGAAGGTTTTATTTTACTGGAGAAAGAGGAACTATACATTCGGCAGACAAAAATGTTCATATTGTCCTATAATTATATTTGTATTAGGCACATTGACCTTAGCTTATCTATTGGGGATGGGGTGATCTTGTATTAGGCACACTGACCTTAGCTTATCTATTGGGGATGGGGGTGATCTTGTATTAGGCACACTGACCTTAGCTTATCTATTGGGAATGGGGGTGATCTTGTATTAGGCACACTGACCTTAGCTTATCTATTGGGAATGGGGGTGATCTTGTATTAGGCACACTGACCTTAGCTTATCTATTGGGGATGGGGGTGATCTTGTATTAGGCACACTGACCTTAGCTTATCTATTGGGAATGGGGTGATCTTGTATTAGGCACACTGACCTTAGCTTATCTATTGGGAATGGGGTGATCTTGTATTAGGCACACTGACCTTAGCTTATCTATTGGGGATGGGGGTGATCTTGTATTAGGCACACTGACCTTAGCTTATCTATTGGGGATGGGGGTGATCTTGTATTAGGCACATTGACCTTAGCTTATCTATTGGGAATGGGGTGATCTTGTATTAGGCACACTGACCTTAGCTTATCTATTGGGGATGGGGGTGATCTTGTATTAGGCACACTGACCTTAGCTTATCTATTGGGGATGGGGGTGATCTTGTATTAGGCACATTGACCTTAGCTTATCTATTGGGGATGGGGGTGATCTTGTATTAGGCACACTGACCTTAGCTTATCTATTGGGGATGGGGGTGATCTTGTATTAGGCACATTGACCTTAGCTTATCTATTGGGAATGGGGTGATCTTGTATTAGGCACACTGACCTTAGCTTATCTATTGGGGATGGGGGTGATCTTGTATTAGGCACACTGACCTTAGCTTATCTATTGGGAATGGGGTGATCTTGTATTAGGCACACTGACCTTAGCTTATCTATTGGGAATGGGGTGATCTTGTATTAGGCACACTGACCTTAGCTTATCTATTGGGAATGGGGTGATCTTGTATTAGGCACACTGACCTTAGCTTATCTATTGGGGATGGGGGTGATCTTGTATTAGGCACACTGACCTTAGCTTATCTATTGGGAATGGGGGTGATCTTGTATTAGGCACACTGACCTTAGCTTATCTATTGGGGATGGGGGTGATCTTGTATTAGGCACACTGACCTTAGCTTATCTATTGGGGATGGGGGTGATCTTGTATTAGGCACACTGACCTTAGCTTATCTATTGGGAATGGGGGTGATCTTGTATTAGGCACACTGACCTTAGCTTATCTATTGGGAATGGGGTGATCTTGTATTAGGCACACTGACCTTAGCTTATCTATTGGGAATGGGGTGATCTTGTATTAGGCACACTGACCTTAGCTTATCTATTGGGGATGGGGGTGATCTTGTATTAGGCACATTGACCTTAGCTTATCATGGGGATGGGGGTGATCTTGTATTAGGCACATTGACCTTAGCTTATCTATTGGGGATGGGGGTGATCTTGCTCACAGACCGCTCTGCGTACCCGTCATCATTTTCAGCTGATTTGTGATCACAGAAAAAACTGGACAATTTCCAAAAATATTCAGAGGCTTTTAAAGGGAAGGTACAACATTGGTATGTGGAAAAGCCATTTCATTTCTAACCATTTTAGGTTTTTAGAAAAATATCATAAAACTTATCACAAAATGTGCTCATTTTTTAGTTATTTTTTTTATTTTATTTTTTTTTTAAACCACAGACAATTGTTATACGTTTTTATGATTAACAAAAGATTGTCTTTAATTAACTTTTTGTTAATTCGACATAACAATTCATGTTTATAAACACAAATTGTGAAATTAAGACTCCCTCCATAAATAATTAAGGGAAATGTCAAGGGCATGAGATGGTGGGGTGGAGGTGCTTGCTGGTGGGGTTGGGTACTTGCTGGTGGGGTGTGGTACTTGCTGGTGGGGTGGAAGTGCTTGCTGGTGTGGTGGGGTGCTTGCTGGTGGGGTGGGGGTGCTTGCTGGTGGGTTGGGGTACTTGCTGGTGGGGTTGGGTACTTGCTGGTGGGGTGGGGGTGCTTGCTGGTGGGGTGGGGTACTTGCTGGTGGGTTGGGGTACTTGCTGGTGGGGTGTGGTGCTTGCTGGTGGGTTGGGGTACTTGCTGGTGGGTTGGGGTGCTTGCTGGTGGGGTGGGGTACTTGCTGGTGGGGTGTGGTGCTTGCTGGTGGGGTGGGGTACTTGCTGGTGGGGTGAGGTGCTTGCTGGTGAGTTGGGGTATTTGCTGGTGGAGTGTGGTGCTTGCTGGTGGGGTGTGGTGCTTGCTGGTGGGGTGTGGTGCTTGCTGGTGGGGTGGGGTTGCTTGCTGGTGGGGTGGGGTTGCTTGCTGGTGGGGTGGGGGTGCTTGCTGGTGGGGTGGGGGTGCTTGCTGGTGGGGTGGGCTGCTTGCTGGTGGGTTGAGGTACTTGCTGCCCCTCTTTTCCAGACCCTGTATTTGACCCTGGATACTATCAACGCATACACGCGTGTGACGTTTTCCATGTAAACAATCGTAACTACAAACAATAGGAGCGAAAGGTTATGTTCTGTACAATGTAGGTACAAAATCTAAGTAAGATTAGACAACTCCGTCATATGCATAAATCCAGTGATCTTAATAGTGCAGATATAAAACAGGGTTGTGTTACACCGCTGAGCACCTCAGACAAATTTATTTCTTGGGAAGCTCCACACCATCAACAGCTTGATATTAAGTAAATTTCACATTACAATTGTACTATTGTTTTTGATTTTAGAAATACCAATTATATACATTTACATAATACCTTACAAATGAAACCTAATCACTTTCAAGTAGTTCTCCAGTCTCAATACAATTTAAACATAATAAATGTCTTGATAATATTAAGACAAATAAAAGATCAAATTCATCAATTAGGTAAAACTTGTAGCTTTACATGGTCAAGAGGATAAGTAAGACTAATTGCGGTGACACCGTGTGAAATTCTCCCAATTGAGTAGTAATTAGTTCTGAAAAGAACAGGAGGTTACAAAAGAACTGGAGTTGTAACCTCCAGTTCTTTTCAGAACTAATTACTACTCAATTGAGAGAATTTCACATGGTGTCACCGCAATTAGTCTTACTTAAATTCATTAATTATAAATCATATAAATGTGATATACTTTTATGTATTTATTTATAAAAAATCCATATTAATAGAAATATACAAAGACTGAGCTCAAAGATTTATATTTCTGCAAGTGTTTAATTATATTAAAAATGCTCCAATAATAAAGACACATTTTCATTAACATTTTGGTTAGCTTCTGAATAAATGAAATCTCTTGTAAAACATTACAAATGTTCTTTCTCTTAATTAGTTCAAAGCCTTGTTATATACAAGCTGTTATGTGTATAATTATTCCATTGTATCATATAAGCATTATGTTGTTTAAGTATGAAGCCATCGGGTCTGTTTACACTCTTGTACAACACAAAGTATTGTCTGGATCTATCAGCCGGATCATTACTTTTGAGGGGAAAAAAATAGTGCGTTGTGATTCATGCAATGGGGTGATTGTCCGAACACCATTGTGGTTTTGTGGCTGTAGATCTTATGCCGGTATGGGAAATATACTCTAATTGAGGTGGTTCTTTCTGGGTTATAGGATTAACCATCAAACATTAAAGAAAGAACAAGCCAATAATTTATACTTTGTGTGTAAAACATTGATGGATTCAAAGTGACTTTGATCATTTGTGATTTCACACTCCTAGCAATGGTAGCTAATATAGTATAGTCAATATATTATGCACAAAGGTTTTTCCAACCGCGTGGGGTTGTAAGTATGTACATTAATTGAAACACTTTATACTTCGTTCTTATGATAAATGCAATGGTGTAGCCAGGATTTTTAGCGTGGGGGCAAACACTGGTTAGGGTTAAATTTACTGACACAAAACTCAAGTGAAGTGAAAATTTTATTTTCTGTTCAGAAATACCAACAAGTTTTGTGAATTTACCGACAGACACTATTTTCCCAACAAGCAGTGGCGTAAATCCGTGTAGTAAAGTGGGGGTGATTTGTTTGTATTATGTAAACACTTCTTTGTAAACACTTTTTTTAAACTGGTATTCCAATGGTTCAACCCTCGTGTTTACACCACTGGTGCACAACCAATCATAAAACCAACGGCTAACATAAAGATGACACCCACGCAGGACAAAGAAATAAACAGATAAATAATTAAACAAACCCAATTTTACCCCTATTTTGCACGAATTTCGCAAATTCTGGGGGATGATCATGTGGACCATCCCCCGGGCCAAAACGTGTGGGGAGTATATCCCCTCAATCCCCGGGATTTACGCCCTCCCCTTGGCTACGCCACTGGTTAAATGTCTGTACCGTGCACGCCATGCGCCCACTGTCCGTGCTACTGATGTTTTTTCAAAATAATAATAATAATAATGTGTGGACTTATATAGCGCACGTATCCACGAACTGAGTGGTGCTCAAGGCGCATATTATTACCCCTGCTCATAAGGCTCATAAGGCTCATAAATCATTCCTGAAACCATCTCAGCTCCCTCGGGAGTATACAGCTCAATTGCTGCCATTACAGCGCATATAGGGCTAAAACCAACTCTGCCCTCACAGGTACCCATTTAACCCCTGGGTGGAGAGAAGCAATTATGGTTAAGTGTCTTGCTCAAGGACACAAGTGTCACGGCCAGGATTCGAACCCACATTCTGTTGCTAACACCAGAACTTGAGTCCGGTAAGCTAGACCGCTCGGCCACGACACTCCACTCCAAAAGCCCACGGTGGAGACGAAATTTGTAGAGCACCCAAGATTTCACTGTTCTATGCTTTGAAAGCCGTAGCCCGTGCCTATGTACAATAGGTTACTAATAAGAGGCAATCCTGTTTCAACGTGCGCAACATATTACAAGCGAGGAACGTAAAGTGGCAAAAATGCTAAAACGCCCCAACATTCAGGTCATTACAAGTCGAATAGGATAGGCATGTACATCCCGGTGATTGTGATACGGCCTTTTTTGCACTTGCAATCTAAATAGGGTCTTCTAGTCGGTGCCCGCGGTGCCGCTGAGCGGCATCAGAGAACCGTAGCTGTTGTCTGAGGCTGGGCCGTCTTGATGTGGCTTTCCGCCGGCGGTACGATTGAACATGTCGTAGGCGCTATCTCCGGCTCCCGGTGGGGTTGTGAGGCTGTAGTCTCCCTCATCAGTCGGGTTGTTTTGGTGATTCAAGCCGGTGCGATTGAACAAGTCGTATGGGCCATTTCCTGCTGGAACTGCGAGGCCGATGTAGTCTCCCTCATCAGTCGGGTATGCATCCACTTCTGCATATTCGTTGTTCCTGTTTCTGCGTGAAGGCACAGAGCCAGCTCCATCGCTCGAATGTGGCGATACCACGGTCTCCGGATCAACGTACTCGTTGTCAACCTGATCTTTCGTTGGTTTTAGGGGGTGGTTATTTGGTACTGGCGTATACACCTGCGGATCATCATTGTCATTGTCCCTGGTACTCTTTAGGTCAGTGTATACGTCATTTCCCTGCTGGGGATTGTATGCTGTATACTCATTTGATGGAATCGTAGCGTAGCTCTCTCTATCATTGTTTGGGAACGGAGACTCGTCGTTGTTTTTCTTGGTACCCTGCAGGGCTGCGTTCACAGGTTGCTGATACGGTGCGTATCCTCTGGGTTGGATTTCAGAGTAGCTTTCGGCAGTCTAATAAAATGAGAAAGAAAAGAAGATCAGATAATAAGGGTAGTGTTCTAAAAAAAAAAAAAAAAAAGACCAGCAACAAAGTTTTCAAGCCGTTTTTTGCATTGCAAATTGTTGTATGCGGCCTCTTTTGTTTTCATAAACCTATGCATGGTTTTGTGTAAAATAATTTTTTTTTTCACTAACATTTTCATTGTTTTATACGAATTAACTGGTTGATAGTTAATTAACTGGATGATAGCTAAATAATTGTTATTGACCCTATGTTTTGAACATAGCAAGTTCTTTCTCAAAGGCAAAATGGGACACAGTGAGCGGTGCAGTCAGATGTGAAATGAACATAAGATGGATAGATAATTAACCATTATTGATAGTGTACCTTTATGTAAGTGTACTCTTCATCAGATGTTGGTTTCTCAAGTACACCTTCATACGTGGGATTGCGGACGGCATGGGCGCCACCATCAGTTATAGTTTTTAAGATGACATTGCTCGAAGAGCCGTCTTCATGAAGTCCATATGTAGGATTCACTGCACACAACAGATATAAAAAACAGATTATAAAATCACTGAATCCACTTTGCACTTTCGCCATGACATATTTGTATAGTACGACACGTTACATCATTTCCAACAACCAGTACGTGTATGTCAGCTATATAATTTGAGATCAAAACCGTGAAATTTTCTCAATTAAAAGGTCTTTGAAATAGACTGTTTTAACAGTGTAAACAATAAAGTAGGTATGCCTATTGGAGAATATATTTGCCCTTTGTCCATTTTTATGGGTCCGTTTGTACAATTAAAAAAAATTAGCATATTAACCAAATCTGTGACGTAGACCTGGGAAATTTGAGCACTAGCTCGTGTTTACGTGGCACTCTGTGTCATGCTTTACTATTGAAGTTTCGCGAAGTTTTAATGCCAACAGTCTTTATTTATTATTATTATTTTATTTTATTTGTGGGGGGTTCTAAATACCGTAACGTACTCAATTATTTTTATTTCACAAATAACCCCTGCGGTTGTTCGTTGGTATGTTCCGATTCAACGGAGGCGTGCGTTGCGTGGTGATCGGTACTTGCAAGTACATGTTTATTACATAAGTCGTGTGTACACACGTTGCTAGCAGTTCATGACCGTTTTATTACCTAGTGGCAACAATGATGGCCAACAATAATGGGTTAAAAAAGCATGCTAGCAAACAATGAAAACCTTTGTTTGCTTTGTTCTCTCGGGGAATCTAGTTGAGTGCCGCCTAGCGTCATGCAAAATTTGAAACAATTTAAAATTAAAAAATCCACTCAAGACACAAAACAAACTTAAAAATTACTTTTTATTTGTATCAACTGATAAAATAACAATAACAAAAAAAAAAAACTTCATAGGCCCTTTAAAATGACATACTCACCACCAACCATTGTTGAATCAACTACGTGTGTTCTCGATGCCAACGATGTGTCAGCTCTGTTGATATTAGGATGAAAAAATAAATAATGAAACATTTCATGTAATGTAAATATTTGTGAGAGTCGGTCGACAAACAATCTTTTGTATTTCGTTGTTTACATAATTTTGAAGAGCGCATCGTGATCTTCGTTTGTTATAAAGTTAAACATTTTAATCAGCCAAAACATGAACTTGATCAACCGTTTAATAAACATATAAGGGCAACGCAGACTGAGTCCAATAATTCCTTTCTCAAAGAGTAATACACGATTGACATCTCATTTATAGTCACTGAAAATACCTAGAAAGATTGAAAGTCAGCGCCGTAGCGAGTGGGGGTTGTGGGTTGTGGTGTGTGACACCCCAATAATTTTTCTCAGTCAGCATTTAGAGCCTCAGTCGGCAAATGAAGCATCAAAGGTATACTAGAACAAGGGTTGGTCCGGAATAAATTTTCAGTAGGCAAACCTAGAGCTATGGGTTTGCCCGACTGCAAATGTTGTTTTTACTTTGTATTACTTACAGTGTATTAATCACGGAAAGAGTTGCGGTTTCAGGTGGCAGTCCCCCCCCCCTCCCACTTGTCGAGCAACTTTAGAGATTGTCCATTTGCGGGGGAAATCAAAGTCAGGTCATATTAGTGTTGTGTCGGTAAATGTACCCACAAAAAATGTCCCCCCCCCCCACCCCCCACTCTGAAAATCCTGGCTACGTCACTGATGTCAGTCGGCAAATTCGCTTCAAAAAAAATAAATAAATAAAATAAATTTTAAATGCCTTCGCTACACCCATGTAGAAAGTTTTAAGATAAGTGTAAGGGCGTGTTGTTATACTCTTAATAAACAATCGTTCTCCATGGGTATTCCGTGAGAAAACTTACACATTGGATTTCCTCCTCCCGCCCTTTCTCCGCCATACAAGGCAAGCAACAAGCGCCACCAATAGCAAGACCAAAATCAGAGTCACTCCAACACCGATTCCTATTGGTCCACCGTTCCCCATGCTGGCACCTTTATCGGCTTGCTCAGTCGAAGAGTCGAACGTTGGCTGGATAGGCACGATAGAAGCATCAGTGTTTGACTCAAATGTCGAAGAGTCAGACAAACATGTGAAGTTTCCCTGCTCCGCGGTGACGTTGAAGTCTGTCTGCTGAATGCCACGTGAGCAGGTACAGTCAAATGCAGACGGCCATATCTCATCTGAACACATTCAATAAAAGGAGAGAAAGGAAATTCAAGCACTATTGGCTGCCCAAGAGGTTCGTCAATTTCTGGGGAGCATATAGAGCCGGAATATTTGTGCGAAAATTATGCGTGTGGCGTGGGGACAAAGCCCACAGAATCTCTCCTCTTTTGTTCGCTTTGTTGTTGGACTTGACAGATTTGTTAGGAATCTCCTATTTGATTTGTACACGTTTTACAACCAAGGACAACTACCAACCGAATATCCATTGTTCCCTTTTGTTAGAAGTCCTCATTTTACACCATTAACAAAACCAGACGAAGATATATGATTCTCAATTGAGTAGTAATTAGTTCTGAAAAGAACTGGAGGTACAACTCGACATTTCGATCAGTATGCTCTGATCGTCTCAGAGCATACTGATCGAAACGTCGAGTTGTACCTCCAGTTCTTTTCAGAACTAATTACTACTCAATTGAGAATTTCACATGGTGTCACCGCAATTAGTCTTACTTTTCCTCCTCCCCATGCAAAGCTACAAGTTTTACCGAAGATATATGATGTCAAAACACATCGACAGATACAGACAAATGAATAGATAATGACACTTACATGTTTAAAGAATTACAGGAATATGTATGCTTACCATTTCCGTTGGAAGTATACAGATTGCAGAACCCACAACTGCATTGTATAACTCCATCACTGTATTGAATACAAAAGATTTTAGAAAGATTGAGAAACAGTTAAGATTTATGTTTCTAAGGAATTGGAACTCGAAGAATCAATTCAGTGGTGATTTTGTTAAGTTTAAATTGAAAGTGAAAGTTTAGGGTTAATAATCGTTTCAGTTTGCTGGTTGCTAATGTGTCATTGTGATCTTCCCCTTCTGTTTTTTTTTTTTTGGGGGGGGGTTGGTTTTTGGGGGTTTTTTTTACCCAACATTTCAAAGTGGAATTCACTCGTTCAGCGGGGCTGAGTCGCAGAGTGTAGATTTTTCTTCAAATTAGGGATGTTTAAATTTGTATCGCAAATTATATTTAACGATCGTCATCGGGCAAGCTCGGTGGTCGAGAGGTTAAGACTTCTGCACTTGTAAACAAGAGGTCGTGAGTTCGAATCCCGCCCGAGTCGCATGTGGATTGTTTTCATAGACACTCGAAAAGCATTGAGTATACAGTGTTTCATACATTACGTCGGTGTAAGGGTAAACTCAATTCTTTATCACCCGACGCAAGAATTGCATCAATCTGTTATAAAAATTTCACTCTGAAATCAACAAATATAATTGATGGCTTTGTTTGGTTTACGTGCTTACTTGGTCTTGACACAGCCGCATTCATCAATACCATCACCCGTATCACATGAACGCATTATGGGAGGCGTGTCGTCTCCATGGATACACAGGGAACCAGACTGGCTCAGCCGCATCAAATCAATGGGAATCGAAGATGGACACCAATCAGATTCTAACATGGGCAAACAGTTAAATTAAATTCATGTAGGCATATATAAGCATTCAGCTTGACCGGGTTTTGTCCACTGATCTTTGTTAATATAGCTGTTTTAAGCACACAAATTTGCTGATCACAGAAAACTTGTGCTTAGCAAAAATAGGTTACTAGCCAAATTGCCACATAATTTATATTTTATTAGGTTAAATTTTTCTTAGAACATAACTTTGCTGAGCAATATTTTCTGCTTAGCAACTCTAAGAAATTGTCCCCTTGTTAGAGGGTTGGTCTGTGGGTGGCGCTTCTAGGCGGACATTTTATCACTCTACATACAAAATGTGAGAAGGAACGCACAAGAAATCCACATGGTGACTCATGTGGATTACAAGAGTGCCAACATGGCAGTTGAGTGGCTTCAATCTACGGCAAGTTCGATTTCGACTAACCCGGTCGAGAACAACATGTAAACCAGCCTCAATGATATGGGTTGCTTTGCTGATCTCCTGTTTTTTCACTTATAAGCTTAATGACACTGTCTAAATTGTATTAAATAAAATGTCTTTTCAAAGGTGTACGAAACCATTATTGGAAGCTTTGAGACTCATAGTTCAGCGTCAAAATGATTCGTTTATTATTCTGAATTCTAGTAACTCACTGAGACACATTTTTGTTCCAATTTGAACATAATATGTAAACTGTCGTTATGTACGATGTACACACATCCAAATGAGAAATAAATATTTTTAATTGATATTCCTTGATTTGAATTTGGAGTTCAAGGTGTCAAGGACGAGTAACCATTTCATGAGAATGCCAGCAACAACTTAACCATCACAGGTAAACTCTACAACTTACCACTTAACGTCGGAGTAGGTGATGTCATTGTGTTTCTTCGTTCACAAATAAAACCATATGGTTGGGTGCATTCTTTGTCGAACCAACTGAAATTATCAAAAGGTGCTATCCGAAAACACTCATTCCCGTCATCACCATTACGTGACCCTAAGGACTGATACGAAGCCGGTGAACCATCCATCCATCTATATCGTACAGTCAGGCCGATCCAATAAGGAACCCCACTGCCCAAACGAGTCTTAATGTAATTCAACTCGTCAATTGTTTCGATGTACAGAAGGTGACCGTCGTGATCTTTGCAGTATTGTCTCGCATCGCTGTGACTTCTCTTGACCCACCTTCCTTGAACAACCTTGTAACAAGAATGTTCAAACTCATGCAGATCCGAACAACCTGCATGGTTACACAAAATAATAGCAAATTGCGGTGGAAGACTTACAGTTTGTTTGTGTTTTCCTTCTTTCTTGATTCTCGTATAGCATGTGAATCCATTATTATAAATGTGACGAGTCTAAAAATATAAAGTGTAAAATAAGATACGCCATACCATTTTAGACTCCCATCTAAATGTTTATCTATTTAAGTTGCTAACCTTTGCTTAATAAGGAAGTGTCCACAATCTGCAAGATTTCGCTTCATGTCATAAAACTGTTGAAAGAAGACTTACTCACAGAATTTGAATGTTTTCGCTTCTTACAGGTATGATGTCAATATTGATAATTTAATTCGCTATTTTGTGAAATATCTCAGATCAAAGTATTTATTATCTTTTCTAAACGGATATCATCAATGCTTTGATTAAAACTAAAATGTGTGGAAATTGCCGGTAAAATAACGAAAAATACGAGTGATGCATCTTTAAAGATACCGCCCGTGTTTGGCTAAGACGACCCACAAAATAGATTTGATAAAGCGAACGAATTTTGAAAGATAATATCGTTGTTAAACAAAAAGACAAACATTATGAAATTCGGATGTCGGATACTATGAATAATAGCGATATTTCAAAAGCGCTTAATTCTGATTGACAGCCGCACTGGCCAAACGGAAGACTGCACATGCCCTCAGCCCGTTACATACAATTTGTGTGACCATGTGCAACCTAAGAATTAAAACACGGGGTACGGCCTTTTACTAGTTTAAGTTTTTACTGGTACTAATCCGTGGCAAATCTTTTCGTTCAACGTCTCAAATGAAAGTTTATAACTTCCTTAAACCCAGAAAACAGCAATTCAACATGTAAGTTTATTTTATTGTCAAATCGGCCCAAACACGGGCGACGAGCGGGTTTATTTTATTGTCAAATCGTCCCAAACACGGGCGACGAGCGGGGCTACAATCAAAAGCCTATAAGTTGAAAACAGCAAGTGTTCATGGCATTAGTTCATACTCTTACTACACGGACTCAGTTGTAAATTCATTTAACAGGCACTTTGACCAAAACCACTGTGAAATCATGAAATATTTCATTTCAAATTACTTCAATGTTTTCCTTTCTACGAGGCAAAGTCCAATGTGCATTATTATTAAAAGTATATTGCGAGAAAAATGCACAGAAGTACAAAAATAGCAGTATTGAACAAAATACTTCAATCTGTAGTGTAAAACAAAACATTGTATTTTCGTAGAAGTTTTGGAAATGACAAAAATGGAAATCAATGTCTAAATGTCACACTTATTATATAGGCATATCATAGGTCCTATGTCCAATTCTTAAAACGATGGATGTATATTATCATATACAATGTACTAAATACACATTTTTAATACAAAAACTAAATTCGAATACAATAAGAAGAACAGCCTTTTGAAACAGTTCAGTCTAACTGCAATGCGACCTGACAATATTACGATGATGAGTATTGGTGTATTTATTTATAATAATTTCATTATTGGAGTGAACCAAGAAAATTTACACCAGTGGGATGTGCACCTATGACCTTCAGATTACAGTTACGTTCTTACAGTTACGTTTTGCCCTATATATGGCGGTCTCCTAATTTTGTAAATCTTTGATCTGGGGCGCTAGTCAAAAGTCATATAACCCTAAATAATGCCTGTGCCCCTCCCCAAGGTAGACTTCGAGAAGGTAAATTTTCGGGAAGACATTTCAGACGATACTGCATTACCACGCGTTCCACGGTCCAAATTGTAGCTACGCACCCACCCCCTACACATGCACACACTGCTTTATTTACAGTGTAAACCGAGGACCTCCTATTGTGATAGCAACCGGGGACGTATTGTCCTCCATTGTGATAGCAACCGGGGACGTATTGTCACAATGGAGGACAATACGTCCCCGGTTGCTATCACAATGGAGGACAATACGTCCCCGGGGACGTATTGTTCTCCATTATGATAGCAACCGGGGACGTATTGTCCCTTTTGTTATAAGTCATCTGTTTGAATGCCTACACAAACACACACATCCAATCAGAAATTCTGCCTAACGGCCCACAATGCCGTGTACAGCCTGTAGCCAAAATTTGAAATATGCACCTAGTTTTTTTTATTAATTTGAAAAATAGTTACCATAGATTATGTGCCCCGCTTACGCATACAGTCGCAAAAGCAGAAGTAATCATGTAAGCATAAAGCTTTATGTCATATGACTAGCATGGTTGGTACTTACCTGTAGATGTTTTTCGTGATTCACAGATGAAAGACTGCCTCTCATTGCAGCTCCTCGTATACGCAAATCCATCATGATTTAGAAAAGCATAAACGCAGTCGCCGCCATTGTGAGTATTAATTAAAAACAACTCGGGATCTTGTTGAGATCCATCCGACCAAATGTACGTCACGTCCACGGCAACCAGTCCAATCCAGTAATGACTCTCTCTCAAAGACGAGTTAGACTTCGCATGGTTTACCAGAAAGGTTTGTTCATCCATTGATTCGATGTACACGAGATGACTGTTACGCTCTATGCAATCCTGTACGGACTCATCACGTGTCTTGGGTGTGTCTGTGACGAATCTGTAACACGAATCACCGTGTCGTACCTCACCCGCTTTACAAATAACTAAAAATATAAACAACCAAGAAAACAAAATCGATTGAGGCAACCTTTATCGTATTTGTGAATTTTGTAATTTTTTCACGTCCGATTCATTTTGTAATAGGGTCTAAAACAGTGAAAATATATCCATGTTTACAAATAATTCAAATACCTCCCTTTATGTATCCGACTAAACCGAAACCTAATAAAACCTATGCGTCATCTAGATAGCATTATCTTGTTGATATAACGGGGAAACTGTAAGCTATGGCACAACAGTCTTGGGCCCAATGCCAGGACTCTGCTTCCGTCAATTGAAAAATCGCCGCTTACTAAAGCAGAAAATAATGTGCTAAAATGTTACATCGCCCCTGTTTGGCTCAAGGGACCCCCAAGAAATAAAATTTAAAAAGCAAACGAATTTTGAAAGATAATATCGTTATTAAACGAACAAAAACTGTATGAAAGCGATATTTAAAACGCGCTTGATTCTGATTGACAGCCACGCTGGCCAATCGGAAGACTCAGTGCACGCCCTCAATCGTGCAAGTTGAGGATTAAAACAGAGGTCCAGCATTTTATTAATTTGAGTTGTTATTTTTACTGGTACTAATCCTTGGCGGATGTTTTTGTTCGATGTCTCAAATGAAAGCTTATAACTTATTTAACCCCAGTAAAATAGCAATTCAACATTTAAATCTATGTTTTATCGTCAAATCAGCCCAAACATGGGCGATATAAATAAAGTGTATTTCACAGGTTAGCAAGAAATGTCTGCTTGTGCCGCTTACACGGCTAGCCAAAACACTCTATGCTTATATACCGGTAACACTGTAAACTGAAAATGATGATTGTACACGCGGATTTCCATGTTTAGCACCGCCTTGAAAGGGGGCCCTGATGACGTTTCTGGTAAATACTTGTTAACAATAATAAACCCAAAATATGTCGCCTGGTGGAATCGGGGTGGGTTGGATTTGAGATGGTTGGAGTTATGGGAGATGGATGCATGTGGGCGCTCATTTGAGATTGACATCAACTGTACGCCAACCTTGTGCTGAACTGGACCTTTTTGTGGCAAAGCTGCAGTAATTTGAATTAAATTTACCTTTGTTTGCGTTTGAGAAAAATATCATTGAATCGAAATATTAAACACTTTTACCACGAATCTAATTTTCAATATCACGTATAACAAAATACAAAGTACATGAAAATAAGCTCTTCCGAGTGGACTGAGTGGATCAGAATCAGTGTGTACATACCATTGACAGGTGTTTTACAACTCAGACGTGACGACGATGATGTCCTACACTCACAGGTAGTCGTCGTGTCTTCATCACTGTAAAAAAGTTTTATGGTTACATAAATACGGCCAACGACTCATCCGTATTTGAAGGACGAGCATGGGCGGATCCAGTACATTTTTAGGGGGGCTGAGAATCAAAAACAATTATTTTTCAGTACTACAAAGGGTGCCGCCACTTCCTACGCGCAACGGTTAGTAGAGTACTAAGTAGGTCACCTCCTTATGTTTATCCCGCGCACTGTGGGAATGGGAGTGCGTTCTCCCCTCCCCTCCCTCCCTCTCTCTCTCTCTCTCTCTCTCTCTCTCTCTCTCTCTCTCTCTCTCTCTCTCTCTCTCTCTCTCTCTCTCTCTCTCTCTCTCTCTCTCCGATTTTGGGGGGGGGGGCTACAGCTCCCTTAGCCCCCCCCCTGGATCCGCCAATGAGGAGAGGGTAATTCTCACTTATTTGGAAGTGTCCAAGTTTTCAAATATTTCTTGAAGAATTTCCATGGCGCCTTCCAAAGCTATCAACATTTTATGAGGAGACCGTCCAGCCATTTTCAGGTTTGGAACATGAGTTTCCAAACTTAACCCCAATCTGCAGTTATAATTGTGGACTTTTAAGGAACACTCACTGTAGTTTACACGTTTATTTAATTTCATTCACATTTATTTCAATGCAGCCCTTGCATTGCAATTTATGAACAAAATTTATATCAAATATAAATATAAAGTACAAATTAAACAAGTTAGATCAAGAATTAAATAGTAACACGGAATACAATGAAATAGATCTAAGGCATTATAGCACAACATTTAGGCTTAACCTATAGAGACACGGGCCTACTACACACTAAGAAATAATGGTTCAAATCTGCACCCATATGGGTGCATATCATTGATACAATAGCAGCACCCCTGTGGGTACAGACTTGCTCCTTTGAGGGTATATTTGCTCCTCTGATGGTGCAAATCTGCACCCATAGGGGAGGCACACAATCATGGGGTGCCAAGTCTGCACCCACAGGGGTGCTGCTATTGTATCAACGATTTGGGTGCATATTTGAACCATTATTTCTTAGTGCGCACGTAATACACTAATTTGCACGGTGTGCATGTGACAAACTAGTGGTGATTCCATAAGGCTCCTTTTACCCCCTGTCCCTCCCCCAACCCCACCCCGTCCGCCCAGATGTGACACAACTATAGCAGTACAGTTGATCAACCCCTTTATGGTTGCAAGTAGTATAAGCTCAATTTGACTACTTTAACAAATCCCAAACTCTTTCACCTTACCTTTCCCCGTCTTGTCGGCGCTGTCTGGCACTGGACTCACCACCAATGTTTCCCTCACATGTCACTGAGAGGATATGCACACATATCACTACCAACGGCACATAAATGACTACACCAAATATCAGACGGTTTCCAGAAGTCATGATAAAGCTGGCATCCAAAAATTCATATGTGAAAACTCATACTAGATGAAGCAATGATTAACGAATTCTCTGCACTGTTAGAATGGATAAACATAGTTATCAGATTTACTGAAGTAGGTCTATCGCTGTTGTACAGAATCTTTCGTGTACCTAAGCTTACATCATGACATGGACCACAATACACAGTAGCCTACCGGCACGTCAATAATAAAAAGGAAAGCTATTTTGTGTTTAATGTTTTGTGTACTACGGAAGCGTTAAAGGGACATCGTAACAAAAAATACTTAGCATAAGTCATAATTATGACTTTAAAATAGTTACTCAGCTTAAGTCATAATTAAGTAATAATTATGACTTAGATTAACTTATAATTATGGCTTAACATTAATCATAATGTTGAGATATATTAGTCATAAATATGAGATATTAAGTCATAATTATAACTTAAGCTGAGTATTTTTTACTATGTCCCTTTAACGCTTCCATAGTGTACAAAGTTCGCAAAACTCAAATTATAGTGGTAGTTTCCATTGCGCATTTTATTTGCGCCGTTTTACGTTTGTTTTCCATATAGCCGTTTAACCTAGTGTTTTAATACTATACATGCCCAAGTTAAAAGTTCACACCCTCACGGTTGAAAGAACAGAAACAATAATCGAAATTTCATATGAATAAGTTCTTTAAGCTACAAATCTGTGTGACATTCTGAAAAATAATACAATTTTTTTTTTTAATAAATGTAGGCCTATAGAGAATTAGCTGTCGCAAACTGGTAGTTATTGGCATTACGTACTGGGATATAATTAATGATTATACAATGGTACTTACCTCACCTGAAGTATAATCGTGATTATACAAGAATTGATCAAGGGGTGCGGCTGTCCTGAATGTGGTTGGGCCAGACTGTTTTCCCACTGAGGAAGCAAAATTGGTTATGTTACAGCCAATTCCAGTAGCATAGGATACCATATTTGAGTTGTCCATGTTGGTGCGACGTATTATGAGAACTGTTGCTTTGTCCATCTCTGTTTTCCTCAGTACCTGTTTTAAGTATGATGTCGTGAATTTTTTCGCGAATATTTGCACGAATATTTGCGATGTCGTGAAATTTTTCGAGAATATTTGCGAATATATTTGCGATGTCGTGAATTTTATTGCATACCTTTGCAGTGAGTCATATCTGTACGCGGACAATATTCTTTAACAATCTTGGGAATAATCAGGCCCCTTTATGTATCATTATTTTTATGATTGCGTGAGTATAGGGAACTTGACGGCACCAAACAATCTACCAAGTTTGTACAAGTAGCAACGAGACCAAGATCCACGAGAATAAAGGGGCCCGACTATTGTCCTCCCTACTCCCTAGATTGTTAAACAATATTGTCCGCGTACAGATAATGATTCACTGCAAAGGTATGCGACAAGGTATGCAATAAAATTCACGACATCGCAAATATTCGCGAAAATTTTCACGACATGGCAAATATTTGCGCAAATATTCGTGAAAAATTTCACGACATCGCAAATATTTTCCCAAATATTCGCGAATGCGATGTCCCTGCAGGGCCACCATATTATTTAATTGAGACAAAGGGCGGAAAAGCATATGCTTGTTCGTTCGTCCAACTCATTGAGAAAGCATCTATTGTTACACCTCCCGGGTCCGGTTTCCATGCCACATAACGAGGCGTCTGATCGTTTAGCCTTGAGGCAAACAAGTCTATCGTTGGATGAAATTGGAGTCTCTTGCTCATTCCTGTGAAGATCTTGGGGTGTAACATTCATTCCAGTCTGTCTACACACTCGTGACTGGAAGTCTGCTATGCCATTCTCTATCCCTAGGACATGGTAAGTAGTTAGTGTGATCTCCGTTTCCATGCACCACTTCCACATCTGTATTGCTACCTGCGATAAGCTGGAGGTATTATCTAGGCGCATCATTACATGGCACTTCCGTTTGTCCACTGCAAAGGCCTGAAGGGCTAGAAAAGCTGCAAGTAGTTCTAGATAATTGATGTGGTGTTCTCTCTCTTCTAGAGACCACCGTCCCCCATCTCTGCAGGATGTAATCGTCAACTGGGGATGGGGTAACAACATTGGTAGGTTGGATCTTTGTGGACTACCCGAATCAAATCTGCTTGCAAGGCCATGAAAAATATCGGAGCTGGGACCACATCTTCTGATGTGGCGTTCATCTTCCCCAGTATGCTCGCCAAGACTTCTGCTGTTATTTGATGTTTTCTTATTGTTTGTTTGCACAGGTTTTCGAGATGTTTGACCTTTTCTTCCGGAAGACTCAATGTCATGTTGTGGGAGTCTACCATGTGCCCTAGAAAGCGAATCCGGCGACATGGGATTAGTTGGGATTTCTGCCAATTGACCAAAAGTCCTAGATGTTCGAATAACTGCAGAATGTATTGTTTCTGGATCTGACACGGATTGAGCTATTAGGAGGAGGTTGTCCAGGTAGATTATTAATTTCATCGATCTTTGTCGTAGATAAGAAATGACCGGTGTGATGAGTTTGGTGAACATGCGAGGAGCCGATTTCAAACCGAACAGAACCACGTTGAACTCGAACAGTTTGTTCTCCTATTCGAATCTTAGGAATTTTCTGTGATTCGGCCAAACCGGGATCATATTAAAAGTACGCATCTTTTAGATCGAGTGAGATCATCCAATCGTGCCCTTGAATCAATTGTTTGACCATGTTCACAGACTCCATCTTGAAGTGTTCGGACTTTATAAACTGACTGAGTTTCTTCAAGTTGAAAACGGGTCGAAACCCTCCCGAAGCTTTGGGTACGACAAAGATCGTTGAAATGAACTGATTGGGGTAATCTTTCACTTACTTGATTGCTCCTTTCTCCAGCATGATTCTTATTTCGTTTTGTGTTACCTGTTGTTGTTTCTTGTCAATGTGAATCTGTCGTGGCACTTTTATCTGCCATGGATGATAAGCCCACTCGATTTGATAACCTACTACTGTTTGGAGAATCAATGGATCGTTGGTTAACCTTTCCCAAGCCGGGTGATAAAATTTGATTCTGCCTGCATAATGATTCCAATAGTCATTTAACAAAACAGGCTCTTATTGCACGTTGATATGCGGACTGGACTTTAGTTTTTTTGAAACTTTTTTGCCTGATACTGTCCTTTCCCTTTCGATTCTGAACGAAAGGAGTCATAACTCTGGCTCGACAGCTGATGTCCTCCAGTACCACATGACTTGTGAATGTATTGGCTCTTGGTGTTGAAGCTTCTATTCCGGCTACCACAGGAGAAACCCTCTTTGCTGTAGCCGAAAGATTTCTTATAGGGACCACCCTTCTCTTTAGGGTTAATTTTTGGTTTCACATTGGTGCTTGTGGCACTCTTACCACTTTCTGTGTTACTTTGTTCAATTTATCTTCTTCTTCCACTTTTTTAGCCCACTTGTCTCCGAGAATACAGCCCATGGGCCGAGTTACATCACGCAGGTACCACTCTTTGATAAAGGGGTCCGCATGTTGCTGTCTGAACTCAGTGAATGGCTGATCCTATAAAAGGCTGCCTGAAGATGTTAAGAGGGTTTTATTTATATCTCCTGTGTTTCACCAGGCATCGGTCTGTACCTTCTCAACTGCTTTCATCAGTGGTATAGAGACCCTTAGCAAGTCTTCTTGTATAGACCAGACAGAATTATCACTTTTCCAAGCTTCAAACTTGGTTTTCTTCATCGATGCTCTAATTGGCTTAGACATATCGGGGGCCTTGAAAAACTTTTCAATAGACGGATCTGGTTTCAATCCCTCTAATAGTTCATCTTTTTTGTTCTGCTCTAGAACGTGGGTTCTCTGTTGATTCCACCAGTCCAATACATCACACTCAAACAACACCCCTTTAACCTCCTCATGAGGATTAACTAGTCTTAAAGATGTTTGTGATGTGTTGTCCTCTGGGGTCTTCTCCTTTTCTTCATCTGCACTCAGATTCAACTCCCGCCACACTGTAAAAACGTTGGTCAACATGGTGTTGGGCAAGGTTATTTCTCCCAGAATTGGTCAGTATTTACCACAACTGTTCACATATTTGGGCAAATAATTATCTAACATTGGGCAATGGTAAACCAACTGTGTAACCTGTTGATACGTTGACCAGTGTTGGGCAACATATCAACCGTGTTTGCCCAATATTTCTTACAGTGCAGGCATCAGTGGCCCTAACTGACAAGGCATCATCCTGCTATTGGCTCCTCATATGTTGTGGGGAGCCAGGAGTAGAGGAAAGGTCATCACCTGCAAACATATTCGCTCTAGCGTGTCTTGTGCGGTTTTCGCTGGACGAGCTATCGCTTGAGGAAGACTTAGAACGGTATTTCCGTTTCCTCAATTGGCGTTTAATTGGCCTGGACCTAGAAAGAGATCTGGATCTTGAATCCATGTTAATATCTCTCAAGGTGTCCTGCAACACATCTTTAAACACATCCATTTGTTGCTTTTGCATGTTATCTAAAATGGTTAACTGTTGTTCAGAAAAACATCTCTAACAGGCTTGGAAAACGTACTAACGTTAGCCTGACTAGTGGGAGGTGATCTCTCTGTATTCCTGTTTTGATCATAAAACCTCTCACCCTCTCTTGAACATTGCCCACGACCCTTAGAATGGAGGTCATGACTCAAATATTGAAGGCGTGAAGTGCGGTCGTTATCATCGCGACCCAAAGACCGGAGGCGCGAATCAGACCTCTCTTTACTTGATTTATCACGAACATGACACTCGCGGACTTAGTAAATTTATCCATCTTAGTATCTTCACCTACAGCTAACAGCAATCACGCTTTTGGCGCCCACCATGCAGGAATGAAAAGAGGTCAACACAGGGAGTGGAATTGACTTTTAAGACTGGTGTATCGCTGGTAATCAGAGAAGAACGCCTATTGATTCGAACAGGCAGAGGCACGCCGTTGGGATTTTTCTGCCAAATGTTTGCCAGTAGAAGAGGACAATATTGGCCTGTTTCTGGTCTTGTATACATTCTTGTTGTTATGGTTTGTCACTATCATGCTGGACTGTTTGTCCATTGTGCATTTCCACTGTCAGGGCATCATTGACTAATTTTTTTCTTCTAATCACAGATTTATACGAATTGTGGCTGGCAATGGATATAATTATGGCCTGACATGGCCGGATAACACATGGCCATTTGAGCTGTGAATTTCTGGTGGAGGACTGGCCGCGTCTTCGTCACTCACACGGTGTCAGGCTTCGCAGTCCATAAGTACAGATGTTTTTCCATATTTCAAGTTACATTTTTTCAATATAACGGTTCAAAGACAGACAACGGTTCAGAGACAGATGTAGCATTGGGAGTGCGCCACCCCCCTCCCAAAGGTCCGAACACATCTGCCCATGTAGTGGGGGTGGGTGTGAGATATATACCCCCAAGCCCAAAATGGGGGAAATTTGGTTTGTTAAAATATTTTATAATAGCCATCTTTTGTGATGGGATTCTAATTGTTTGTGCGCCAGTGGTGTAGCCATGAGGGGGCCTGGCGATTTCTTTTTAGTAATAGAAAAAAAGGAGAAGAGAATTTGTACATAAAGTGTTATCCCTCATTTGAGCGTACATTATGTAAACAAATTTCAATACCCCCCACCCCCTCCACATTTCGATTTAACTGCATGCTTCCTCTCTCTTGTTGGAATAAAGTAAAGTGAGGATATGTTTTTTTCCGTTTATGCCCTAATTTTGTGGACATTATAGGAAATCAAAAACAAAAGTCGAGTAGTGTCATGTAGCAATGATATAGCGAGATATAAAATCTTCAAATCTCCCCGTCTTTTATGCACTGAGGTTGACAGTTCATTTGTTGTAGTTTAAGCCTGCGTCCCTGTCCCAGCTTGTCCATGTCGGTCAGATGTCCTCTACCTCTGTGGGCTTGACGATGCTTATGGCTCCCATAAAGTTGAGAGCTAAAGAGAGGAGACTTTGTTCTTTTAATCGGGTCCGTATTAAACTGCAGTACATGGGATCAGCCCACGGGTTAAAATTCATGGCTCTGCATGCGTAAACATGCAGTGCCTCCACCCATTCACCAGTTCACCAAATCTGTAAACTCCAAATAATGATGTCCAAAAGGTGGTGAGGCTTGGGCGCCCCAGGGTTCAGGAAAGTGAACCACCCGGAATAAAAAAATATTTAGTCTCCCCATGTTTTGGTCTAAAACCGCTTGACCGTACCATCTATAGCAATTATGATTTGATGACGCAGTTGGCCCAGTTGATTGGTCCAGTTTATGGATCTTTACTGCGAATACCGTAACCTTTTGCCGCAGTCAGGTCAGCGTTGTTGCGTGTATCTTCTTTCTGTTATGGTTTGCCATTATTGGCCTAGTTTTAGTTCTGTACTGTGAATATCGTATACGGTTTTGCCGAGAATTGGCCTAGTTTTAGTTCAGTACCTTATATCGTACGGTACAGCCAGAACAAGCCAGTATTTGGTAGGTCCAGTTACATCATTTTTTTTTATAGTATTGTATTACTTTGTATCTCCTGGGCGCCTAGGAAGAATACCGGAAGGTAAATGGCCTACCCAGGTTAAATATTTTGAAATAAATAAATAAATCATGGCTGTTTTATGGTATAGCCTTTAGTACAGGCGAGCACTTTCGACTGGTTGCTGCGTACAAGAACTGGATGAAAACGTCTTCACTACATTGTGTGTTCTGTTTCACTGGGGCAAGGGGACTGCGTGGGACACCTGGGTTTTTAAAATCCAAGATGGCCGCCAAAATAATGGCTTAATGAATAAAATGCTACCAATGGAATTGTAGCTTAATAGTGAGGCATTATCACATTATTTCATTCTTAAAAACAAACAAATACGTGTTTATATAACATCCTGCACTCCTTTGTAACAACATAATTTGACACTACACCAAAGGTTATCATCCTCCAATTTCTACAGTTATCAGATAATTGGCTTTTTGGGTCTGCCATCTTTAAAATATATAAGGCCATTCGGTATATATATAAGGCCATTCGGTATATTTTTAATAATAAATTTGTTTTAATAATAATAAGTTATGTGGTATTGGCCATAATTATCAGAAATGGCGGCCATTTTTAAAAATGGCCACCAAGGCCAAAAGGCCAAATCAGAGATTGTCCTACATCTAAATGTACGTGTTTTGGTGTGAAGTAATATGTGAAGTAATATGTGTCAAGTTTCGTGCTTTTACCACAAAGCTACGGTAGCTTATATACAATGACTTCATATATAAAAAACGGAACAGCACTGATGGCAAACATGCTGCGGCCGAAAATGCATGTGATTTGTATGTGGAAAAGCTGTTTGATTTATCCGCACCGTGTATGAACTGTAGAGGGCGCGTTTTTCACTACTGATCGATAGGGCAGTGATAGTGCATCGTGTTTTGCGTATTTTGCAATTGATGTTGTTTTGCAATTGACGTGTTTTATATGGGTCATTCCATGAACGTGGGACACTTGTGTTTTCCATGTATTTCAGATATTGGGGCCTGTGTTATTCCTTACATCGTACGAGCTGATGATTATAAATTTCACCTATTGTTGCATCTCATACAGACCTACTATGACAACAAACAAACATTTCTTGGGTCTCCCCTATTTTGATCCATTAACTTTAGTCAGTATATTACACAACGTAACAAGACATGGTGTCCCCTTGTAATTTTGTTACATCGTTAACCTCATATCAGGTGAAGCAGGAAGTAAATACATGACACCAGTTTTAATGTTTGTATCTATTACACTGAACAGCAAAAGAAACGCAAGTCCGAGGACAGCAAAAGAAACGCAAGTCCGAGGTCTTGTCAAGTTTTCAAACAGAAGACAAACCATTTTGATTCTAATCACTCATTTAATGAAAAATGCTTTCAATTTGTGAGCTGAAAGTGACTGTTGAAATTGCAACAATTTCAACAGTCACTTTCAGCTCACAAATTGAAAGCATTTTTCATTAAATGGGTGATTAGAATCAAAATGGTTTGACTTCTGTTTGAAAACTTGACAAGACCTCGGACTTGCGTTTCTTTTGCTATCCTCGGACTTGCGTTTCTTTTGCTGTTCAGTATATTTTAAAAGATGACAACCTACAAAACTATGATAATAAGGTAACAAAACTTACATTTTTTTCTTTATTTAATGAACTTGAAATTTTTGACCTCCATGTCACACTTTGGGTCCCACGTTCATGGAATGACCCATATCTCCAGTGGTCATTGGCTGGCTGAAGTATGCGCGCGCGTAGTACTGTATTACATACGCGCATACTGACGCCAAAGTGACCAATCATCAAGACAATGCCTGGATGGATTTTCAGCTCTACAGGACTGAAATGTGTGAACAGAGCGGATTGTGTGCACACTTTGGCAAGAACCTGCTAATTTCTCGGATTTTACAAACTATATTTTGATTTACAATAACTGACTGTTGATCATCTCTGGTCGATATAACCTTAAGCAAACGCTAGATTCACGTTGAAAGAAAAGCAATCATCTTACAAGTTTAGACTTGGTAATAATAGTTTATTGCGTGAGCGATGGAGAGCTCTGATCTTTGGACTTAGGTTGCTTGGCTTTTGACTGTATATATGTCTCAGCAGTGAGTTGATAAAGCGATTCCAAGCAAGAATAAAAAATAAATGTGAACAAAATTACAGCACGAAACAATTTGTTTCTGAATAGTTGACGAAAGCTGATAATTAATGGTTCAAGAAGGTCACAATTTAGTATTTCCACAAGGTTGACTAACCTATCTGCGTGTATATCTTCGTAAAGGTTTCTGAAATACCTTAGATCATTGCCGTAGTAGGCTATACATCATGCGGAAAAATGTAATAAAATACTTTACCTTTATATCCGCATCCATGGCTTGAAATATTGATGTACGGTGTTGTTCATTTCGTGTTTTTTTTTTGGGTTTTTTTTGATCACTTTTTTGTTTAAAGGGACAATATCGCCACGATCAGAGCAGACTTTCGACGGGTCATGGAATCGGTGTCCTGGTTTTAGGAAACAGTGCGTGATGGGCGTGGCTGTTGCATGAATAATGAATCAGTTGCTGCATAATAATAATATTATTATAGCAGCCATAAATAATCTTATAGCTCCCTGGTATCACTTTGCGTGACCTGTGGAGTACCAGTGTGATTTCCCGCAGGGCAAAAGTATATGTATCTGAATGCAGAGTTTGTACATTTTGTACTTCTCAGATGAATAAGATTTGAGATTTTAAGTTAGTGCCTTATTAAAAAATAAATCAAATTAAGAATTATTCTGCCGATATCTCAAAATATCAGATTTTATGGTTTCTTGTCATAGACCAGTGTACATTTTTGTGCCCGTTTGACCTTTGGGTCTCTTTTGTAAACATGTGATGTCAGAGATCACATCGTCTATAGTTTCAGATTTAATCATTTTAAATTAATTGGACAATATGGCTTTAAGGTCTAACAACAAAAGCGTATCCGGTTTGTGGTACTAGAAACCTTTACCAAAACCGGATATGTTTTGTCCTCATTCAGCAAAATTTCCCCTTTTTAGAGGAAATAAATATATGCACGCATACTGGTGATGTGGCTTTTAAAAGTCACAATCAGAGCAGACTTTCAACAGGGCATGGAATCGGTGTCCAAGTTTAAGATCAACAACGTGACTGAAAAGTACTGGCTTATTTATGAAGCAACAACGGTAATATGACCTTATCATGTGGGTATTATTTTCTCAGTCACTGAGTTAATCTAAAACTAGCACGCCGATTCCATGCAATGTTGATCGTGATGATATTGTCCCTTTAAAGAAAGGTAAAGAAAAAACATTGGTAATGTTGACAAAACATCTTTAAACTTTTCATCTTATTATGTATGTTTTGTTAACGAGCAATATATACTCGTTAACGAGAAACATACATTCTAACGTGGAATTTTCATCTCATGAACACGAACATTAAGTTTAGAAATAATTTTACTAGAATGATAGCACCCCAGACGAACAACAAATTAATGGAAATTAAAACCATCGTCAATAATTGTACACCGAGTTCGTTTTATATACAAAGTTTGATCATTTATTTCTTTTGAGATATCAAATGTGATAATTATATACTTTGAAGTTCAAAGTGCGTTAAACTATTATATGAAAACAACCAAAACAAAACCTTCCCTTGTTGATGCATCCATGCGTGAACTAATGCCATTCAACTGTAAAGGTACAGAAAGTCTTGGATTGTTGAGATTACTATTATAGGCATATTCTATGTTTAGCTATTCTATCCGTTTCGTACATGAACATTTGAGGGCGCATGTTTTTAGATCACCGCTGAAGGCAATGGCAGCGCGTCGCGTTTAATTTATTTTGCATATATGCAGTGGATGTGCAGTCGCGCCAAAGAAATGACGCGTGCGTATTTTTCAACGCGCGCGCAAAAAGTGCGGATTTTAACGCGCGACAAATGCAAACTTGTGTTATCGAAAGCTGTTTGAGTTATAAATACTAGCCTACGTACGGTGTGCACAACATTGCCAAGAACGTGTTAGATTTCTGTTTTACAGTGTATATTTCGATAAATAAATGACTGTTCATTGACCATCTCCTTTCAGCAAAACGTAAGATTCGCGTTGAAACGAATGTAGTCATTTTCCAAATTTGAATGAGACTTGGCGTAACATTTTGTTGCGTGAAGAAGAGCTGATCCCAGGTCATTAGGAACTTTGGGAGAATGAATTCCCGATTGATTTGGATAATCACACTGGCGATTGTGTCCCTTGGTCTCGGATTAGGTCTCAGCGGTGAGTTGATAATTAAAGAGACTCAATAATAATTTTTAAAAAATGAAAAACAGTTAGTAGTTGTATTACTTTGAAGGATATGAAATCTTCATAAAGATTACATTTACTTCATGAAAATCTCCATGCAGATAATACAACTCTTTGTATTGTTGACTTAAATATGTGTTTAAATATTAGGCCGTACTTGAAAAAGTTATATGAAGTTTGGCTTGATTATATGAATGGTATGCCTATTTGATGATGACGATGATGACGATGATAATGACGGCGATGATGATGACGGCGATGATGATGACGATGATGATGGTAATTTCAAAAACACTGAAATTTTCCTAGATTTTTTCGTAAACCATAAATATAAGGCCTTTTTGGTGTAAAATAAGTGGCCTCTTAAAACAAAATGCAAAATGCATTTTGATAGAAAACACGTGTCTATCGCTATTCAAAATAATAAAATTATAATATACAAAAATAGTGCTCCTCATAGAGCAGTGGTAAAAATGTCTTGGAACAACAGTGTATCGTGAAATGGAACAACGTATACATTTCGTATTTTTTATCTGAATCTTCTTAGCCTCAGCAAAACCAATGGGAGAATCTATACGCAGCCATTTGGCGGGTGATATCTTCTTAGGAGGTATGAGAGGCACCACAGGTGATGCTGTGGGAGGCGACCTTAGAGGCGAGTTACAGGAAGATGCAGTCACCGACGACAAGCATGCATTCATGGTTGAGGCAAACGACATCCCACATCAACCGAGGATCGTCAGAAGAAAGAGAGATGCTGAGGAGCAGTACGTCAGACAGATTGGTGATCAGCTTGCACACCATGGAAAAAAGGTATGTTTTATTATTAAAATATTAAATTTTATATGCCACGGAACAGAACAGAAAATACACTTTAGTGCAAAACAGGTAGCATCTGCGAATAATGGGACCGCGGGCGTATTGGCCAGGGAACGTAGTCCGAATTGTATAGTTGCCATAGCCGAGGGACAAATACAGTCACCGTGTGTCTTCCCCGGTAACTATCCATAATATATTTGGGTTTTGGGAGAGGCCCACTTTCTCAACAAAAACAACAACAACAAATTCACAATCTAAATTTTAAAGAATAATCACTTTCTCAAAGAACCATACCGTTTTCAAACCATTGTTCATCACAGCTCCCTTGCTTCATTTTTTTTTACTGAAGTGGGGAATTGATCCATGTGGAGATTGGTCATATCCGGGGTCGCAGGTTCAAGTCCTGTTTCAGGTATTTTGTCTTTGATTAATTCATTGGTCAGAAACTGTCCATTATGATTTCGACCCGCAGACAATAAGAGAACACAGGAAACGACAGCGAGAGGAGTCGGCGTCGTCAATGCAGAAAACAACACTCATCTGCCTCGGTGTAATGGTCGGCTGTTTCATGTGCACGGTCTGCTCTGTCAAAAAACTGTGTTCATCCGGTGACGATTAAAAACGCAGGAAGATTGAGAGTAAACAAAAAAAAATCGAAATGTTGTGTAATAATTTCGTATATTATTTATAACAGGCTGGGGCATTTTGTGGCGTTTTTTGTTTGTTTGGAGAATGGGAAGAATTGAACAGGGATCGGGATCGGCTTGAGATAGAATGGTCCATCAGGGATGCATCTTAGGAGAAGAGAATGAAAGGAACTCTGATGTTAATATTTTACACTATGTTCAACGAACTTCCCCATGTGTTTAAGTTAAAATAATTTTTATTAGGCTACCACATATCAGGTGTGTGATTTGACAAAAGTAAAACAAATCCTGATAAATGGGTAGCGGGGTTGGTTCTCCCTTTCATCTGGAAGACAAAGCCCCCTGAATCTCCTAGATGTTAAATTTTTCAGGATTTACAGACTCTCCACATCCCCACAAACAAGAAACTAGAGGTTTGGACACAATACAGGCTACTTCTTTCTTTCTTTGGTGGCTACTTCTCTTCTTTTAAAATAATTTTGAAGCAAAGAGAGATTTGTAAAAAAAAAAATTAAAAAAATCAGGAAAAATCTTGAGAATATAGCCACCGTCATTGGCGGATCTAAGGGAAGGCAAGGGGGCATGTGTCCTCATTTTATTGCCGTACATCTAAATTAACCACACGTTCATGTGCGGTCCCCATTTTGGTTGAGTACCCCGGCCTCCCCCTTTTTGAGATCATAGATCCACCCCTGGCCACCGTTACTGCAGACTAATGATGGCTCGTCATGTACATTATTATACGCGGAGCTTTCCCTTATGAAAAAACCATACATATCATTCGGTATGTGTACTAGCACCATTTATTACCATTCATTACCATAGACTACCAATGGTAGGCCTATACTATTGGACTTGATTTATATGGGTTGATATGAGCATATATAATGTGACCAGAGCTGTAATATATAATTGTATTTAAGGTTCCCCCCCCCCCACTTCCCACCCCTAAGGAGTGCCATGTTTTGAGTACAAACACCCCCAACAAACAAACAAACAAACAAACAAAACATTACTCTTTTTTTTAAACGGGCCCAAGGGGTTTCGCTCCCGTGACACTTAATACAATAAATATAATAAACAAAAACAGTCATGGATATATTCAATTATTATCTTCACACAAGTTTAGTAATTAAAGATTATTTGAAGGGACAATAGGACTAAAGACATGAATGAGATTTTTTTTAAAGGGGGGAGGAAAGGTGCATATACGCGTAGCGTTGAATGCCATTATAGAAGAGAGACAGTGAACATTATTAAAAATTTCTTGAAGGATGCATAAGTACTAAAACGGTATGACTATTCACAATGACCACACTTGATTTGTTTAATTAGCCCATTTAAAACAAAACCTGACCAGTAATAAATGATCATATCTTTGATCATTACAGAATAATATGTCAACCATTGAATCAGATAACAGGATATTTGTTATCGTTTCGGTTTGCGGTAACACCATGTGTTTATCTCAACTAACGTGAAGCTGAGGTACAGGTTCATGGTTCACTCTCAGTAGGACTAAACAAATATAATCCGGAGATGACAAAACCTTCTGGAAAAACACTGGCTTCTTTGCATATTTCCTAAAAACAAAATAAAGAACTAACTTACAGATAGTCATTAACGGAATTCACTTCGATTTTCCCTTTTTTCGGATGTACAACTCGAATGAATGAAAGTTCAATAACGTGCACATAACAAATTTTACTTAACACCAAATAAGTTTCATGTAAATCTGAGATCATTATGTTTTTCGAGAATACCGGTGTATAGTGGCCTTAATGGCGGACTCGAACGACTAAAAATGTGTTTAAATAGCGGGATTTCCTTATTGGTTTTATTCAGAAAATACCATGAAAAGATCATTACCCGAATGGTATTACCGATAATGTTGAGGTGTACTTCACTCATGCAGCCTATGGAAACGTTGGTTTTAAAACAACACCACTGGTGTCACCTAAGTTATTCCATGATGTTTAACTTTGGCGAGTGTGGTGTAGTTTTTAACACCTGGCAGTTTTTGCTGTGTTTTCTGGGAAATGTGAATGTGTATTCGGTTGAGGTGTGTGAGTGTGGGTGGAGTGTAAGTGTACAATGTGTATAAAATGCTATATAACTGGGGAGATGTGGGGAGGGGAGCTGGGGAATCTTAAAAGGGAATCTGGGGAGGAGATCTGGAGAGGGGATATGGGGATCTTGGGAGGGTATCTTGGGATCTTGGGAGGGGATCTGGTGGTCTTGAAGGGGATCTGGGGATATGGGAGGGGATCTTGGGCTAGGATCTGGGGAATCTTGGGAGGGGATCTTGGGAGGGGATACGGGTGATCTTGGGAGGGGATCTGAGGAAGGGATCTAGGGATATGGGAGGGGATCTGGGGGTCTTGGAAGGGGATTTGGATTTGGAATCTGCATCTATACATCGATACTAAGAAGCACTCATATTAGACAGTGGTGTCAATTTGTCGGCATAGATGGGGGTGGCGGTTATCCAAAATTTCAATGACTTCCCCTTAACTTACCCCTTCCTACACCCCAACTCCCATTTGAACAAAAATTGTGTGGGTTGAAACATTTGGATTTTTAAAATTACTTTTGTTTATTTTGTTTTACTATGATGGCCAGCAGTAATACCCCTAAGGAGTGCCATATTTTGAGTACAAACGCCCCCAACAAACAAACAAACAAACAAAACATTACATTTGTTTTTAAACGGGCCCAAGGGGTTCGCTCCCGTGACACTTAATACAATAAATATAATAAACAAAAACAGTCATGGATATTCAAGTATTATCTTTACACAAGTTTAGTAATTAAAGATTACTTGAAGAGACAATAGGACTAAAGAGGGGGAGGAAAGGTGCATATACGCGTAGCGTTGAATGCCATTATAGAAGAGAGACAGTGAACATTATTAAATATTTCTTGAAGGATGCATAAGTATTAAAACGGTATGACTATTCACAATGACCACACTTGATTTGTTTAATTAGCCCATTTAAAACAAAACCTGACCAGAAATAAATGATCATATCTTTGATCATTACAGAATAATATGTCAACCATTGAATCAGATAACAGGATATAAAATTTTGTTATCGTTTCGGTTTGCGGTAACACCATGTGTTTATCTCAACTAACGTGAAGCTGAGGTACAGGTTCATGGTTCACTCTCAGTAGGACTAAACAAATATAATCCGGAGATGACAAAAACATCTGGAAAAACACTGGCATCTTTGCATATTTCCTAAAAACAAAATGAAGAACTAACTTACAGATAGTCATTAACGGAATTCACTTCGGTTTTCTATTTTTTCGGATGTACAACTCGAATGAATGAAAGTTCAATAACGTGCACATAACAAATTTTACTTAACACCAAATAAGTTTCATGTAAATCTGAGATCATTATGTTTTTCGAGAATACCGGTGTATAGTGGCCTTAATGGCGGACTCGAACGACTAAAAATGTGTTTAAATGGCGGGATTTCCTTATTGGTTTTATTCAGGAAATACCATGAAAAGATCATTACGCGAATGGTATTACCGATAATGTTGAGGTGTACTTTACTCGTGCAGCCTATGGAAACGTTGGTGTTAAAACAACACCACTGGTGTCACCACTGGTGTTCCATTATGTTTAACTTTGGCGAGTGCGGTGTAGTTTTTAACCCCTGGCAGTTTTTGCTGTGTTTTCTGGGAAATGTGGATGTGTATTCGGTTGAGGTGTGTGAGTGTGGGTGGAGTGTAAGTGTACAATGTGTATAAAATGCTATATAACTGGGGAGATGTGGGGAGGGGAGCTGGGGAATCTTGAAAGGGGATCTGGGGAGGGGATCTGGAGAGGGGATATGGGGATCTTGGGATCTTGGGAGGGGATCTCGTGGTCTTGAAAGGGGATCTGGGGAGGGGATCTGGGGTATGGGAGGGGATCTTGGGCTAGGATCTGGGGAATCTTGGGAGGGGATCTTGGGAGGGGATACGGGTGATCTTGGGAGGGGGATCTGAGGAAGGGATCTAGGAATATGGGAGGTGATCTGGGGTTCTTGGAAGGGGATTTGAATTTAGAATCTGCATCTATACATCGATACTAAGAAGCACTCATATTAGACAGTTGTGTCAATTTGTCGGCATAGATGGGGGTGGCGGTTATCCAAAATTTCAATGACTTCCCCTTAACTTACCCCTTCCTACACCCCAACTCCCATTTGAACAAAAATTGTGTGGGTTGAAACATTTGGATTTTTAAAATTACTTTTGTTTATTTTGTTTTACTATGATGGCCAGCAGTAATGTAGGTCTATTATTGTATTGCTTCATTTGTATACTCAGTCGTTGAAGGTTCTTTGAGAAAGAACCTGCATACTCGGTTCGAAAGCCAGTAACAATTATTTTGCATAAAAAAAACTTTAAAAATCGATGAGCGTTCCCTTTATTTGTTCATCGTATAAAATGATGATGAATCTCCTTTCATTACGAGTAGTCAGATGAAGCGGTGGTATAATGGATAAGACGCTTGACTTACGCGCAAGCGATCCCAGTTCGAATCCCACGTATGTGGGTTTTTTTCTTTTATTGCATCGCAACACAATTCAAACCCTTTATTTAAGTAGGTTTAATTTAACCTGTTTGATACAAGCAACCAGATGAAGCGGTGGTATAATGGATAAGACGCTCCACTACCGAGCGAGCGATCCTGGTTCGAAACCCACCTGGTTCGAAACCCACATGGTCCAGATGGCGCAGCACGTTGGCCGGACCTCTGGAAGTGTCAATCGCGGGGCTTCCAGAGCTGGGACGCACCGGTTCGAAGCCCTAGAACTTACCTAATTCAGGGACATAGCAGTTGCGGCAGATGGCGCAGCACGTTGGCCGGACCACTGGAAGTGTCAATCGCGGGGCTTCCAGAGCTGGGACGCACCGGTTCGAAGCCCTAGAACATACCTAATTCAGGGACATGGCAGTTGCGGCAGCAGCAACGGCTTGGGGGCCGCCATGTCTCTCCCCTATTCGATAGTTGGTTACGGTCTGGGAAATTAACCCTTTCGATCCCACGGGCTCTAAAAAGAGCCTTTGTTGTGATACGCTTCCTTCCCGTGGGCTCTAAAAGGTGCCGGGAATCGGCATGCCCTTGACGACCACGGCGACTTAAATCACCACCTGAAAATGCTTGAGTGGTTTTGGGGGTTGGCGCCCTCTATTGACAGGAATGAAGTGTATAAAAGTTTATGAAAAGAAAAGTGCGTCACTTTGCGGTTCCCGGTGCTAGCGTCCACTCGCTTCCACAACGGTCAGTTTAATTTAGTTGCAATCATGATGGAAACGGACATAAATGATGGCATTTTGGCTGAGATTTTGGCAGACAGTGGCTCAGAATCAGATGACGAAGTAACGGATGACGACAGCACTATAGAAGTACAAATTCCAGCGGAATTCGTTGAACTTGAAGAGGTAGGCCAAAATCACAGTAAAAATGAATAACTAATAACAGTTAACGTTACTCTTCCTGGCCCAATGCAAATTAACGTAATTCACTTATTTTCCTAGGCTATAGCGTAAATAGCGTTACAACAGTTGGAGTTGAGTAATGTAAATTTAGAAAATGGATCCCTTTAATAGGATTGACCAAATCCCCACCCCCTGGACTGGGTCAAAAAAGTCAAGTGAAAATGTACAATTAGTAGTAGTTTGTTGGGAATGTTGGGGTAATATTTGTATTCATTGAAACAGCAAGTTGATGTATAGATATAGCATAGAAATTTTAACATTCACCCATAGCCGGTCGTGCTGTTTAGCGTTAACAGGCTGAAAATGCACTCTTAGTCTCAAGCTTCCAAAAGAATAGCCTTGTATTCGAAAGGCCCTCATAAGTCGTATTATGCAAGAAGTTGGGGGAATTCACATTCACAATCCCACATTAAAACGAAAATTTATCGACAACGAGTTTTGGAGAGTGGATGGAATCTGCCATATTTTTTTTCTCAGCACAATATTCATTTTGCGCATGACCCCTGTGGCCTGTGCACATGCAGCATTGAGATATTGTATTTACAAAGGACCGAGATTAATCCTCCTTTGCCTTGTTTTTCTGTTGCAGCCTACCTACCAAGGTGACAGCCGACCGAGATCAAGGAGGACGACAGGAAAGTTAGATTTCCGATCCGGTTGGGAACGACGAGACCATTACGAGTGTGGGACTGTGCAGTTCAATGGAAATTCTGGCCCCACCGGCGACTTTGCCACACTGTCGGCAGTGGAGATCTTCAAGCTGTATTTTTGTCAACTCGTGTGGGATATGCTAGTCGATGAGACTAATCGCTATGCGCAGCAAACAATAGACTCAAATCCTGGTCAACAATTCTCCTGGCACCCAACCAACATTCCAGAAATGATGGCATTTGTGGCACTTCTCATTGCTATGGGCATAAACAAATCCTCTCAATACAAGATGTACTGGTCAACATCTGAAGTTCTTCGCATCCCATTCTACCCGTCGATCATGTCCCGAAATCGGTTCAGTTCAATTATTCGGTTTCTCCACATCTCAAATAACCAAATTCCTCGTAGAGCCTTGGCTAAACGGGACAAACTTTCCAAAGTTCGGCCCTTGATAGAAGTCCTCGTCCCGAAGTTTCTCAACCTGTATAACCCTGCGCAGAATCTGTCTCCAGATGAGAGTATGTTGAAATTCAAGGGACGCTTAAGTTTTGTTCAGTACATGCCTAAAAAACCTATCAAACGGGGTATTAAAGCATTCTCCCTGAACGAGTCCAAAACAGGATACACGTGTGCTTGGAAACTGTACACAGGAGCCGACGACACCCAAACTGTTTATGATGCAGACGTACATGTAGATACCAAGTCAGACTGCCATCCACCAAACCTAACAGTTGCAGGAAAAGTCGTCATTGAACTGGTCCATGGACTTGAGAATAAGGGACATGTAATATATTGTGATAATTACTATACTAGCCCAGCTCTTTTAGCTAAACTTGCTAAACTAGGATTCAGATGTTCTGGAACTGTTCGTTACACTACACGGGGAATACCCCAGGCAGCAAAGCCAAAAAACCATAAAATGAAGAAAGGAGATGACCCATTTTTTTTGGTGAAAGGTGGGCAATTGTGTATCGTTTGGCAAGACAAAAAATCTGTAACACTTTTAACTAATGTAGGCAACACCGATTTGTCCAAAAAGCAAATTCGGTGTAATAAGAGCACAAGTGGATTTTGTGATGTTATGAAGCCCAATTGTATTGATGATTACAACAAAAACATGGGTGGAACTGATCTTGCCGACCAATGTTTTCAGTACTACAATCATACACACAGAAGCTTGAAATGGTGGAAAAGAGTTTTTTCCATATGCTGAATATCTGTATTGTCAATAGCAGAGTAATATTCACCAGCATAGCAGGGAACAAAAATGTCAGTAACCTTGATTTTCGTATAGGGATTGTACAGGGCTTGCTGTTGGGTTGGGAACGTAACGCAACAAGTCAGTTGAGATACCATATTCCTATCGAGTTGACAGGGCAACAGCACTATCCTGGCAAAAACCCCAATGGAAAGAAACGCGACTGCATTGTTTGCAGTAACCGCAAATTAGGCAGGCGAAAACAAACGAAGATGATCTGTAAACAATGTACACAACCTATGTGCATAGTTCCTTGCTTTGAGAAATACCACATCAATTGATTGTAAATCTGTACTATTTGTTTTCTTTCCCAATTCAATGTTGGGAATGGTCGGACAAGCCGCAGATTACAGTCCAAACCAACATTGAATTGGGGGGGGTGTGAGGGGTTGTTAGCATGGATTGTGATGTATGTACACTGAATGGTTCATTTCCAAGTAGAAAACAAAAACAAAATCCCCCAAAATCTCATCCAAGTTATTGTTTTTCACATGAAAAAGAAATCTTATAGGCCTACATGTACCGTATTTGCATGAAATATCACCCATTTGTATTACTTTTCTTCAGTGTAAATACTGATCTAAATATTTCATTGTTTTGCTTTTACACTTAAAAATCTGCACAATATTGTCCTCCCTTTGTATACTAATTTTTACCATCAGTTTAACATACAAATATATTTGAGCCATTTGGTATGTACAGTACACATGTAAAAAAAAAGTGTCTATTACTGCAGAGTGAGGGCGCACTTCAATGAAATTGTGAAAAACCCACTGGTGCTGAAGTGACATTGGGCTCCTAATTACTGTGGTAAAGAAGGGTACTCTCTTACATAACTGGCTGGTAATGAAAGGGTTAAAGGAGCGACCGGGGGTCTGCCGATTCCCCCAGAAGGGTGCTAAGGTGGTTATCACGCTGGGTTCGCCTAGAAGATTCAACGCTCCCGAATGACTGGTCATCACTCTGACTAACTTTCTGCAGAAATTAGTTTTGAAAAAATTAATAATATTTATTATTTATAGGTTGGAGAAATTATTGCAAGTAGGAAGATGAAGCGGTGGTATAATGGATAAGACGCATGACTTAGGTGCGAGCGATCTAAGTTCGAATCCCACGTATGAGTTTTTTTTTCTTTTATTGCATAGCAACACAATTCAAACCCTATATTTAAGTAGGTTTAATTTAACCTGCCTGATGTAGGTGACCAGATGAACCGGTGGTATAATGGATAACACCCTCCACTTCCGAGCGAGCGATCCTGGTTCGAATCCCACCTGCGTATTTTTTTTTTTATTGTCTAGCAACACAATTCAAACTCTTTATTTAAGTAGGTTTAATTTACCCTGGCTGATACGACTACCCAGATGAAGCGGTGGTATAATGGATAAGACACTCCACTTCCGAGCGAGCGATCCTGGTTCAAATCCCACCTGCGGCATTTTTTCTTTTATTGTCTAGCAACACAATTCAAAAACTTTATTTAAGTAGGTTTAATTTAACGTGTCTGATACAACTAGCCAGATGAAGCGGTGGTATAATGGATAAGACGCTCTTCATCTGAGCAAGCGATCCTGGTTCGAATCCCACCTGCGGCATTTTTTCTTCTTTTATTGTCTAGCAACACAATTCAAACCGTTTATTTAAGTAGGTTTAATTTAACCTGTCTGATACCAACATGGTCCAGATGGCGCAGCACGTTGGCCGGACCACTGGAAGTGTCAATCGCGGGGCATCCAGAGCTGGGACGCACCGGTTCGAAGCCCTGGAACATACCTAATTCAGGGACATGGCAGTTGCGGCAGCAGCAACGGCTTGGGGGCCGCCATGTCTCTCCCCTATTCGATAGTTGGTTACGGTGCGGGAAAGTAAAGGAGCGACCGGGGGTCTGCCGATTCCCCCAGAAGGGTGCTAAGGTGGTTATCACGCTGGGTTCGCCTAGAAGATTCAACGCTCCCCAATGCCTGGTCATTACTCTGACTAACTTTCTGCAGAAATTAGTTTTGAAAAAATTAATAACATTTATTATTTATAGGTTGGAGAAATTATTCCAAGTAGGAAGATGAAGCGGTGGTATAATAGATAAGACGCTTGACTTAGGTGCGAGCGATCTAAGTTCGAATCCCACGCATGAGGTTTTTTTTCTTTTATTGCATAGCAACACAATTCAAACCCTTTATTTAAGTAGGTTTAATTTAACCTGTCTGATGTAGGTGACCAGATGAACCGGTGGTATAATGGATAACACCCTCCACTTCCGAGCGAGCGATCCTGGTTCGAATCCCACCTGCGTATTTTTTTATTTTATTGTCTAGCAACACACTTCAAAGACTTTATTAAAGTAGGTTTAATTTAAACTGTCTGATACAAATATCCAGATGAAGCGTTGGTATAATGGATAAGACCCTCCAATTACGAGCGAGCGATCCCGGTCCGAATACCAACTGTGGTTTTTTTCTTTTATTGTCTAGCAACACAATTTAACCTGTCTGATACGAGTACACAGATGAAGCGGTGGTATAATGGATAAGACGCTCCACTTCCGAGCGAGCTATCCTGGTTCGAATATCACCTGCGGCTTTTTTTATTTGTATTGTCTAGCAACACAATTCAAACCCTTTATTTAAGTAGGTTTAATTTAACCTGTCTGGTACCACTACCCAGATGAAGCGGTGGTATAATGGATAAGACGCTCCACTTCCGAGCGAGCGATCCTGGTTCAAATCCCACCTGCGGCATTTTTTTCTTTTATTGCATAGCAACACAATTCAAACCCTTTATTTAAGTAGGTTTAATTTAACCTGTCTGATGTAGGTGACCAGATGAACCGGTGGTATAATGGATAACACCCTCCACTTCCGAGCGAGCGATCCTGGTTCGAATCCCACCTGCGTATTTTGTTTTTTTTTGTCTAGCAACACAATTCAAACTCTTTATTTAAGTAGATTTAATTTACCCTGGCTGATACGACTACCCAGATGAAGCGGTGGTATAATGGATAAGACGCTCCACTTCCGAGCGAGCGATCCTGGTTCAAATCCCACCTGCGGCATTTTTTCTTTTATTGTCTAGCAACACAATTCAAACCGTTTATTTAAGTAGGTTTAATTTAACCTGTCTGATACCAACATGGTCCAGATGGCGCAGCACGTTGGCCGGACCACTGGAAGTGTCAATCGCGGGGCTTCCAGAGCTGGGACGCACCGGTTCGAAGCCCTGGAACATACCTAATTCAGGGACATGGCAGTTGCGGCAGCAGCAACGGCTTGGGGGCCGCCATGTCTCTCCCCTATTCGATAGTTGGTTACGGTGCGGGAAAGTAAAGGAGCGACCGGGGGTCTGCCGATTCCCCCAGAAGGGTGCTAAGGTGGTTATCACGCTGGGTTCGCCTAGAAGATTCAACGCTCCCCAATGCCTGGTCATTACTCTGACTAACTTTCTGCAGAAATTAGTTTTGAAAAAATTAATAATATTTATTATTTATAGGTTGGAGAAATTATTGCAAGTAGGAAGATGAAGCGGTGGTATAATGGATAAGACGCATGACTTAGGTGCGAGCGATCTGAGTTCGAATCCCACGTATGAGGTTTTTTTTCTTTTATTGCATAGCAACACAATTCAAACCCTTTATTTAAGTAGGTTTAATTTAACCTGCCTGATGTAGGTGACCAGATGAACCGGTGGTATAATGGATAACACCCTCCACTTCTGAGCGAGCGATCCTGGTTCGAATCCCACCTGCGTATTTTTTTTTTATTGTCTAGCAACACAATTCAAACTCTTTATTTAAGTAGGTTTAATTTACCCTGGCTGATACGACTACCCAGATGAAGCGGTGGTATAATGGATAAGACACTCCACTTCCGAGCGAGCGATCCTGGTTCAAATCCCACCTGCGGCATTTTTTCTTTTATTGTCTAGCAACACAATTCAAAAACTTTATTTAAGTAGGTTTAATTTAACCTGTCTGATACAACTAGCCAGATGAAGCGGTGGTATAATGGATAAGACGCTCTTCATCTAAACAAGCGATCCTGGTTCGAATCCCACCTGCGGATTGTTTTTCTTCTTTTATTGTCTAGCAACACAATTCAAACCGTTTATTTAAGTAGGTTTAATTTAACCTGTCTGATACCAACATGGTCCAGATGGCGCAGCACGTTGGCCGGACCACTGGAAGTGTCAATCGCGGGGCTTCCAGAGCTGGGACGCACCGGTTCGAAGCCCTGGAACATACCTAATTCAGGGACATGGCAGTTGCGGCAGCAGCAACGGCTTGGGGGCCGCCATGTCTCTCCCCTATTCGATAGTTGGTTACGGTGCGGGAAAGTAAAGGAGCGACCGGGGGTCTGCCGATTCCCCCAGAAGGGTGCTAAGGTGGTTATCACGCTGGGTTCGCCTAGAAGATTCAACGCTCCCCAATGCCTGGTCATTACTCTGACTAACTTTCTGCAGAAATTAGTTTTGAAAAAATTAATAATATTTATTATTTATAGGTTGGAGAAATTATTGCAAGTAGGAAGACGAAGCGGTGGTATAATGGATAAGACGCTTGACTTAGGTGCAAGCGATCTAAGTTCGAATCCCACGTATGAGTTTTTTTTCTTTTATTGCATAGCAACACAATTCAAACCCTTTATTTAAGTAGGTTTAATTTAACCTGTCTGATGTAGGTGACCAGATGAACCGGTGGTATAATGGATAACACCCTCCACTTCCGAGCGAGCGATCCTGGTTCGAATCCCACCTGCATTTTTTTTTTTTTATTGTCTAGCAACACAATTCAAACTCTTTATTTAAGTAGGTTTAATTTACCCTGGCTGATACGACTACCCAGATGAAGCGGTGGTATAATGGATAAGACGCTCCACTTCCGAGCGAGCGATCCTGGTTCAAATCCCACCTGTGGCATTTTTTCTTTTATTGTCTAGCAACACAATTCAAACCGTTTATTTAAGTAGGTTTAATTTAACCTGTCTGATACCAACATGGTCCAGATGGCGCAGCACGTTGGCCGGACCACTGGAAGTGTCAATCGCGGGGCTTCCAGAGCTGGGACGCACCGGTTCGAAGCCCTGGAACATACCTAATTCAGGGACATGGCAGTTGCGGCAGCAGCAACGGCTTGGGGGCCGCCATGTCTCTCCCCTATTCGATAGTTGGTTACGGTGCGGGAAAGTAAAGGAGCGGCCGGGGGTCTGGCGATTCCCCCAGAAGGGTGCTAAGGTGGTTATCACGCTGGGTTCGCCTAGAAGATTCAACGCTCCCCAATGCCTGGTCATTACTCTGACTAACTTTCTGCAGAAATTAGTTTTGAAAAAATTAATAATATTTATTATTTATAGGTTGGAGAAATTATTGCAAGTAGGAAGATGAAGCGGTGGTATAATGGATAAGACGCATGACTTAGGTGCGAGCGATCTAAGTTCGAATCCCACGTATGAGGTTTTTTTTCTTTTATTGCATAGCAACACAATTCAAACCCTTTATTTAAGTAGGTTTAATTTAACCTGTCTGATGTAGGTGACCAGATGAACCGGTGGTATAATGGATAACACCCTCCACTTCCGAGCGAGCGATCCTGGTTCGAATCCCACCTGCGTATTTTTTTTTTTATTGTCTAGCAACACAATTCAAACTCTTTATTTAAGTAGGTTTAATTTACCCTGGCTGATACGACTACCCAGATGAAGCGGTGGTATAATGGATAAGACACTCCACTTCCGAGCGAGCGATCCTGGTTCAAATCCCACCTGCGGCATTTTTTCTTTTATTGTCTACCAACACAATTCAAAAACTTTATTTAAGTAGGTTTAATTTAACCTGTCTGATACAACTAGTCAGATGAAGCGGTGGTATAATGGATAAGACGCTCTTCCTCTGGGCAAGCGATCCTGGTTCGAATCCCACCTGCGTCTTGTTTTTCTTCTTTTATTGTCTAGCAACACAATTCAAACCGTTTATTTAAGTAGGTTTAATTTAACCTGTCTGATACCAACATGGTCCAGATGGCGCAGCGCGTTGGCCGGACCACTGGAAGTGTCAATCGCGGGGCTTCCAGAGCTGGGACGCACCGGTTCGAAGCCCTGGAACATACCTAATTCAGGGACATGGCAGTTGCGGCAGCAGCAACGGCTTGGGGGCCGCCATGTCTCTCCCCTATTCGATAGTTGGTTACGGTGCGGGAAAGTAAAGGAGCGACCGGGGGTCTGCCGATTCCCCCAGAAGGGTGCTAAGGTGGTTATCACGCTGGGTTCGCCTAGAAGATTCAACGCTCCCCAATGCCTGGTCATTACTCTGACTAACTTTCTGCAGAAATTAGTTTTGAAAAAATTAATAATATTTATTATTTATAGGTTGGAGAAATTATTGCAAGTAGGAAGATGAAGCGGTGGTATAATGGATAAGACGCTTGACTTAGGTGCGAGCGATCTAAGTTCGAATCCCACGTATGAGGTTTTTTTTCTTTTATTGCATAGCAACACAATTCAAACCCTTTATTTAAGTAGGTTTAATTTAACCTGTCTGATGTAGGTGACCAGATGAACCGGTGGTATAATGGATAACACCCTCCACTTCCGAGCGAGCGATCCTGGTTCGAATCCCACCTGCATATATTTTTTTTTATTGTCTAGCAACACAATTCAAACTCTTTATTTAAGTAGGTTTAATTTACCCTGGCTGATACGACTACCCAGATGAAGCGGTGGTATAATGGATAAGACGTTCCACTTCCGAGCGAGCGATCCTGGTTCAAATCCCACCTGCGGCATTTTTTCTTTTATTGTCTAGCAACACAATTCAAACCGTTTATTTAAGTAGGTTTAATTTAACCTGTCTGATACCAACATGGTCCAGATGGCGCAGCACGTTGGCCGGACCACTGGAAGTGTCAATCGCGGGGCTTCCAGAGCTGGGACGCACCGGTTCGAAGCCCTGGAACATACCTAATTCAGGGACATGGCAGTTGCGGCAGCAGCAACGGCTTGGGGGTCGCCATGTCTCTCCCCTATTCGATAGTTGGTTACGGTGCGGGAAAGTAAAGGAGCGACCGGGTGTCTGCCGATTCCCCCAGAAGGGTGCTAAGGTGGTTATCACGCTGGGTTCGCCTAGAAGATTCAACGCTCCCCAATGCCTGGTCATTATTCTGACTAACTTTCTGCAGAAATTAATTTTGAAAAAATTAATAATATTTATTATTTATAGGTTGGAGAAATTATTGCAAGTAGGAAGATGAAGCGGTGGTATAATGGATAAGACGCTTGACTTAGGTGCGAGCGATCTAAGTTCGAATCCCACGTATGAGTTTTTTTTTTCTTTTATTGCATAGCAACACAATTCAAACCCTTTATTTAAGTAGGTTTAATTTAACCTGTCTGATGTAGGTGACCAGATGAACCGGTGGTATAATGGATAACACACTCCACTTCCGAGCGAGCGATCCTGGTTCGAATCCCACCTGCGTATTTTTTTATTTTATTGTCTAGCAACACAATTCAAACTCTTTATTTAAGTAGGTTTAATTTACCCTGGCTGATACGACTACCCAGATGAAGCGGTGGTGTAATGGATAAGACGCTCCACTTCCGAGCGAGCGATCCAGGTTCAAATCCCACCTGCGGCATTTTTTCTTTTATTGTCTAGCAACACAATTCAAAAATTTTATTTAAGTAGGTTTAATTTAACCTGTCTGATACAACTAGCCAGATGAAGCGGTGGTATAGTGGATAAGACGCTCCAACTCTGAACAAGCGATCCTGGTTCGAATACCACCTGCGGCTTGTTTTTCTTCTTTTATTGTCTAGCAACACAATTCAAACCGTTTATTTAAGTAGGTTTAATTTAACCTGTCTGATACCAACATGGTCCAGATGGCGCAGCACGTTGGCCGGACCACTGGAAGTGTCAATCGCGGGGCTTCCAGAGCTGGGACGCACCGGTTCGAAGCCCTGGAACATACCTAATTCAGGGACATGGCAGTTGCGGCAGCAGCAACGGCTTGGGGGCCGCCATGTCTCTCCCCTATTCGATAGTTGGTTACGGTGCGGGAAAGTAAAGGAGCGACCGGGGGTCTGCCGATTCCCCCAGAAGGGTGCTAAGGTGGTTATCACGCTGGGTTCGCCTAGAAGATTCAACGCTCCCCAATGCCTGGTCATTACTCTGACTAACTTTCTGCAGAAATTAGTTTTGAAAAAATTAATAACATTTATTATTTATAGGTTGGAGAAATTATTGCAAGTAGGAAGATGAAGCGGTGGTATAATGGATAAGACGCTTGACTTAGGTGCGAGCGATCTAAGTTCGAATCCCACGTATGAGGTTTTGTTTCTTTTATTGCATAGCAACACAATTCAAACCCTTTATTTAAGTAGGTATAATTTAACATGTCTGATGTAGGCGACCAGATGAACCGGTGGTATAATGGATAACACCCTCCACTTCCGAGCGAGCGATCCTGGTTCGATTCCCACCTGCGTATTTTTTTATTTTATTGTCTAATATAAACACCGCTGGTGTACTTTTAACACCTAGTTATTGTAGTGCATTTGTTCCTAGAAAGTCTTACTGAACACTCTTTTTTGCATTTGACAATTGTTTTAAATTTAGTTTTTTTGTGCCATTTCTTATTACATATAGTAATGTTTTGTTAGCTCTTTGTATGTACACTCCTTCTTGTTCCTACAATTCTGAATAACATTATTTAAATCTTAATTGTCATATGTTATATATTGTACAATAACATAATGCATTATACAAGCAATTTAAACCAACATTTCAGTGATGGATTTAGAGCGATATGCAAAATAGAACAAGTACAGCAGTACATGGATTGATTTCTCCATTTTAAGCTCGATTATAGTCAGCAGAGGGCGCTCAAAGGGCAAGCATCATCACCTTGTGATCATTGGATTCTATCAGCACTCTCTATGATACTCTATTATATTTTATTAGAAAGATATAGGAAGGTATATTTTTGATGGAATATAATAATAATCAGCATTTTTTTTACAGCAAGTATGTTTTCAATCAATTCCTGTTTGGCCAGTTATAAAACGATTTCTCCTTTATATGAATTTACAGCACCCAAAGAATCTTGGTAAAGGATGGAATGTGCTTTAAATTTTCATGAGGATCAAAACATATGTTTAGTTATCAATCTAAGGAAGTTCCATCTCATTGCTTGGCACTTTTTGAGAGAATTGTAAACTTTAGTTAAAAGTAATAAGATACAGTAATGATAATGACGAAGCACGAGGTACATATACTGTTAAATTTATGTAGACCAATTTCGGTTTATTTCCTTATTGTTTTAGCACAGAAAGGATGTCACTGGAATGTATTCCATGTATTTCGGGCAACCAAAATCCTGTTTACGGAAAGATCTGTCATCGTGTTTTTCAAATCTTTTTAAAACATAATTTAAGGTAACGTAAATTAATGGTAATTTCAAAATTACATTTAACTTTATACATTTAAAACGAATTATACATTTAAAACGAATTATACATTTAATACTTACATGGCATAAAGATTGATAGTAGTTTCAATATTCGCTGCAAATAGTTTTGTCCGAGAGGCTGTTTTGTTTTAAGAAAAGTTAAATTATTGTCCATAACTTTTAGTTTGAATTTAAGACTTAGTACAGAGTCCATCATTCAGTACTGCCCACTATGGAAATGAATCTTTTAACTTGTGTTGTGTTGTGGATCTTAGCTGAAACATAAACAGGTTTTCTGTTTAATGTAAATCTTTATATCTTTATAATGTTCGAAAAATAAGTTTGGGTCTAACATTGTTTTGAAATGTTGACAAAACTTCCCTCATGATCCCTCGTCGTTTTCAGTTTTGAAGAATTGCGACACTTTCAAGTAGCTAATTTTGTATTTCAATACTGCATGTTGGTTATTCCAATTAGTATGAAGCTTTTATCACATGAGTTTTGTTTTAACAGCTTAAAGGTGCCTTCTGCAAATCTTCTATTCATATGTGTATATAATTGCTCATCAGCTCAGATCAGATATAGATACACGTTTATTGGACTGAGCTTTAATCTCTTCATAACACCCTTTTGCCCGTTAGGAATGAACCTGATAGGTTCGAAATGTAAGGCCATTCACTACTGTTACGCATTTATTTACATGTCCTGTAGGTTAGTAAGCAGTTTGCAACAGCTAATTCTCTATTTATTTTACCTTTTAAAGAAAACAAACGTTGTTATATATCCAAATACGAGCACCACCTCGTGCTTATAATCATTAAAATATGCTTGGTACTGAAGATATATATCCAGTGATGAAATAACTCTAATCAGTGACTCAACTGGAGTATGATTCAATTTTGGTGAATTGACTTGTCTTTAGTCATTGCCGCAAAATGACTCGACTTGTCTCGAGTCCACGCACAGAAAGATTTGACTTGACTGGAATCCCTGCATGCCCCAAAGACTCGACGATGCACACTTTCATGTATCAAAATATGGTCGCAATTCCCCCATCCCCATGTGACTAGGAAACCAACTCTCACAGTTTCTCGCTGCCTTCTCTGATCACTATGCGTTCATCCAAATCACCGAGAGTGATGTAATCCTGTGGACAAAATTAAATCCGAGTAAGGCAATCATAACATTTGAAATATAAATTTTAGAAACATCTCATACATGCCCACCATCAACAGTATAGTTGCTCACGTTTGTGAGATAAAGGAAAAACTGTGACATGTTTTTATGTTTATATATTTTACATTTATCTAATAATGTGATAATCTATTTTCATTAATGTGATAATCTGGTCATTACCAATGTTGTATCTTCCTTTTATTCCAACAAGTATTTATTTAACTTTTCTTACAAAAGACAGCGCCTCAGACGAAAAGGGAGACATGCCTCCCCAAAAACAATAAACAAACAAACAAACGTAAAAACAAAAACAAAACTTTGTCCAAAGCCCCCCCCCCCTCTCCCCCAAACGTTTGTTCTAGATCCGCCCTGGCAAGAGTATTTCTAGGGAAGATTGAATGCATCTTCAGGTTTACACTAAATACGTTTCACATTTAAACTCTAAACCTTATCATTGACGATCATAATCATTTGAAAACACATGTTTAAAAACACGAGTGATTATTTCGCAGTGATGTAGGTATATTATTGTATTGCTTCATTTGTGTATTCAGTCGATGAACTTTAGCAGCATAAAACTATTCATATTGCAGTTTAAAGGAAATTCCAGTCTAAATAGTTTACCATTTACGTCAATAAAATAAAAATTTAAATGATTAATTCAATTCTTAAAAGAAACCATTTACCATTTCTTTTGTCAACATCTGGTCAAACTGTCTGAAGAGACTTTGAAAAGTGGGTCGATTGTTTGGATTTGGATGCCAACAGTCACGTATTATGGAATACCTAAGCAAAATAACATATTGGAATGATTTAAAACCATGGTACATTAATTATTGGTAATTATCCCATAAAGGAAATAAATTCATTGTAGGGGGTAGATTGCAAGTTCAGCACAATGGTTAAGAACACGTGTCTATAAACAATTTCCAATTTTCCCAGAAACATGCCATTCACTTCATCTGAACCTTTTACAGATTTCTCTCAATATTTGTAGTAATTCCAACTAAGTATGAATACACCGCAATCACATGTAACAAGTGTGTTTTGGGATTTTAAGACGAATTGTAATATGCCTATGGTAATTACAAAGAAAAAAGTGTTGACTGTACAACAATTCTTCTGCATTGTCTACTTCTTGTTCATTTCGAAATAAATTTGATCTATAAATTCCAATAATTATGATAAATCCGCCATTTTGTATTCTATATTCCATTGTGTTTATATGGATCCGAAAACGAGGCAAACTTGAGTGTACTACTCAACCATTGAGGTGTTAACAACACCATGTAGTGTTCATATTGGCGACAACTCGCCCAATAAAAACACAATAGCAGAGTAAGTTGACACCATCGGTGTTATTTTAACACCCCAGGTTTTGAGGGCTTTGATGTAGTGGAAGCCGTTATGATAATATTGTCATCTCTAGTGTGATAATCAAAAATGAGAGAGAATCCATGTAATATTGAAGTCGCCTGTGGTATTAATTTCATTCTCCTATGGTGTTCACATAATGGTGAGTTGCCAAATAATATGAACACCATTGGTGGAGTTTTTACGATACATAGGCCTAGACAAACCCGTATATACTTACAGTTCTTTCTTACACTGCTTTGGTTTCGGCATGCGGTAACCGTTCCTGAGTTTCTCCACCATTGTCTGTGCAGTCATGCGTGGGTACGGCCGCGCACCTGTTGGAAATAAGAAATTGAAATGTTATAAATAAATGCCAATTAAAACAAAACAGTTTTTGGAAAAAAGATATTATTTTAAAAACCTAAAAAAGGGGAAGATACAGAAACCCTAACCCTAACCCTAACCCTAACCCTAACCCTAACCCTAACCCTAACCCTATCCCTAACCCTAAGATACAGAAATAAATTAAAATTATTAATCCCTACTCCCACCCTTCCCAGTCCATAGCAGAACGTTAAGTAGGCACTACTCTCTCATTAAATTTCTCATGTTTATTTTTGTTGTCTTTCAGATATGATGGCTTCAGTTCTTGATGGTGGATCTTAATTATACATTTACATTTTTATTAAATGTATTTGTTAGATTATGTAAATATTTACATTATTTATTTGTATAGAAGGGGTCCTTTATCGTTAACAATGCGACAATAATCTCACCAAGTGTGACGATCTCCCACAACAGAACCCCGAAAGACCATACGTTGTGTAGATGTTATCAACGAGGGATTCCAACGCCATCCAGCGCATTGGTAGAAGCGACTGCATCAAGTTGATGAATGGGTAAAGCATTATAGTAATTATACCCAAACCCCAAAAATTTGTTACAATTATTCAAACAATAATTTGATAATGATGTCAAACATCATGACAACTATTATAGTGCTCTAAATTTACAGAAAAACAAGAAAATAAATTGGCTCTAAGGCCCCCAAAAAATCTCATGTTTCTGGTCTCTGCTCGCGTTGCCTCGGTATATTTATTATTTTGTTTGCTTTGAAACGGTATTCAATTGCAGCCAAAATTGCTGGATCAGGAAATTTAGTCCCTGCGTGTACAAAAAAAAACCTAACCCTTACCCTAACCCTAACCCTAACCCTAACCCTAAACCTAAACCTAACCCTAACCCTAACCCTAACCCTAACACCGTAACCCTAACCCTAACACCCTAACCCTAACCCTAATCCTAACCCTAACCCTAACCCTAACCCTAACCCTAACCCTAACACCTAACCCTAACACCTAACCCTAACCCTAATCCTAACCCTAACCCTAACCCTAACCCTAACCCTAACCCTATCCCTAACCCTAAGATACAGAAATAAATTGAAATTATTAATCCCTACTCCCACCCTTCCCAGTCCACAGCAGAACGTTAAGTAGGCACTACTCCCTCATTAAATTTCTCATGTTTATTTTTGTTGTCTTTCAGATATGATGGCTTCAGTTCTTGATGGTGGCTCTTAATTATACATTTACATTTTTATTAAATGTATTTGTTAGATTATGTAAATATTTACATTATTTATTTGTATAGAAGAGGCCCTTTATCGCCTATGGTCACGACCCCCCGGTCTTTATCTTGTGATAAAGACCAACTTTCATTCTCTCGTTAACAATGCGACAATAATCTCACCAAGTGTGACGATCTCCCACAACAGAACCCCGAAAGACCATACGTCACTCTCCGTTGTGTAGATGTTATCAACGATGGATTCCATCGCCATCCAGCGCATTGGTAGAAGCGACTCCATCAAGTTGATGAATGGGTAAAGCATTATAGTAATTATACCCAAACCCCAAAAATGAGTTACAATTATTCAAACAATAATTTGATAATGATGCCAAACATCATGACAACTATTATAGTGCTCTAAATTTACAGAAAATAAATTGACTCTAAGGCCCCCCAAAAAAAATCTCATGTTTCTGGTCTCTGCGCGCGTTGCCTCGGGATATTTATTATTTTGTTTGCTATGAAACGATATCCAATTGCAGCCAAAATTGCTGGATCAGGAAATTTTTATCAAAATCACTAGGGGTAAACCTTGTATTTATATATATATATATATATATATATATATATATATATATATATATATATATATATATATATATATATATATATATATCAAAATCACAAGACGTAAGCCTTGTATTTATATATTTTTGTTTTCATCAAAATCACAAGGAGAAGCCTTATATTTTTCATATTTTTTTCAGCCGCCCACTTTGGCTACGCCATTTGGTTAAGTCTTGCATTTATTTATATTGTTTTCCAACCAAAATCACAACGGTTAATCCGATTGTATTTTTATATATTTCTTTAATCAAAATCACAAGGGGTACGGGTAAGCCTAATATATTATATATTTTTCCTACCAAAATCCTTGTATTTATATATATTTTTCATCAAAATTTTGGTCATCATAATCACAAGGTGTAAACCTTGTATTTTAAAAAAGCTGCATCATAGCCTTGCATTATTAATATTGTTGTTTTTATCAAAATCACCAGAGGTAAGCCTTGTATTTATATATTTTTGTTTTAATCAAACACCGGTACACACTGTATTCTGTAAATTTAATCCAAATATTTGTTGGCGTAGCCAGGATTTTTATATTAGACAGTGGTGTCAATTTGTCGGCATAGATGGGGGTGGCGGTTATCCCAAATTTCAATGACTTCCCCTTAACTTCCCCTTTCCTAACCCCCAACTCCCATTTGAGCAAACATTGTGTTGGTTGAAACTTTTGGATTTTTTAATTTACTTTTGCTTATTTTGTTTTACTATGATGGCCAGCAGTAATGTAGGTCTATTATTGTATTGCTTCATTTGTATACTCAGTCGTTGAAGGTTCTTTGAGAAAGAACCTGCATACTCGGTTCGAAAGCCAGTAACAATTATTTTGCATAAAAAAAACTTTAAAAATCGATGAGCGTTCCCTTTATTTGTTTATAGTATAAAATGATGATGAATATCCTTTCATTACAAGTAGTCAGATGAAGCGGTGGTATAATGAATAAGACGCTTGACTGAGGTGAGACCGATCTGAGTTCGAATCCCACGTATGTGTTTTTTCTTTTATTGCATCGCAACGCAATTCAAACCCTTTATTTAAGTAGGTTTAATTTAACCTGTTTGATACGAGCAACCAGATGAACCGGTGGTATAATGGATAAGACGCTCCACTTCCGAGCAAGCGATCCTGGTTCGAATCCCACCTGTGGCTTTTTTTTCCTTTTATTGTCTAGCAACAAAATTCAAACCGTTTATTTAAGTAGGTTTAATTTAACGTGTCTGATACCAACATGGTCCAGATGGCGCAGCACGTTGGCCGGACCACTGGAAGTGTCAATCGCGGGGCTTCCAGAGCTGGGACGCACCGGTTCGAAGCCCTAGAACATACCTAATTCAGGGACATGGCAGTTGCGGCAGCAGCAACGGTTTGGGGGCCGCCATGTCTCTCCCCTATTCGATAGTTGGTTACGGTGCGGGAAAGTAAAGGAGCGACCGGGGGTCTGCCGATTCCCCCAGAAGGGTGCTAAGGTGGTTATCACGCTGGGTTCGCCTAGAAGATTCAACGCTCCCCAATGCCTGGTCATCACTCTGACTAACTTTCTGCAGAAATTAGTTTTGAAAAAAAATTAATAATATTTATTATTTATAGGTTGGTGAAATTATATATTGCGGAACCCGCTGCTATATGTGCAAGTTCGGTGGTCGAGAGGTTAAGACGTCTGCACTAGTAAGCAGGAGGTCGTGGGTTCGAATCCCGGTTTTTTTTTCTTTTATTGTCTAGCAACACAATTCAAACCGTTTATTTAAGTAGGTTTAATTTAACGTGTCTGATACGAATAGTCAGATGAAGCGGTGGTCTAATGGATAAGAGTGATCCTGGTTCGAGCGATCTTGGTTCGAATCCCACATGCTGCATTTTCCTTTTATTGTCTAGCAACACAATTCAAACCCTTTATTTAAGTAGGTTTAATTTAACATGTCTGATACGAATAGTCAGATGAAGCGGTGGTCTAATGGATAAGAGCGATCCTGGTTCGAGCGATTCTGGTTCGAATCCCACCGGTGGCTTTTTTTCTTTTATTGTCTAGCAACACAATTCAAACCGTTTATTTAAGTAGGTTTAATTTAACGTGTCTGATACGAATAGTCAGATGAAGCGGTGGTCTAATGGATGAGAGCGATCCTGGTTCGAGCGATCCTGCATGCTGCATTTTACTTTTATTGTCTGGCAACAAAATTCAAACCGTTTATTTAAGTAGGTTTAATTTAACGTGTCTAATACGAATAGTCAGATGAAGCGGTGGTCTAATGGATAAGAGCGATCCTGGTTCGAGCGATCCTGGTTCGAATCCCACCTGCGGCATATTTTCTGTTAATGTCTAGCAACACAATTCAATCCCTTTATTTAAGTAGGTTTAATTTAACCTGTCTGATACGAATAGCCAGACGAAGCGGTGGTATAATGGATAAGACGCTCAACTTCTGAGCGAGCGATCCTGGTTCGAATCCCACCTGTAGATTTTTTTTGTTTTTATTGTCAAACCGTTTATTTAAGTAGGTTTAATTTAACGCGTCTGATACGAATAGTCAGATGAAGCGGTCGTCTAATGGATAAGAGCGATCCTGGTTCGAGCGATCCTGGTTCGAATCCCACTTGTGGCTTTTTTCTTTTATTGTCTAGCAACACAATTCAAACCGTTTATTTAAGTAGGTTTAATTTAACCTGTCTGATACCAACATGGTCCAGATGGCGCAGCACGTTGGCCGGACCACTGGAAGTGTCAATCGCGGGACTTCCAGAGCTGGGACGCACCGGTTCGAAGCCCTAGAACATACCTAATTCAGGGACATGGCAGTTGCGGCAGCAGCAACGGCTTGGGGGCCGCCATGTCTCTCCCCTATTCGATAGTTGGTTACGGTGCGGGAAAGTAAAGGAGCGACCGCCGGGGGTCTGCCGATTCCCCCAGAAGGGTGCTATGGTGGTTATCACGCTGGGTTAGCCTAGAAGATTCAACACTGCCCAATGCCTGGTCATCACTCTGACTAACTTTCTGCAGAAATTAGTTTTGAAAAAAAATTAATAATATTTATTATTTATAGGTTGGTGAAATTATATATCGCGGGAATTTATATATCGCGGGAATTTAGGAAGAGTATTCGTTCTTAAATTCCTCCGATTAGAATGAAATGCAATAATTTCATCTTCAATAATTCTTTAATAACCTTAGTTGAGGGACAATATCGTTACGATCAACACGGCATGGAATCGAAGTGCTAGTTTTATATTAAACCGGATTGATAAGGTCATATGACAAGGTCATATTACCGTTGCTACTGCGTAATGCGCCAGTAATTTTCAGTCACTGTGTTCATCTTAAATTAGGACACCGATTCCATGCCCTGTTGAAAGTCGGCTCTGATAGTGTCGATAGTGTCTCTTTAAGTTGGTTGATTTACTGATTTCGGCCTACCTTGGTTCAAGACAACTCGTAGAAGCAGTTTTGCCAACATCGCCAATGTTGTACATTCTCTCTAACTTGAATTCACACAATAGGTGTTTAAACAACCTCCTTTAAGTTTTGTTTCTCCAAAATATATTTTTAGGTCTGTACTGACAAGCCTACGAACATTGTAAAGCCATGAAACATTAGGCCCACCAAAAATGTCTCCGGTTTCTGGTCATAGGTCGGCTTCAAAATCGGTGCAGTGATTTATTTTTGGGGGTCTGAGGCGTGGGTCTGAGGCGGTGCACTTTTTTGGCCTTATGTCGGGAGTTTCTATTTCAGTAAACCTTTAAAGCCAGTTACACACTTATGGTATCAAGTTTCATGTAAGACTTTGATCATTTAAGTTTTTTGTGATTTCCAATAGTGTATATTGGCAAAACTTTCTGAAATGTTTTCCTTAAATCACTGAGATTTTAACTGATAAAAAATACTTTGTATAATTTCAGATAACACAAACTAATATAACATTTTACCCAAAGTCTTTTATCTACACAAAGTGTGCCAGATCCGTTGTTCTTGGCGTATTATGCCATTGACTAGGTTATTGCTTCGTGTATGTAATAGACTTCTTGATCTTACAACATTATAGATTAATCTGCTGACCATTATTTTCCACCATTACTGTGTTGGTACTACACTTCAAGTACACGTCACATTCATAGATAGCACTGTTAAGTATGCAGAATATTGGTACCACTGTATTTATGGCAGGGGCCCAGTGAAATAGTTGTGGATTTAGTCGATATACAAACCACTTTTAACTTCAAAAATCAAGATCTACCCTATTACCATATTCCATAAAAGTTTACAATGTAATGATATATTTTTGTTTTTATCAAAATCACAAGTCGTAAACCTTGTATTTATATATTTTTTGTTTTCATCAAAATCACAATGGGTAAGCCTTGTATTTTTTATATATTTGTTTAATCAAAATCCCAAGTGGGTAAACCTTGTAATGATATATTTTTGTTTTCATCATTACAGAATCACAAATGGTAAGCCTTGTATTTATATATTTTTGTTTTCATCAAAATCATAAGGAGTAAGCCTTATATTTTTCGTATTTTTACAACCGCCCACTTTGGCTACGCCACTGGGAGGTAAGATTTAAGTCTTGCATTTATTTATATTGTTTTCAAACCAAAATCACAAGGGTTAATCCGATTGCATTTTCTTTAATCAAAATCACAAGGGTTAATCCGATTGCATTTTCTTTAATCAAAATCACAAGGGGTACGGGTAAGCCTAATATATTATATATTTTTCCTATCAAAATCCCAAGGGATAATCCTTGTATTTATATATATATTTTTTCATCAAAATTTTGTTCATCATAATCACAAGGGATAAACCTTGTAAAGATTTTCATCATAGCCTTGCATTATTAATATTGTTGTTTTTATCAAAATTATATTTTTGTGTTCATCAAAATCACAAGAATATTTGTTGGCGTAGCCAGGATTTTCAGAGTGGGGGTGGAGGAGTAAATTTACAATATAAAAACTACAAGGGTTACCCCTTGTGATTTTGTGAAAAAACAGATAAAAAAGATTTGTTATTTTTTAAAAATATTTTTTGAATCAAAATCACAAGAAGTAGGTCCGGTGGCGTAGCCAGGATTTTTAGAGTAGGGGTGGAGGAGTAAATTTACAATATAAAAACTACAATTTACAATATAAAAACTACAAGCGTTACCCCTTGTGATTTTGTGAAAAAAACAGATTAAAAAAAAGATTTGTTATTTTTTAAAAATATTTTTTGAATCAAAATCACAACGGGGTAATGCTAATATTTTTTTTAATTAAAATGTTGTATAATTTATTTTCATCAAAATCACAAGAGGGTTTACTCCGGTGGCGTAGCCAGGATATTCAGAGTGGGGTTGGAGGAGTAAATTTACAATATAAAATCTACAAGGGTTACCCCTTTGTGATTTTGTGAAAAAAATATATATATATAAAAATCACAAGCCATGAAAGTCACAAGCCATAAATTTGTTCATAAAAATCACAAGTCCTACAGTTTATAAAGAAATCATCAACATCATGTTACACACACAAACTGTATGTGGAGATAATCCGTGCGTGATCGCGTGTTGACCCCAAAGGGGGCGGGATTATGTTTACGGGTTATGAATACTGAATAGAACGTTCTGGAAGTTTATTTTTGGAAAATGATGTAATTTAACAGAAATGTCTAGAAGTGAAGTGAAGAAGAAACCTTTATTATTTTCTAGAAGGGATTAAAAACTATAAATACGGGCTGGTAGAGGATTTTAAGCAGGACTTGAGCAAACCAAGACTTCGGTAAACAGGAGTTGATGAGACTATATCGATACTTCAGTGTACACCCACTAGGACCTGTGATGTCGCTTACGACTCGTCTGTGGAGTGTTTTGAGAAAGTTCGTCTGGACCGAGTGAAGTGTCTGAGAGCTGAATTTAATTCCGGAAGAGACATTTTGTGAACTAAATCTACAGTTCAGTATTTTGGGGATTTCTTCTTTCCCATATTTTTGTCACGGTAGTCGACTTGTGTCCCCGTGTTTTCGTCTATTTCTGGCCGTTTGTTGGAGGTGAATTCGCCCCACGTCCAGCTCTATTTACACCGTGTCAAAGAACTGTTTTTGTGTCATTTTCGCTGGAGCCTGCTCAGTCCTCGCCCGTAAGATCTTTTTCTTATTTAGTATAGATCTTTTCTTAATGTACACTTGTTTACCCTAATCATTGTACGCTTGTTAAACCCCATCGATATTTGTAGCGGTTGATATTTCCATTATTAAATCACTTTGTTTCTTTGTTCTTTATATCAGTGTGACCTTGTTTGATTTCTTTGTTGCATCTGAGAAAATTCAGGCTTTTTGAGTAATTTGCATTCACCTATAGTTTGAAGATTTTCGGATCGTAACAATCACAAGGGGTAAGCCTTATATTTTTATATTGCTTTCGGCCACTCCCCCTTGGCTACCCACTGAGTTAAGTCTTGTATTTATTTATATTGTTTTTAAATAAAAATCCCCCAAAGCCTTGTATTCTATATTTATTTTCATCATAATCACAAGTAGGTAAGCCTTGTATTATTAATATTTTTTTAAAGTATTTGTTTTCATGATAAGTCCAATCAGAGTTGGGGGATGCAGAACATTTTTTGGGTAACATTACTGACACAAATCTCTAATGAACCGAAAAATTAAGTGTGTGAATATACCGACAGACACTATTTTGCCAAGTGTGTGTGTGTGGGCTCCCCATGCCCCTTTTTTGCTAAAAGTTTGTTTTCATAACGAATTTCTGCAAAAAGTGAAGACCCGGGCATTTGGCAGAATTCAATCTTCTTAGCACCCTTCTGGGGAAATGGGCAGAACCCTGGCCCTCCTTTCCTTCCCGCACCGTAACCAACTATCGAGTAGGGTAGATACATGGCAGCCCCAGACCGTTCCCGGGTGATAAATCCCTTTAAATCACAAGGGTTAATAGAGCCTTGTAGTTTTATTTTTATTAATTTTTTTTTAATCACAAGTCTTGTAAGCCTATTTATATATATTCCATCAAAATCACAAAGAGGTAAACCTTGTATTTTTCTTTTAAATATTTCCCCATCAATATCACAAGGTATAAGTCTTGTAGTTTTATTGAATTTTTTATTCAAAATCCTTGGATTAGATTTTTTTTTAAATAATCAAATTCACAAGAGGTAAGTCTTGTAGTTTTTTAAAATATTTTTTCATCAAAATCACAATTGTATTTTGTAAAATAAAATCCTTGTAATTTTATTCTATTTTTATATTATCAAAATCAGAAGGGGTCTGACTAATTTTTTAAAATAAATAAATACAAAATATACCAGCAAAACCTTGTTTACCCACTTGTAATTTTAGAGGAAAAAATATACATCGATACTTAGAAGCACTATTAAACAGTCACAGTATTAAACAGTGGTGTCAACTTGTTGGCATAGATGGGGATGGCGGTTATCCCAAATGACGTCCCCTTAACTTCACCCCTTCCTACACCCAACTCCCATTTGAGCAAATGTTGTGTGGGTTGAAACATTTGGATTTTTGAAATTAATTTGATTGTTTATTTTTGACAGTGACGGCCCTGAATCAGATATTATATAAAGGGCTACCGAGGAGTTTATACAACTTTTTGTTTCTCGTTGGGTTTATATATCCCGCTCAAGGATTAACGCCCATGGTATCAAAAAAATGGAGGCAAAATCAGACGAAATGGGGTCAATTTCATGTCTTCATTTTTAGGTGTAAACTCTCAGAGGGGAGGAGATCTTGTGTACTTTCAAAAATGACGGGAACAATTAACATTTTTACCTACACATAACTTGGTCTTTTATTTTCACTTAGGAAATATCTGATACAAAATAAACGCAAGATTGTTTATGTAAACCTGTTCACATCTTATGATTTAGTGTTCTTATCAATATATATAATGATATACCATGCTGCAAAAATTGTGTCAACTTTATTCTTCCGTGATTTTCATATTTGGTTGCCCAATATAAACACCGCTGGTGTACTTTTAACACCTAGTTATTGTAGTGCATTTGTTCCTAGAAAGTCTTACTGAACACTCTTTTTTGCATTTGACAATTGTTTTAAATTTAGTTTTTTTGTGCCATTTCTTATTACATATAGTAATGTTTTGTTAGCTCTTTGTATGTACAATCCTTCTTGTTCCTATAATTCTGAATAACATTATTTAAATCTTAATTGTCATATGTTATATACATAACAGCAAAAGAAACGTCATCCCTAAAAATATTTATTATTTTCATTTTATAATTAATATAATTTGTTTAATGAAGAATATTATGAGTATGGAGTGTAACACGAACACAATGTGGCAAATTTGGTTGACCTCAAAATTCGTCATGCATGACGTCTGAGGACGCATAAGCTAAACACGTTCTCAGAGTTATTAAAATTTAGGGGGTGACGTTTCTTTTGCTGTTATGTATATATTGTACAATAACATAATGCATTATACAAGCAATTTAAACCAACATTTCAGTGATGGTTTTAGAGCGATATGCAAAATAGAACAAGTACAGCAGTACATGGATTGATTTCTCCACTTTAAGCTCGATTATAGTCAGTAGAGGGCGCTCAAAGGGCAAGCACCATCACCTTGTGATCATTGGATTCTATCAACACTCTCTATGATACTCTATTACATTTTATTAGAAAGATATAGAAAGGTATAATTTTGATGGAATATAATAATAATCAGCATTTTTACAGCAAGTATGTTTTCAATCAATTCATGTTTGGCCAGTTATAAAATGATTTCTCCTTGATATGAATTTACTGGATGGAATGTGTTTTAAATTTTCATGACGATCAAAACATATGTTTTGTTTAGTTATCAATCTAAGGAAGTTCCATCTCATTGCTTGGCACTTTTTTGATAGAATTGTAAACTTTAGTTAAAGGTAAGATACAGTAATAATAATGACGAAGCACGAGGTACATACACTGTAAAAACGTTGGGCAACATGGGGTTGGGTAAGGTTATTTCTCCCTAAATTGGTCAGTATTTACCAAAACTGTTCACATATTTTGGCAAAACATTATCCAACATTGGGCAATGGTAAACCAACTGTGTAACCTGTTGATATGTTGACCAGTGTCGGGCAACATATCAACCGTGTTTGCCCAATATTTCTTACAGTGTATACCGCTAAATTTATGTAGACCAATTTTGATTTATTTCCTTATTGTTTTAGTCACTGGAATGTATTCCATGTATTACGGGCAACCAAAATCCTGTTTACGGAAAGATCTGTCATCGTGTTTTTTTAAATCTTTTTAAAACATAATTTAAGGTAACGTAAATTAATGGTAATTTCAAAATTACATTTAACTTTATACATTTAAAACGAATTATACATTTAAAACGAATTATACATTTAATACTTACATGGCATAAAGATTGATAGTAGTTTCAATATTCCCTGCAAATAGTTTTGTCCGAGAGGCTGTCTTGTTTTAAGAAAAGTTAAATTATTGTCCATAACTTTTAGTTTGAATTTAAGACTTAGTACAGAGTCCATAATTCAGTACTGTCCACTATGGAAATGAATCTTTTAACTTGTGTTGTGTTGTGGATCTTAGCTGAAACATAAACAGGTTTTCTGTTTAATGTAAATCTTTATATCTTTATATTATGTTCGAAAAATAAGTTTGGGCCTGACATTGTTTTGAAATGTTGACAAAACTTCCCTTATGATCCCTCGTCGTTTTCAGTTTTGAAGAATTGTGACACTTTCAAGTAGCTAATTTTGTATTTCAATACTGCATGTTGGTTATTCCAATTAGTATGAAGCTTTTATCACATGAGTTTTGTTTTAACAACTTAAAGGTGCCTTCTGCAAATCTTCTATTCATATGTGTATATAATTGCTCATCAGCTCAGATCAGATATAGATACACGTTTATTGGACTGAGCTTTAATCTCTTCATAACACCCTTTTGCCCGTTAGGAATGAACCTGATAGGTTCGAAATGTAAGGCCATTAACTACTATTTTGCATTTATTTACATGTCCTGTAGGTTAGTATTGCAACAGCTAATTCTCTATTTATTTTACCCTTTAAAGAAAACAAACGTTGTTATACATCCAAATACGAGCACCACCTCGTGCTTATAATCATTAAAATATGCTTGGTACTGAAGATTATATCCAGTGATGAAATAACTCTAATCAGTAACTCAACTGGAGTATGATTCAATTTTGGTGAATTGACTTGTCTTTAGTCATTGCCGCAAAATGTCTTGTCTCGAGTCCACGCACAGAAAGATTTGACTTGACTGGAATCCCTGCATGCCCCAAAGACTCGACGATGCACACTTTCATGTATCAAAATATGGTCGCAATTACCCCATCCCCATGTGACTAGGAAACCAACTCTCACAGTTTCTCGCTGCCTTCTCTGATCACTGCGACCTCATAGATGCTTTCATCCAAATCATCGAGAGTGATGTAATCCTGTGGACAAAATTAAATCCGAGTAAGGCAATCATAACATTTGAAATATAAATTTTAGAAACATCTCATACATGCCCACCATCAACAGTATAGTTGCTCACGTTTGTGAGATAAAGGAAAAACTGTTACATGTTTTTATGTTTATATATTTTACATTTATCTAATAATGTGATAATCTATTTTCATTAATGTGATAATCTGGTCATTACCAATGTTGTATCTTCCTTTTATTCCAACAAGTATTTATTTAACTTTTCTTACAAAAGACAGCGCCTCAGACGAAAAGGGAGACATGCCTCCCCCCCAAAAAAAATAATAAACAAACAAACAAACAAACGTAAAAACAAAATTAAAACTTTGTCCAAAGCCCCTTCCCCTCCCCCAAACGTTTGTTCTAGATCCGCCCTGGCAAGAGTATTTCTAGGGAAGATTGAATGCATCTTCAGGTTTACACTAAATACGTTTCACATTTAAACTCTAAACCTTATCTTTGACGATCATAATCATTTGAAAACACGTGTTTAAAAACATCTTAAACACCACCAAAATTTTCACTTTTCGAGTTATTATTTCGCAGTGATGTAGGTATATTATTGTATTGCTTCATTTGTGTATTCAGTCGATGAACTTTAGGAGCATAAAACTATTCATATTGCAGTTTAAAGGAAATTCCAGACTAAATAGTTTACCATTTACGTCAATAAAATTAAAAATAAATGATTAATACAATTTTTAAAAGAAACCATTTACCATTTCTTTTGTCAACATCTGGTCAAACTGTCTGAAGAGACTTTGAAAAGTGGGTCGATTCTTTGGATTTGGATGCCAGCAGTCACGTATTATGGAATACCTAAGCAAAATAACATATTGGAATGATTTGAAACCATGGTACATTAATTATTGGTAATTATCCCATAAAGGAAATAAATTCATTGTAGGGGGCAGATTGCAAGTTCAGCACAATGGTTAAGAACACGTGTCTATAAACAATTTCCAATTTTCCCAGAAACATGACATTCACTTCATCTGAACCTTTTACAGATTTCTCTCAATATTTGTAGTAATTCCCACTAAATATGAATCCACCGCAATCACATGTAACTAGTGTGTTTTGGGGTTTTAAGACGAATTGTAATATGCCTATGGTAATTACAAAGAAAAAAGTGTTGAATGTACAACAATTTTTCTGCATTGTCTACTTCTTGTTCATTTCGAAATAAATTTAATCTATAAATTCCATTAATTATGATGAATCCGCCATTTTGTATTTTATATTCCATTGTGTTTATATGGATCCGAAAACGAGGCAAACTTGAGTGTACTACTCAACCATTGAGGTGTTAACTAAACCATGTCTTGTTCATATTGGACAACTCGCCCAATGCAAACGCAATAGCAGAGTAAGTTGACACCATCGGTGTTATTTTAACACCCCAGGTTTTGAGGGCTATGATTTAGTGGAAGCCGTCATGATAGTATTGTCATCTCTAGCGTGATAATCAAAAATGAGAGAGAATCCATGTAATATTGAAGTCGCCTGTGGTGTTAATTTCATTCTCCTATGGTGTTCACAAAATGGTGAGTTGCCAAATATGAACACCATTGGTGGAGTTTTTACGATACATAGGCCTAGACAAACCCGTATATACTTACAGTTCTTTCTTACACTGGTTTGGTTTTGGCATGCGGTAACCGTTCCTGAGTTTCTGCACCATTGTCTGTGCAGTCATGCGTGGGTACGGCCGCGCACCTGTTGGAAATAAGAAATTGAAATGTTATAAATAAATGGCAATTAAAACAAAACAGTTTTTGGTAAAAAGGCATCATTTTAAAAACCTAAAAATGGGGGAAGATACGGAAAAAAATTGAAATTATTAATCCCTACTCCCACCCTTCCCAGTCCATAGCAGAACGTTAAGTAGGCACTACTCCCTCATTAAATTTCTCATGTTTATTTTTGTTGTCTTTTAGATATTATGGCTTCAGTTCTTCATGGTGGATCTTAATCATACTTTTACATTTTTTATTAAATGTATTTGTTAGATTATGTAAATATTTTCATTATTCATTTGTATAGAAGACGTCTTTTATCGCCTATGGTCACGACCCCTCGGTCTTTATCTTGTGATAAAGACCAACTTTTACATCGTTAACAATGCGACAATAATCTCACCAAGTGTGACGATCTCCCACAACAGAACCCCGAAAGACCATACGTCACTCTCCGTTGTGTAGATGTTATCAACGATGGATTCCAATGCCATCCAGCGCATTGGTAGAAGCGACTGCATCAAGTTGATGAATGGGTAAAGCATTAAAGTAATTATACCCAAACCCCAAAATGAGTTACAATTATTCAAAAAGAACTATTATAGCGCTCTAAATTTAGAGAAAAACAAGAAAATAAATTGACTCTATGGCCAAAATATAAATCTCATGTTTCTGGTGTCCGCGCGCATTGCCTTAGACTGGCGCGTCGGCATATTTATTATAATTTTTTGGCTGTGAAACAATGTCCAATTGCAGCCAAAATTGCTGGATCGATAGGAATTCTGCTTTGCTGTATTTTAAATCTCTGCGCGATTTGTGGGGCCTCTCTTAGCCACCATATATTTTATATGGGAAATTTGGTCCCTGCGTGTACAATGTATCACGTATTTCCCTGTTGGCAAAAAATAATAAAAATGGCCGAAAAAGCGCGTCACCGCACCGATTTTGATGTCGACCGATGACCAGAAACTGGATATTTTATTTATTTATTTTTTTGGGAGGGGCTAAATAGAATACTTTATATGAACCAAGGCATATGTACAGAAACCAACCAGTGAAAGTTTCAGCTTATTTCATTGTTTGTATTAGTTTTTTTGGTTGGTGGAGAAATGTTTTATTAAGTATCGTCTTGCAAGCCATTTGATCTTTTCGAATGTTATGTAATACTGTACAGCAGATATTGTTTATAAAATAGATATTGTTTTGAACTCTAATGGTTGAATCTGTGTAATCCGATTGTAATTCTGTCAACTGCCATGGTCAGTATACCAATAAAAATATGTTATCAATAATAATTCACCACAGATATATTCTTTCCGGTACGTGTTGCTCATAATATTCAAATAGAAATATATTGTTAATACCTCTGATTCTTGCTGGTAGATCCTGACATTGATGACGTCACGGGCCAGACCAAAGTCAGATACCTTACACACCATGTCTTCACTAACCAGCACATTACGAGCAGCAAGATCACGATGTATGCACTTTGGGTATGAAGGAATAAAGAAAGATTAATATTATCGATCACATTCTTTTATTAGAATAAGGGGAATAAAAGTTGGTCACCCGGTCTTTACAGCAGGATAAAGACTGACTGGGGGCGTGACCACCGTTGATAATGGACCGAGCAGAAGGCAACAATAAAGAGAAATTGTTGTTATTGTTCTAGTTGCTTGAATCAAAGTTCGTCAACCAATTAACCGCATGATAAAGCCCTTAGGTTGTGGTCACTGACAAAGGAAGAAGCTGGCCAAAGGTGAGGTCCTTTATCGCCCGTGACCACGTCCAGAGGTCTTTTTCTTGAAAAATAAAGACCAAATGTCTATTCCCATTAATAAATGCCCATGTCGATTTCGTTTTAAAAAGTTCAATATTAAGTCAATTGTACTGAAAGAGAGCATGAGAGAAATTGACAAATCCACATTTGGTGACAGATGAAATTCCAACTTAGCCCATAAGTCCACGTGATGCAAATACGAAATATTTTCTATACTCTAATTGGTTCAATCTCATGTCACGTGCCTAATAACAGCTGGCGCTCGACACGCATACTTGTTGATCGTTCTGTGTCGTGTCAAGTTTCGTCCAATCAGGTTGTTTTTAAAAAATGGCCAAAACAGTTTAGGCATTCTGAACCTGTTTGAGAACCGGTCACGATGGGATAAATATTTAATCAGGCCTTTAACTCAGTACTCTATGTAACTGTAATATTTAAGCAACAACATTCACCTTTTGTGAAGACAAGAAGGCCATTCCATTAGCCACATCCCTGGCAAACTTGACTAAGGTCTGAGAGAGTGATTTACTCCAGCCAGATATGTTGGAGTAACCTGTACCAGTGTCTACAGATTTGCACTCAGTGAGAACGCTCTTGAGGTCCCCCTTGCCGAGGTATTCGACGATGACGTAGACAGGATCTGGCGCCAAAACAGACACACACAAACTCATAAGCATTATTCACAAGCAGATTACAAACCAAACGCAGAGAGAAAACAGACAACCAGTGTGAAATGCACTCTGCTATAATATGAAATCAGTATCGAGAAATGTTACACACACAAAAACACACACATGTCAGCTTGGATGACACATTGCAGTTTTGTATAGGCTTATCTACGTTTGACAACACACTTTCTTAAGAGCTTTTGGTTTCGAGGAGAACCCTATTTCGAACCTGACCCTTCATGTGGATTGTTAGGTAATTGTCGTGGGTTCCTTGAGTGTGTGACCGGATGTTCTCAGGGAAGATATCACATGTATTACCTGTCTCTATACAATACCCCAGTAATCTGACCAAGTTTGGATGTGAACCGATTTTTTTCATCACGTCCAACTCTTGAAGAAGTCCATTCTTTGCCTGTCCATCAGTGCCCTCTATAGATAAGAAAGAAAATGACTTTTTATTAATAAAAATACAACACTGAAAGTACACTACTCAAAAAAATTAAAGGATCAAACTTGTCTACTAATATTTTTCAAAAATAGCATTGACATTGTAACTCATATGAGTGCCATTTTATTCAGTTATGTTCAGGCAACAAAACAAGACACACTTTTGTTCCAGTCCAATGCACACTTGCACTGCAGAGTACAGAAGACCCATGACATTGAAAAAACAGTTTGGTCAACACCATGAGCACAAAAGCAGAAGGAATTCAAATCGGGATTTTCAGTGTCTTAGCTGTCTTTTCTGTCATCTCAATACCGTGTGGGACCTCCATGGTTGCGAATGCACTCCCTGCAGCGTTGCGGAATGCTTCTGATGAGTCTGCGAATGACATCTTGGCCAATATCTTGCCAGGCCCTACGGAGTGCTTCAGTGAGTTCCTGTACTGTCTGAGGAGGACGTGGCTGCCTTCGAACAGTGCGCTGAAGCAGGTCCCACAAATGTTCAAGGGGATTAAGGTCGGGAGATCGTGCTGGCCAGTCCATTCGCTGAATCCCTTCCTCTTCAAGGAAGTTGTTCACCACCCTAGCTCTGTGCGGACGGGCATTGTCATCCATTAAGTTTTCACCTACTGCACCAGCATATGGCATAACAATTGGGATAAGGATCTCATTGAGGTAGCGCTGTGCATTAATCCCACCCCTAGGTCTGTACGACCCCCAATGCTGATTCCTCCCCAGACCATTACTGAACCACCTCCAAAATGATCGCGTTCCACCATGTTGTCCACTTGAAAACGATGTCCTCTCTCTCTCCAGACTCGGACACGTCTATCGTTAGTCGAAACGCAAAACCTGGATTCATTGGTAAAGAGAACAGGAGTCCAGTGTCTGAGCTGCCAGTCCACATGAGCGTTGGCAAAGTTGCGTCTGGTTCTGCGATGTGCTACAGTCAGAGCAGGTACCTCATTTGGTCTTCTGGCATGAATACCATCATCGTGAAGACGATTGCGTATGGTTTGGTCACAAACTTGCACTCCTGTTGCATTGTGGAAGGCACCACGCAGTTGGACAGCTGTGTGGAACCGGTTCCTAGTGGTCAGAATTCTCAGGTAGCGGTCTTGGGCAGGGGTTGTGGCCCTTGGCCGACCTTGTCCAGGTCTCCTATGGTACTGACCAGTCTCTCTGTACCTCTGTACACCTCTACTAATGACACTCTGAGACACTCCAAGTCTATTACTTTAGCCACTTGCCTCTGAGTCATCCCATCTTCAATCATTTGAACTGCTCTGGCAACTTCAACTTCAATAAGTTGTCTCCGAACAGCACCACAAGTGACTACCACCAGAATTAATGTGCAAAGACAGTGAAAGATGGCCATCTTGAAATTGTGCAATACCTGACCAATGCACATCACCAAAATGCTTTTTGATCCTTCCAGTCAACTGGACTCTGAAACACATGACTGAGCAATTGCATCATGTGACATTCTCTGGTGCTTAACCAAGCATGAACATGTGCTGCAGTGTACAATAAGTAAAATCAATGAGGTATACACCTGGCTGAAATTTCCAAAGGCAAATGTTTGATCCTTTAATTTTTTTGAGTAGTGTATATCTGGGCCCAGCACAGATAACCAGAATTAAAAAACCAAAATAAACATTAAAATCTAAAAAAAATCAGGGTATGAAACCTTTGCAGAATGATGGATATAGGCTATTGACGTTAATGATACAGTGAAAGTATATCTGAGCCCAGCACAGATAACCAGAAATCTATTACCTATGTAGGTAATAGACGAATAGACGAAAAGCAGCGCACGCACAGACCGTAATTTCAGATTCTCTGAAACCATGGGCAAAGAGCATGCATTGTCTTAAATAATGCATTGCTTGCGTATACAAATTACGCATGTCCCCGTTTATGCTGTGAGACCCTCTCCCACCCTTTCAGCCATCTTGGATCCACCTATGACAAAACCAAAATAAACATTAAAATTAAAAACAAAATCAGGGTATGAAACCTTTGCAGAATGATGGATGTATTGACGTTAATGAAACACTGCTAATATGTTCAGTTATGCAAATGTTAAAGATGTAACGCCAATGAAGTATTCTTTGAAATATTTCATTTCAAGCATTTGTTATAAACAATCCACAAATAAAAATAGCTATGTTCCGATTAAAAAAGAAAAGAAATTTGCCTGTAAAATAACAACAAGACACGAACACGTACGATACACCTTTTTGCTCTACTGTTGAAAATGCCATCCCAATTTAGTCATATTTATTTTCAGTGTAACTGCAAAGTTTAATCTGTGTCAAGTCACTGTACCTTTGATCGTTTTAACGGCAACCTTTGTGGGTTTCCCGGATTCCTCGATCCCAACTGCCGTACCCAGTAGCACCCTCCCGAACTCGCCTCGGCCAATCTCGTTCTCGATCACCAAGAGATCTCGCGAGAATGACAGATCGGGTCCCATATTGCCATACGTTACCTCCTTCGGTTCGGGGGACCTGCCAGCTTGGTCATCGGAGACACTTTCATAGACCACTGCCGGAGTTAACTCATTCAGCGTAATATCTGAAAGAAAATATTATATGAATGCTTTTTAAAGGGCTTATAAGATGCAATTTTATATAGATGAATATTTAGGCAAATAGCGGTTCTTCTGGACAGTGTAAACAAAATGGGAAATCTATTTTTGGCATAAAGTGAAGATTGAGTATACTGTTTAAATTTGAAAGAAAAAATGTTCATTGCTCATTGAGGAAAATGGGAACTCAGTGTCAAAGCAGCACTGATGAGGAAATCAGTCAACTCTAACGCACAAATCAACAACCATGATGTTGCATCTGATCCCACTGTGACATCACTGGTTTTCTCATGAATATGTAAATCTTTAGCATGAAGAGCAAAACATGCCGAAAGGTATCAAAACACCAACAAATTATAGAAACTATAAAAGGTATAAAAGTGAAGTCAATATGGGTACAAGGGGTTGTTCATGTTTTCAAGGCTACACTATTCCTGACTGTCGGGGTGAACAAAATCATACTTTGCCAGTTTACAGTGAAACAATTCATCCATGGTAAAATTCTGCTCTCACAGTATTTTGTTCAGCAGACACTATTTTGATCGACATCGAGTTTGGAGAAAACCATTTTGTAAATTGTGTTCTTTCTTCAGTTTTGGACTCGACTATTATTAAAACTTGTTTGTCGTACACTGTGTTCATGGTGAATATAAATTATTTATCATAATGTCTTGGTGTAAGACCAGAAGTGTTCGAGTTTTTCAGGTGAGCGGGGACTATTGTCAAATCTGGCTTGGTGTATTGTGGTGCTGTTATGTTAGTAGGATATCTTCATAAGCCTGCTTACGATTTATAAGAGTAGCGCTCATTGATGATTGATTTCTCCGTAGTACATCTGGTACTAGATTACTTCTGCATTTAACGAAACATGGGTAAGAATAATTAAAACTAAGGAAATTGTTATAGGGCATGGTGCGCGAAAGAAAGTTATTTTCGTTGGTATGATTTACTATTCCGCTCGTGCAATTTACTTTAAAACGGAAATGCAACGTTCTAATTACTTTTCCGTACGTACGAATTAATGATGTATCCGTACGTTCAGACTATACTGTTTCGTATAAGCCGATGAAATAGTAATCATGTGCGTATTGGGTGCCGTGTGTGCAGATGAATCATTAAAACGGACGAAATAGTCATTTGTACGGATAACTATAATCTGTAGCCAACGTAAGAACGTAATTGACATCATTCCAGAAATATGCTTCAATAGCTCAAGATAGAATTTGAGTGCAACACGTAGTGTCAAGGTGATGTATGTCTCAATCTTTCCTAGAAACTATTTTGTCTGATGTGCTGTACTTTTTAAGAAAAGTAAAATGTTTGCCAATACATTTATCAGAAAGAAAACTAATACTAATTCTTAATTCCACATAAGAATGAACACGACAAATGTGAATGCATTCACTATTGAGGATTGAGGTCCGTAGCCTGCCCTTAAGGGATCGGAAGTTTTAGGTCTCAGTAATGCAATAATGGGGCACATTTTTAAACATAAAATCATGAAGAACTAGAGCTTAAGTGTTTGTTAGAACAAACACACGGTGTTCGAGTCAACTTCCGGTTCAATCAAATTATCAACGATGATGTCAATATCATACTGTGCAAGGGTTTATCATCTTTTATAATAACAATATCAATTTCATATTCAAAAGACATATCAATTTTGCGTTAGAATGTGTTGAATTTGAACTTCCTGTTTGGACAGGAAGTAAAGGTCACATTAGGTGTTTTGAAGGTCATATATGACCTCATGATTATGAAAAAATAACAAATTTGTCAACTTATACATCAAATTGAAGCTATGAGATATGACCTTTTAAAATTTGTAAAATCGTTACTTCGTGTGCCACTAATTGTACCATTGGCAAAGCATTTATGGTAACTCATTTCACAAGAATTACAAGCTATTAATTTAAGGAATTCAATTGTGTTTTTTGTTTTCTAATAGGTCGTTTAGTTCTTGAGATATTGGCTGTTGAACTTGGAAAAGTTGTGAGATTTAAGCAATAAAGTGTGACTTGGAACACAATGTTTTTTATTTTAACTATTGACACTAGCCTAACACATGCTTTTCAAAAACCAAGCTAGATGATAAATCAACATTAAAAATCACTCATATGAAAATAGTTTGCCAGGGTTGTAGGTAGCCAGACCAACCTATTCAGCGTTATTATGGGCATAAAGTCACAAAGTTGATTTAGGGTAGAAGGGGACTACATGTATAGTAACTGGATTAAACTTGGCTGCAAATTCAAAGAGCAGGAAGTGTGGGTTAAATTGTTTGGGGGAGTTGGGGGTTACTGAAGACACTGAAGCATGGAAGACCATATAAATATTTCTCCTTTCCTTTCCTTCAGCTAATTAGCCTTTCATTAGAAAACAAGCTTATAACTACTACATGATAAAGTTGGAAGAAAGCTTGCATCCGTGCTTTCCATCTTCCACTGCCACCCGCAGAAGAGTCGTCAAAAAGTAAATAATTCCCAATTCAAACCCAATTAAATGTAATTATATCCACTGGATCAAATCTGATAATTGCTTGCCCTTTTCACTTTGTTTATGGAAAAACCTTTAAATTTTAGATTTAAATGAAACCAACATTGGTATTTATCTCTTGGTATTAAGTCTTGTACAAAAATAAATTTAATCTTTATTTTATAATATACTTCACTTTCAGGTTAAGTTTATAACAAAAATATAATGATAAATTGACAATGATAGTGACACTGTAATCAAGCATCTCCTTATTGTGACATGCTTATAAACTGTCTTTGTTTTCACCTATACTGCAAATAATTAAAAAATAATTTATAAAATTTGAAAACAAATTCTACATTGATTTTTACATTTTCAAGGTTGTACACATGATTGGCAAAATGTCTGTAGCTGCATCCATACTACAGAATTACAACCTATAAGATCAGATGCCATTTTGTACATAAATTGTTAGACATTGAAATAATCAGAGTTGTATGGGTGCTTGTAAATTGCTAATAAAACAATGAAATACATATTTATTTTAACTGTCTGTTGGGTTTCATGACTTGACTTTTGTGGTTACACACTTCCCTCCCCCACAATCAATTGAAACCACTTTGTTGACCTGTTTAACCTACTTGTAACCAATCTAGAAATGAGTGTACATGGTCTTACACATGTAACAAGTGAAATGACTTCAATGTGTAAATGAACCCAACCATGATCCTTTGCTGACAAGAAAACAGAATCAATCTGCATTTATAATAAATGTATGCTCTTTATGTACGATTTAGTGACAGTTCAGAATGGGTGACATTCAGGGGTTGTCATTGGAATCGGTAATTTTGGAATAAAATGTCTGCCCCCTCCCCCAAGTTCTTGGTGATGGCATGTACTGCCACTGGTGATGAACCAACACATTTGGGTTTTTTTCTAAAATTCTTTGGTCTATCATTGCAGAGAAATTTCAGAGAAGTTCTAATTTATGTGAATGAGGAAAATAATATGTCACAGTTAACATGCTGTAAAAAATAATAGGAAGGTTTTATAAGTACATGGACCAAGAAAAAAACCGAACAATATCAAGAGGTGTTCGCGCTGTCGCTCGAACACCTAAAAAACTAGTCTGAGTTTTTGTATTGGTCAATCCCTTCAAGACACTGTCAAAGCAACCCCTGAGCATGGATGATTGATCACAGAGGTCGTGAGGCCAGCCCGGTAGACCGGGATGATTGAGCACACACAGGGTACCGCTATCTCAAGGGGTTTGTACACAAACCTATGGGCCTGTGGCAAAGGGGTCATGGTATCTGGCTGAACTGTAAACAGTTAGACTTAAAGGGCTATGCCATCTTTTTAGGCTATTCCTGATGTAGGAACTCAACGAAGGAGTAATTAATTAATTAGCAAAAAGTGGCGTTAGACTACCTCTAGACAGTCTCAGCGCAGGGTTTTAAACAATCATTGTTGGAAGTTGCTGATGTTTTATCGTTTAAAAACTACACATTATTCCATTTGCATTTTGCAAATTTAATTAAATTTAATTAAATTGATAAAATAATATATAAAAAAAGAAATAAAATACACAAGTTAAAAGAAGATCTGAATCTCTTGTCTCAAAATCAAAATTAATTGATTTTGTATTTAAATTAACTCCAGTGCGCATAGATAAGGGCGCATTGGAAAACTCTTAACCAGCTCGTATTGTACAGCAAAATATTTCGCCGGGTGAATCTCCGATATGAAGGTTTGTTTAACCAGCTCGTATTGTACAGCAAAGTATTGCGCCAGGTGAATCCGCAAATGGATAACATTGTAGGTTCAACTCGCCCTATACAACGTGTACAAATAGCACGACTAAAAAATCATCCATATCAGGAGTTCCATTTTTAATATTATGATTCGATATCTGATGACCTCACTATAACGTCACAACTTAAGGTACAACTACATGTTAAGGTCTAACTATGTGTTAAGTTTTAAGGTTCTTTGAACTCTGCAACTATGTTATTGGCTCTGGATATGTCTCAGTAAAAAAGGAGAAGAAAAAGCCTAAAAAAATCCGAACAATAACAAGAGGGGTTCGCGCTATTAGTAACCACATCATATTTTACAGGGTACTCTTTAATATGAAAAAAATAATAATAATGCAAAGTTTCTTTAAAAAACATTCTGACGTCATCATCACTGCCATGACAAAACTCGAACACCTATGTGTTTGTAATATCACAAACACCTCCGTCTAGTTAGACTTTGTTTTACTCGTAAATTGTCGTTCCCCATGCGTATTCCATGAGAAAACTTACCCATTGGATTGATTCCTCCTGTCTTTTCTACGCCGTACAAAGCAAGCAACGAACGCCACCAATAGCAACACCAAGGCCAGCGTCACTCCAACACCGATTCCTACTGCCTAATCTCCCGCCGAGTGTGAATGACAAAGGGCATTTTGTTTTACTCTTAATTCATCGTTCCCCATGTGCATTCCATGAGAAAACTTACCCATTCGATTTCCTCCTCCCGCCCTTTCTCCGCCAGACAAGGCAAGCAACAAGCGCCACCAATAGGAAGACCAAAGTCAGCGTCACTCCAACACCGATTCCTATTGGTCCACCGTTCCCCGTGCTGGCATCTTTATCGGGTTGTTCAGTCGAAGAGTCGAATGTTGGCTGGATAGGCACGATAGAAGCATCAGTGTTTGACCCAAATGTCGAAGAGTCCGTTGTTGGCTGTGTAGAATCTCCTGTTGAGGTCGTAGATGGCAGGCTTTCAGACAAACATATGATGTTGCCCTGCTCCGCGGTGAAACTGAAGTCTGTCTGCTCAAGGCCACGTGAGCATGTACAGTCAAATGCAGACGGCCATATCTCACCTGAATACATTTAATATAAGGAAGAAAGGGAAATTCAAGCGCTATTTGATGACCAGTTTGTTGATTAATCGTTGCCGTAGATTTATGCAGCGCATTGTGGCGTGTGGCGAAGCCCCCTGAAGCTCTGCGATTGTAATGATTTGAGCAATCCAAAATATGGTTCAGAGTACAAATATATATTTAAAAAAGAACCGCTATATTACCCAAAGCCCAATCATTTTTTAAAGACCAACCAAGAGGAGGGTTCCCCCTCCCCGGTTGACACACCGGGTATCTGTACAAACCTGCCTGTTTGAAAAGTGGTTTCACTCACTTAAAATCTTTAACAAAGTAAGGGTTTGAACAGGAGATACAAATTAAAATGAAAGTTGGTCATGTGAGTCATGTGGGAAACAAAGATGCCCGCCTTGAGCCTTACTGAGGTCTACGGGACAGTGTAGGTTTCCTGTATGTCAACAATAATATACTGAGATTAGAGTAACCGTACGCCCAGGGTCAATGGGATCCGAGAATCCCCAAATGAGTAGCTGGATAATAAACAAATATACACAAAGTGATATATGCAAAAAAAATCAACAGATACAGACAGGTGAACGGACTGACACATGTTTAACGAATGACAGGTGCATGCTTACCATTTCCGTTGGAAGTAAGATTGCAGGACCCACAACTGCATCGTATAACTCCATCACTGTATTGAATACAAAACAGTTCAGCACAATTGAGAGTAGTATTAATGGAGCATCTCACACCTCAAAAAAGCTGCCGAGCTACGCATCGCTACGCACTAGTAACTGCGCATCAAAAATGATGCGCAGATGCGGATCGAGCCACGCAGTGGTGCGGACCGAGCCACGCAGTGGTGAGTTGTTCGCCTCACGGCAGTGTATGGAGTCACGAAGTGACGATAATGTGAAGAACATGATGCAAGTTGCATCATGTTCAGTGGCGTATGCCAAGACGCAGGATGCGTCTTGGACGAACCACGTAGTGGTGAGTGGGATCTCTGTCACGATAGTGTAACTGGAGAAAAACCGTTATTGTTTGATCCAGTTGGGAGGTGCGGGAATGATTGTAAATCATGGAGCGCCGAAGACATTTCACGCAGCACAAACGAAACGTTGACGTCTCGTTTGTATTTTCACGAAGTGAAAACAAAGCGACGGGTTCCTCGACGTCTGTCAAGACGTCAAGGAAGGAGAAAAGGGCGGGTTGACCATGCAGTGGGTTATTGTATTTATGAATTTATTTATTTATTTTCCCGCGTGTATTTTTCCCACAATCTCGGTGTGGGTCTGATCGTCCATTATTATGACTAGGCATAAATTGTTGTCGCAGCGGGCTATACAAACTCCGTTTCGGCTCGATGGTTCGACACAGCGGGCTATACAAAGGCTATGGTTCACTGACTCAATCCCAATCTCCCGTCCGAGACGGCAAGTCCTAACACGACCGTGACGTCACCCTTTGTTCTCGTTATCAAACACGTTACAAGTTACCCTTGTTTACTGCGTTCTACATCAGCACCGTGGTTGCGATACTATTTAAGTTGGATTTCTGAATTCGATTTTATTACCCACGCTGACAGAAGAAATTGAAGCAACAAATTTGTTATCTCAGACACGTATACACGATGGCTGCACTTCCCAAGCTGAATATTGAGTTAGCTCAGGCATACAACTCGGCAACATCATCATCCCCGCCACCATCAGTGGAAGAGGGAGTTGAAACCGACAACACTCGTGATATTTCTCACGATATGTTTGTAGCGTGAAGCGATGAGTTCAAAGGGAATGGTGTACTATTTCAACGTTTACACGCGAGACAGTGTGTGGACCCTCCAGGATGCGACTACCCATCAGCGTGAGCAGAAGATGTTGCCCGAAAACGGCCCGTCTGGTGTGATGGCAGCTGCCATGGCCGAGTTGAGATATGCGCCCAACACTGCCCCAGATCCACCCATGCTACCCATGAAGAACGTGAAGGGAAAACGAATGAGCCAGAAACGTAAATTCGAACCTGATCCAGACCAGGAGGCGAATGAGAGGAAAGCAGTCAAATTCGCCATCGGAGGTGAGCGTTTCGCCACTGTGAAATTGTTCAAGGGTCGCCCGTACGTTAATATCAGAGAGTATTACTGGAACGAAATCCGTAGTAAAATGTTGGCCGGAAAGAAGGGGTTGAACCTCAATGTCGAACAGTGGAATCAGCTGGTGAGCTACACTACCGACATCAATAATGCACTGAGCGAGATAGCAAACTCTTAACTTTTAACATCGTGTATTTGCTCTAGACGGTGACGTTACGAGATGTCCTAAGGCTTCCGGTGAAAATCCCACCTATAAGATAAAGATTGTGGATGCATCATTGTTTATCCGACGGGTGACGGTCAGCTCCGTCCGGACGTGTTCGATAACGAGAACAAAGGGTGACGTCACGGTCGTGTTAGGACTCGCCGTCTCGGACGGTAGATTGGGATTGAGTCAGTGAACCATAGCCTTTGTATAGCCCGCTGTGTCGAACCATCGAGCCGAAACGGAGTTTGTATAGCCCGCTGCGACAACAATTTATGCCTAGTCATAATAATGGACGATCAGACCCACACCGAGATTGTGGGAAAAATACACGCGGGAAAATAAATAACAAATTCATAAATACACATAACCCACTGCATGGTCAACCCGCCCTTTTTCTCTTCCTCGACGTCTTGACAGACGTCGAGGAACCTGTCGCTTTGTTTTCACTTCGTGAAAATACAAACGAGACGTCAACGTCTCGTTTGTGCTGCGTGAAATGTCTTCGGCGCTCCATGATTTACAATCATTCCCGCACCTCCCAACTGGATCAAACAATAACGGTTTTTCTCCAGTGACACTATCGTGACAGAGATCCCACTCACCACTACGTGGTTCGTCCAAGACGCATCCTGCGTCTTGGCATACACCACTGAACATGATGCAACTTGCATCATGTTCTTCAACATTATCGTCACTTCGTGACTCCATACACTGCCGTGAAGCGAACAACTCACCACTGCGTGGCTCGGTCCGCACCACTGCGTGGCTCGGTCCGCATCTGCTCATAATTTTTGATGCGCAGTTACTAGTGCGTAGCGATGCGTAGCTCGGCAGCTTTTTTGAGGTGTGAGATGCTCCATTAATACTACTATTGAGAATTAGATAAGATTCATTATGTTTCCATGAAATTGGTATATACTCAAAGAATCAATTCAGTGGTGATTTTTCTGAATGTTCGTTTGAATTAAAAGTGAATGTTTAGGGTTAATAATCGTTTCAGTTTGTTGGTTGCTAATGTGTGGTTGTGATCTTCCCCTTGAGGAAGTCTATTCACTCCAGGCTCGTAGGCTCGAGAACAATCAGCTTCATTTTCGAAGAAATGGAAGAAATTATTATTATTATTATTATTATTATTATTATTATTTTCACTCGTTCAGTGGGGCTGGGCCACAAAGACTATGTGTTTCTTCAACTACCACTCCAAGCATGGTGTTAAATATGAACAATGCTGAAGTGCCGATTTTTCTTATGATATGAGTTCCACTCTGAAAACTAAAAATGTAATTCATGGATGTTTTTGTAATACGTGCTTACTTGGTCTGGACACAGCGGCATTCATCAATACCATCAAGCGTACTATCACATGAACGCAGTATGGGAGGCGTGTCGTCTCCATGGATACACAGGGAACCAGACTGACTCAGCCGCATCAAATCAATGGGAATCGAAGATGGACACCGGACAGATTCTAACATGGGCAAACAGTTAAATTAAATTCATGTATACCTCAAAGAATATTCAGCCTGACCAGGTTCTGTCCAGTGCTCCCTTTTATACTGGCTAGTCTCACATACAATGGAGACCCATGTGTATTAAGAGAGTGCCAACATGGCAGTGGAGTGGCTTCATCTGTAGTGCGCTTATTCAGTAAACATTGCGAACGTTTTTCACACTTTCATAAATTAGACTATGCGTACAACTGAAACTTTCACAGAATTGTTGTTTAAATTTTCATAGAAGCAGTTTTGTCAACATATTAACCAATGTTATTGCTTCTCTTTTAGTTCCACTAACTCGACCCAAACGTTGACCGGTCGACTAGCCCGGTCGAGAATCGAATTTTGAACAAGCCTCCACGATATGACTACGTCGCTGGTCTCCTGTTTTGTCGCTAACTTTACAAAAGCATGGCTGGGAAACATTGACGATTTGTTAGTTTATCGACCATGACGTAAATGTACTGAGCTCACAAATTGTCCAAAAGTGTTATGTTCTTCCCCACCCGTCTAAGTGACACTAATTTTGGTCTAGCGCCCTCTCGGGTTTCCCCGGGTTTTCGCTACAGTCGTTTTTCTAAAGTTCGTTCTTGTCGAACCGCTGCCTTAAAAAATATGCCATTTTTTCCACTTTTGGAAACCTTTTGTTGAGTTAACCAGACGCCAGAAGAATACTCTTTTACCTCATGTGGCACACACACACGATGAAGGGGATAATAAAGCAGTTTAAAGTTATTCTCTGAGTCAATGGTTATCTGGCTGGAAAGAGGGCGCCCTGGCACCCCAAGTCCTTCCCAAAAAGTGACCAGCCATTTTTGTCAACTACTGGTTGGTTTTCTAACTTACTTACCTCTGATTCTTTATCCAGTCAGTATTATAAGATAAATAGAGATAAGTGGTTCTACCCTTGACGGTTGGTGTTGGCACTCACTGACATCCGTCTGGTACCATCAACAACAAGATTTTTCCAAAGAAATACACAAACACGTAATGTACATGGTTGGAAAATATTATATTTCAGCTATAGTTCACTAATCACTGAATAAGACCATAGGTAAACAAACACACATATATAAAATTAGAGAAGCGAGCAAAGAAAAATTGGCTGATGCAGGACTCGAACCCGCGACCTCTCAAATACCGTAAGAGCGCTCTACCAACTGAGCTATGCCAATTATCTATCATCTCTATGGGGCCAGGTCAGAGGCCAAACCATTTTGGCCGAGTAGCCATGGGATCATGCACCGGTCAGATGTAAACAACCTGGGTAAGGGCAGTAGCGGGGATCACACAACGGGACACAAGCCTTTTACGTGGATGTACACAAAGTAGATTCATAGGGAGGAACTGACCTGAAATATTATATAATAAGAGAAGCGAGCAAAGAATAATTGACTGATGCCGGACTCGAACCCGCGACCTCTCGAATACCAGACGAGCGCTCTACCAACTGAGCTATATATAATTGTGGTAATTAAAAGACTTTGAAAAGTGTCACGTAACATTTTTTGTACAAATTTGATATCAAACATATTTTTAAAGGTGTAAGAAACCATTACTGGTAGCCTTGAGTCTCATAGATCAGAGACAAAAGTGATTATTCCGATTTACAAATAAAGCAGCGAACATATCACTGAAGAATTCTGTAAATCTCATTGAGACACAAGGATTGTTACAATTGGGAAAATAGGTAATTTATCTTTATGCACGGTGTAAATACAACCATTAATTGATATGCCTTGATTGTGTTAATTTATAGTTCAGGGTGTCCATGCACTTTTAATCCAAGACGAGTAACCATTCCATGTGAATGCCAACAACAACTTAACGATCACATGTAAACTCTTCTACTTACCATTTAACGTTGTGTTTCTTCGTTCACAAATATAGCCATAGTCTGTGTCGCAACCACTGTCATTCCAATTGAAGTCATCATCAGGTGTCATCCGAAAACACTTATTCCCGTTATGACCATTACTTGATTCAAAGGACTGATACAAAGCTGGTGAACCATCCATCCATCCATATTGGACAGAAGTCAGACCAATCCAATAAGGAACCCCATCGGACAATTGAGTATTAATATTGTCCAACTCGTCCATTGTTTCGATGTACAAAAGGTGACCGCCGTTCTCTTCGCAGTATCGTCTGGCATCGCTGTGATTTCCCCGCTGATCGGATCCTTGAACATCATAACAAGAATCTCCAAACTCGTGCAGACCCGAACAACCTGGTAGGCGTAATAATAATAATAGCAAATTGTGGTGGAATACTTACAGTTTGTTTGTGTCTTTCTTTCTTTCTTGATTCTCGTTAAAAAGAGTATTTGAACCCATTAGTATAAATGTGACGAGTCTAAATTAATGTGAGTGTAAAATAAGACACGTCCTGCCATTTTAGACACCATCTAAATGTTCATTCTTTGCTTAATAGGGAAGTGCCCACAACCAGTAAGATTTCGCTTCGAGACATAAAAATGTTGAACGAAGACCAACTTACAGAATGTTACTATCTTTACTTATTACAGGCATAAGGACAATTCTGTCTATTTAATTCCCTTTTTTGTGAAATATCTCAAATAACGAAAAACACAGGCTACATCTTTAAGGAGCGGGCTACACTTAAAAATCTGTAACTTGAAAACAGCAAGTGTGCATGGAAT